>BMAO01003563.1:0-45094 GCA_019973975.1 Trichonephila clavata | reverse complement strand
TTACCCGCCCGCTTCGCTGGGTATTTCATAATGTTTTATAAATTTTTACTGCTTATATATATGTATGAATTATTGATATCTAAGTCCTAGCATTAAGAATTCGATTGAATTCAAAAATATACTTATACCTGTAACTGTCACCTGTTGATAAAAAAAGGGACAGAACTCATCTAATTTGTATTTTCTTAAAATCTCTAAAATTGAAGCATAGAATGATGTTTGCTCTTTCGTAACTCAAAACCAAGTGGATTCCCGCAAAACCAATTTTCGGTGGATCTCTACTCCGTAAATTGAACATGCAAGCCAAATTTCAAGTCTAAATCTAACAGAAAAAAAAACAAAAGTTTTACTATCAATATCCCCGTAATCCCGTTGAGAGCCGTTTTCCAAAATTACCGCTCTTAGCGGATTTCAATTCAACAAAAGAAAAATGCAAACCAAATTTCATTATTATAGTCCTTGTAGCTCGAAAAAAGTAATTTCTTTTGTCAATACGTCCCAGTAACCCCCTGCAACCCCCCAGAACTTGATTTGCTTAAAATTTATTCTTAGTGGATCCCTATTCAACAAAAGAAACATGCTTAACAAATTTCAAGTATATGGGTCTAACAATTAAAAACAGGAATTTTTTTCTGTAACTCCTCTTGACCCCTCGCAAACATCTTTGGGGTCAATTTTCATTTTACTCTTTGTTAGAGGAACTCTATTTCATGAAAGGAACATGCCTACCAATTTTCAAGCAGGATGCTCAAGTAGTTTAAAAATGGAAATATTTATCGATTACGCCTCTTAATCTCCCGAAATTAAACTTGGTCCTTGATATTCGCGAAACCCATTTTGTAGCGGTTCTCTACTTTACGAAAGGAATCTGCTTATCAAATTTAAAGACTGTACGTCTAACAGTTTAAAAATGGGGATAATTGTCTATAACGCCACTTGAGCCCCCGCAACGCCACTTCTGGGTCTGTTTTCACAAAACCCATTTTGTAGGGGAATTGCACTCTATGAAAGGAATCTGCTTAGCAAAATTTGAAGACTGTGCGTCCAATTAATTAAAAATGCAAAAAAATTATCAATAACGCCCCTTGAACCCCCGCAACACCACCTAGGGGTCGATTTTCACAAAACACATTTTGCAGTGTATTTCTATCCTATGAGAGGAGTCTGCTAACCAAATTTCAAGACTGTGAGTCTAATAGTTTAAAAATGGAAATAATTATTTATATCTGCCCTTAACCCCTCGCAACACCCCTTGGGGGTCAATTTTCTCGAAACCCGTTTTGTAGCGGATATTTACTCCATGAAAGAAACATTCCTACCAATTTTCAAGCAGGTAGGTCAAATAGTTTAAAAACGAAAATATTTATCTCTTACGCCACTTATTCCCCTGCAACGCCACTTAGAGGTCTGTTTTCACAAAACCTTCTTATAGCTGATCTCTACTCTATGAAAGAAATCTCTTTATCAAATATAAGGACTGTGCGTCTAATAGTTTAAAAATGGAAATAATTATCTATAACGCCCCTTAAGTCCCGCAACGCCACTTGGGGGCAATTTTCACGAAACCCATTTTTAGCGTATCTCTACCCTATGAGAGGAATCTGCTTACTAAGTTTCAAGACTGTACGTCTAATAACTTAAAAATAGGAATTTATAACGCCCCTTAAACCCCCCGCCACCGCAACACCCCTTGGGGGTCAATTTTCCCAAAACCCATTTTGTAGCGGATATTTACTCCAGGAAAGAAACTTACCTACCAATTTTCAAGCAGGTAGGTGAAGTAGTTTAAAAACGGATATATTTATCTATTACGCCCCTTATTCCCCTGCAACGCCACTTAGAAGTCTGTTTTCACAAAACCCGTTTTGTAACTGATCATTATTCTACGAAAGGAATCTATTTATATCAAATTTAAAGACAGTGCGTCAAATAGTTTAAAAATGGAAATAATTATCTATAACGCCCCCTAAGCCCCTGCAACGCCACTTGGGGGTCGATTTTCACCAAACTCATTTTGTAGCGGATCTCTACTCTCTGAAAGAAATCCGCTTACCCAATTTCAAGATTGTACATCAAGTAGTTTAAACATGGAAACAATTATTATTAACGCCCCTTAACCCCCCTAACGCCCCTTGCGTTTCGAATTTCGGAAAATCCGTTCTTAGCTGATGTCTACTCTATCAAAGGAACATGTCTACCAAATTTCAAGTCTGTAGGTTGAATAGTTCCAGAGATTTCGTGATTAGTCAGTCAGTCAGTCAGTCAGTGAGTGAGTCGCTTTTCTCCTTTATATATATAGATATAATATGTATAATATATATATTAATGAATTAAACGAATGTTTTCTATTATTGTGACAATTTCATTTTTAAAAATCCATCTTATTCAGGGGGAATATATTGAAATACAAAAAACAAAAAACAAAAAACAAAAAAAAAAAACTTTATTACGAAATAAAATTTTTTATAAGAAAAACTATTTTTTTTATTTTTATGGGCTGCGGATTGGCGTTTTACTATTCCAGACCTAGTATATTCTCCGGAAGTTGGTACCTCTTTTAGGCGCGGCACCATATAAGCGGATACCAATCGCCGTACGTAATTTTGACGCCTAGTTTCCTCCCAGAGCTCTGACGATGCGAGCCTGTACTAGGATTTAATTTTGCCAAGATCACCCAAAACAAACAGACACTCTAGGGATCTTTTACGTGCCATATAATCCTACGGCATGGCTGCTGTCGATTTTCTGCAATATGAAAATCCACCGAATTGAGCCGGGGTCGAACCTGCAACCGTAGGTGCAGAAGGCCAGGGACAAAACAATCACGCCTCCCAGCCAACTGTAAGAAAAATAATCAACATTTTTCTTCAACTAATTGAACTAATTGGAACGCGTTCGTGACTATTATGTATTACTTTAAATACTCAGATCTCAAATTTAAAATCTTTTTCAAAATAAATCTGCTAAATAATAAGGTTTTAATATATCTATTTCTATAGCTGAAAATGCAATGTTCCTAAATATTTAATTATAGTACAAAAATATTTTATACTCTTTCGTGTATTGGGGATAAGGAAAAATTCAGAAATATGTTAAAAAGGATTTTTAGGTATTGAACTTGAATAAGTTTAGAAATTAAAGTAATATATATATTCCATTGTATGAAATGTGCAATATATTCCAGTATGCTTCATTATTATGCTTCATTAGTATGAAACGACATGATTGTCTGAAAAATTAAGGCTTATATGATGACTCAGATATATTAGAAAATTTTTGATGATTCTTCAATTAGTTATACTTCATATAGAAATATTATTTTTACTACATACATACGTATAATTAAAAAAAAAATTAATACTATCAATAAAGATTCGTGGGTTTTACTTGTTGAGCTTTATTTAATAGATTTATAATTTGTTTTCCCTTAGAGAAATATTTTTCATTCAATAAAATCTTGATCTTTCATTTACATAATTTAAATAAAGATTCGAAACAACGATAACCAGAAAAAATTATTCCCCTTGATATATTACTAAAGATATTTACTCTTTAAGACCTTAAAACCGCTTATCAGAGCAAAAAAAAAGTTGAAAGATTATCTTGTCAAGTTTTAATTCATTTTTTTTTCATCAAATGAAAGCAATTGCCATTGAATCGGATATTAAGGGAATTCATATTCAATTAAAATAATACTTAATTTCATAATGCTAATGATTTCGATATAAAAAGGTTGCGAGGCATTTAATAATTAAATGCTAAAATAATTAATATCAAGAGAAAAATAAAATTTATATGAAGCTATTTTATTCCATAAATCAAAAGCTTGTTTCATTCGTAATTTTTATTCAAAGTTTTATCAGCTTTTAATGAATGGCTCTTGACTTAGAACAGGTTGAAACCAAGTAATTAGTGAATTTAATGCATTACGAGTTTGCAAGTCATTTTAAATCGCTTTTCAAACTAATGTCAGAACTCAATTAACTAAAAAAGTCTACCCAACTTAGTAAACGATGAATAATTTGTAAAAGCCTTTTATCACAATTATGAACTCTCCCTGGAGCGTTGATAAAGCTCTAAAATTAACTATAGAGACTAAAAGAAAAGCGGTAAAATTCCGTAATTTATTCTTTCTCATAGACGAAATATTTGATTTATGGCAATGATTTCAACGTCACATAATTTTTGCTTATATGTCTTTGATAGAAACTTTTATCAAAATTAGAAATACATTTTCAAGCAAATGGCTGAGAAATGTTTGACAGTTAAAAAGGAACGATTTAGCATTAGTGCTGTTGTTTTGGGTGCACTTAAGTTTATCTCGACATAATTGAGGACAATATGCTTTATGACAATTTTCAGAAATGTGCAATTCTTTTTTTCGTGCAATTATAACTCAACATTTTAGTCTAAGCCCATGGAATGTTGTTCTTTATAGTATGCTATTTGGGGTGTCAACAATCTCAGTTCTATTTGATTAGATCGGTAATGAAAAATATAGTTTCCTTACTTTATTTTTATGAAGGTAAATGATGATTTATTTCCGAACATTTCATGAATTCCTCTTTTAAATGATCAATTTACTATAATTACTTTCCTAATATATCATTTGAATAGTTTTAGCTATCCAAAGAACGCCTAATTCTCTTAATCTGTTTTCCGGTCCTTAGCAAACCGGTTTAAGTTTATTCAATACCAATAGGCTATTACTGGAAGAGTTCTAATTCGGAGCGGCTAATAGCTTTTAAAATTTAATCTCTCAAGTGCTTTATTGGATTGACATCTGGAAACTGAAGTGGTCATCGAAAGACCTTAACTTTCATTATCTTGTTGAAAATGTTCATTTCTATTGAGGTAGGAATTGCAGTCAGTTAATGAACTTCATCATTAAAGCACTCTTTAAAGAGATTAACACTTAAATTAGTAAATGAATGCATTATTTTCTAGGATCCGATGACTTTATTTTAGATAAACTTTTCAAATAAAAGGTGCTGATTCTCAATACACATTCATATGGATCCAATAATCTAATTCTATAAAAGGTATCTGTCCATGTGTTTTATATATATACTAGCTGTTACCCGCCCGCTTCGCTGGGTATTTCATGATGTTTTATAAATTTTTACTGCTTATATATATGTATAAATTATTGATATCTAAGTCCTAGCATTAAGAATTCCATTGAATTGAAAAATATACTTATGCCTGTAACTGTCACCTGTTGATAAAAAAAAGAGCAGAACTCATCTAATTTGTATTTTCTAAAAATCTCTAAAATTGAAACATAGAATGATGTTTGCTCTTTCGTAACTCAAAAACCAAGTGGATTCCCGCAAAACCAATTTTCGGTGGATCTCTACTCCGTAAATTGAACATGCAAGCCAAATTTCAAGTCTAAATCTAACAGAAAAAAGCAAAAGTTTTACTATAAATATCCCCGTAATCCCGTTGAGAGCCGTTTTCCAAAATTACCGCTCTTAGCGGATTTCAATTCAACAAAAGAAAAATGCAAATCAAATTTCATTATTATAGTCCTTGTAGCTCGAAAAAAGTAATTTTTTTTTGTCAATACGTCCCAGTAACCCCTGCAACCCCCCAGAACTTGATTTGCTTAAAATTTATTCTTAGTGGATCCCTATTCAACAAAAGAAACATGCTTAAAAAATTTCAAGTATATGGGTCTAACAATTAAAAACAGGAATTTTTTCTGTAACTCCTCTTGACCCCTCGCAAACATCTTTAGGGGTCAATTTTCATTTTACTCTTTGTTAGAGGAACTCTATTTCATGAAAGGAACATGCCCACCATTTTTCAAGCAGGATGCTCAAGTAGTTTAAAAATGGAAATATTTATCGATTACGCCTCTTAATCTCCCGAAATTAAACTTAGTAGTTGATATTCGCGAAACCCATTTTGTAGCGGTTCTCTACTTTACGAAAGGAATCTGCTTATCAAATTTCAAGACTGTACGTTTAACAGTTTAAAAATGGGGATAATTGTCTATAACGCCACTTGAGCCCCCGCAACGCCACTTCTGGGTCTGTTTTCACAAAACCCATTTCGTAGGGGAATTGCACTCTATGAAAGGAATCTGCTTAGCAAAATTTGAAGACTGTGCGTCCAATTAATTAAAAATGCAAAAAAATTATCAATAACGTCCCTTGAACCCCCGCAACACCACCTAGGGGTCGATTTTCACAAAACACATTTTGCAGTGTATTTCTATCCTATGAGAGGAATCTGCTAACCAAATTTCAAGACTGTGAGTCTAATAGTTTAAAAAAAGAAATAATTATTTATATCTGCCCTTAACCCCCCGCAACACCCCTTGGGGGTCAATTTTCTCCAAACCCGTTTTGTAGCGGATATTTACTCCATGAAAGAAACATTCCTACCAATTTTCAAGCAGGTAGGTCAAATAGTTTAAAAACGAAAATATTTATCTCTTACGGAACTTATTCCCCTGAAACGCCACTTAGAGGTCTGTTTTCACAAAACCTTCTTATAGCTGATCTCTACTCTATGAAAGAAATCTCTATATCAAATATAAAGACTGTGCGTCTAATAGTTTAAAAATGGAAATAATTATCTATAACGCCCCTTAAGTCCCCTCAACGCCACTTGGGGGCAATTTTCACGAAACCCATTTTTAGCGTATCTCTACCCCATGAGAGGAATCTGCTTACTAAGTTTCAAGACTGTACGTCTAATAACTTAAAAATAGGAATTTCTAACGCCCCTTAAACCCCCGCCCCCGCAACACCCCTTGGGGTCAATTTTCCCAAAACCCATTTTGTAGCGGATATTTATTCCAGGAAAGAAACTTACCTACCAATTTTCAAGCAGGTAGGTGAAGTAGTTTAAAAACGGATATATTTATCTATTACGCCCCTTAATCCCCCGCAACGCCACTTAGAAGTCTGTTTTCACAAAACCCGTTTTGTAACTGATCATTATTCTACGAAAGGAATCTATATATCAAATTTAAAGACAGTGCGTCAAATAGTTTAAAAATGGAAATAATTATCTATAACGCCCCCTAAGCCCCTGCAACGCCACTTGGGGGTCGATTTTCAGCAAACTCATTTTGTAGCGGATCTCTACTCTCTGAAAGGAATCCGCTTACCCAATTTCAAGATTGTACATCAAGTAGTTTAAACATGGAAACAATTATTATTAAAGCCCTTAACCCCCCGTAACGCCCCTTGGGTTTCGAATTTCGGAAAATCCTTTCTTAGCTGATGTCTACTCTATCAAAGGAACATGTCTACCAAATTTCAAGTCTGTAGGTTGAATAGTTTCAGAGATTTCGTGATTAGTCAGTCAGTCAGTCAGTCAGTGAGTGAGTCGCTTTTCTCCTTTATATATATAGATCTACTTAGTAAAATATGAGACCAGGCGATATTTAAATTGGAATTGCTTGGAAAAATAATATTTATATTCTAATTTCAATCCAATGTGCTATTTTGCCTTAATTTGACTTTAATTAGCATTTATTTAAAAATAAATCGGTCAATTATGAACACAGAGTTTTAATAAAGACTAAACCTGTTTTTCTATATTAAATCCTCTTTACACTTTGTTATTAATCAAAGAATTTTAAAATAATAATCCTCTTTCGTCACTTGACCGTGGTTTATAAATCATGAGGTCCATCGCCAGTAGCCTTCGTGTTGCTTCACTTGATTTATTGTACATTAATGTTGCCCTACGAAGCATCGAAAGGACATATTCAACGGACCTTTTAATTTTGAACCATTGTCAAGTGGCAAGGATGACACTTGAGCTGGCGCCTCATTCTCCAAACTTCCACAACCACGACAACATGGGAACTTTTAAGCCTCAACAGATTTAAAGTTCGTCAACTCTTCCACACAGAGGGTCATTAGTAGCAACAGGACTCAGCCCCACGATTCGACATAAGCAACACCGGCCATATGTTCGTCACAATGATCTCTGAATGCCGCATCCACTCGTGTTGTGGGGCAGCGGTAGCCTAGTGGTCAAGGTTCACGGGCTCGTGGTTGGTATGTCATGAATTCGAGCCTAGTACTTCTGAAGACCCGCCGTGTAGAGGAGGCCAATGTAAGTTAAATATGTCGAGGCTCAATGTCCTTCCGTTTGTAAGGAGTGGTAGTTAGGAGAGGTGGTGCCAGCTCAGATGTCCTCGCCATTTGACCGAGACTGAAAATTGCGCGGTCCGTCGCCAATAGCTCTCGTGCAGCTTTCTAGTGCGACGTTAATCTAACTCTCTCTCTCTGGCCACTCGAGTTGTTTTACAATATGCCACTAATAAACAATCAATATATAGAACGAATAATAAAATGAGGATTGTATGATAAAAACATGTCAATTGAAATTAACTTTAGGACATTATGGATATCTTGAAGACTTAAGAAATATTTTATTTGTCAGAAGTGAGCAAAGAATAATTACAAAGCATCTTATTGTAAAAATGAGAGGAATTGAATCGTTATATAGAGAGAAAAACGAAAAGAAAAATCAGTATTCTGCATACAGGATATGGTTATATGTTTCAATAAACAAAGGTATATATTGTTTACTGCTGTTATTGAACACAGTGACTGAGATGCTAAGGGTATTACTTGCTAAATATCTATCTAGAGGATCTAAGTGTGTAAAAAGGAAAGCGCACTATAATTTGTACAGACAGCGAAAAAATGATAGACACAAAAAGAATGCGAAACTTACTTTTTTGTTTGTCAACAAAAATGTATCTAAACTGTTATATCCTAAAGGGTAATTAATTTCAAAAGGAATTTTTTCACTCGAAAATTATTAAATTCAATAAAACATCAAGCAATTTAAGAATTAAAAAATGATTTACATACATCTAGGCGAATAAAAATTTTAGACACAACTCACAATAATCCTAAGTTGCAATTTTTAAATTAAAATTACTATTTAGTATAGCAACCCTTAGATTTCTGGACGAAGGTCTTTTTGGTAGGCTCTTATATACAAATTTTTAACAAAACTTTGAGGTATATTTTCCCAGCAATGAATGGTGCCATTTCTGAGCTCATTCACATTTGACTATTATTGACTATATTCATAAGTTTATCTTGCGTGATCACCTTTAAGATTTTCAGTAATATTTAGGTCAATGGATAGCAACGGGCAGTTGAGTAAATTCATACTATTTATTGAACAAGGTCTTCGCGTCTGTGGCTGTATATACAACACAGCCTTATCTTGTTGAAATATAAATCTGTTATTATCAGTAGCCCATCATTTAAAATATTGTCGCGAAGCATATCAATATAATGAAATCTATTCCCTTTCCCGTGATAAAATTTATTTTATTTTTAGCATAATATCCAAATCACGATACTTCCAACTCCACGCAGCCACCTTCATCGGATTATTTCTATAGTTTTTGAGGATCAGGAAAATAGCAACCAAACCCATCAGGTCCACCCAAACAGAACTTTTCTTATCATCACTAAATATTATCTGTGTCCATTATTCTTTCCACTGAACATGATTTTCAAAAAATGATTGACGTGTTTCCTTGTGATTGGGACTTTAAACAGGTTTTTTTTAAAACTTTTTCTACGAATTAGATTTGTTTCCTTTTGAAGAAACTTTTGCATAGCTTATAGACAACCACTAAAAGCCGTTTCAGTCCCAATTTGGTGTGGTGTCAATATAGAATTAGATGCTACTACCTTTTCGAATTCTGTCTCTCAGTCATAATTTGAATAAATTTTCAGATGTCTAGAACTTTTCTTAACATTGTATAGCGCAGAAATTTCAATGTAGACTTCCAACTCACTATGGTTGAATCTAACAGAGTTTCAGGAGTTGAAGTATTTTGGTCAATAAATGCATTGATTTTTTTCATGATCATTTAAATTAGTACTTCATACAATAGCTAATTTCTACAAGAATAAAAAAAATTAACGTTAACAAGAAGAAAAATTTCTCATTTAAGTTATTTAGATTATAATAATATATTTTAACACTTTTTCTGAACGCGTTTCTCATTTTTTGAAATGATGCGCTACTTAATTTTTCGAGTCATTGTATTTTCTATTGTATAAAATAAGGCAGAAATTTGCATTAACGTAATATTTAATTTTCTAAATTTTCTAAAACACTATTGGATTATCTCCGTATTACAAAGATATCTAAGTTAAATTTTTACATTCTAAAGATATTTAATATTTAAGCAATGACACATGACTTTTTTTTTGTTTGCGTCTATTATTCTTTCGCAGTCTTGTATATACTATTTCGTTTTAAAGACTGGTCATAGATAAGTCTCTTTGGTTTACATGCTTTTGAAGATAACAATACGTGTGCCTGTATGGGAATTATTTTTATTTGTGTGTGTGGGCTATAGAGGATGATAATGGGATGTCATACGTTGAATAATTCTGTTTTTTTGGCTTAAAATATAAGAAACGATAGCTTTACGTCAAAAATTGTGTTCTCTTGGATCAATAATTTTATACATGGAATGTTAAATTTGAATGACATTGTTTTATACCATCAAATTTAATATTTTAAAAGTAGCTCTCTGATGATTTAATTGGTTAAATATACTATACATTTATTTATGAAAATGGGTCTTTATCGTTTTTCAAATATAAAGTCTTTTTTTTAAACAGTTATTTTAAGTCATATTACTTTGAAGCACAATCAAATGACGAAGACGATACTCATTCCCCACCAATGTGAGGACTTTTAGCCTCTTAGATTTAAAGAGCTCCAACCCCTTTATATGGAGGATCGTTAGTGGCAATAGGACTCGAAATCACGACACGACATAAAACAACGCCGCCCACGAGTTAAAAATCATGGCTATTCGGCTACCACAGCCATACGATTCTTTGGAACAAACATTCAAATAAATTCGAAATTTCGTTAATGATTTAGTCAATATGGTGATTTTTACCAATCCTCTCTAATGTAGTGTTCCCCATCCTTTTTATCACCGCGAACCAGTTCACGTTTTTGAATTTTACTGCGGCCCATAGAGGAAAGTGGACGTTGATTGCTTATATTTCAGATTTTGATTTAATAATTTTAATTTAATTGCATTTTAATATGTCTTCAGGATAAAATACAGTTACGTAAAAATGAATATAAAGTGATTTAACAGGGGTTATAAAGTTATTTCCATAAAAAGTGACACAAACCCGAAAGAAATAAACCACATTAAATAAAATGGAAATAATTTAATGTTTCTTGCGGGGCCCATACCGTCTGATCCACGGACTAGTACCGGTCCATGGCCTGGGGAGTTGATGATCAATGCTCTAATGAACTTAAAATTTAATTCAGATCTTTCCTCTAGCTGCCCTTAAAAAGCTATAACTGGAGATGATGCATAAAACTATTTTTAGTTTAGTTACAAAAATGTCTGAATTTTCACCGTATGCTCAGTAGTATTAGCTACAAAGTTGAAAGTGGCTGTGTGGTAGCCAAGTGGTCATGATCCTGAGATAGTGATTGACGTTTTCAAATTGCGGGTTCGGGTCCTAATGCCCCATTGACCCTTTGTTTACCGCATTATAATTAACTGCAATTTTTTTTCATGAAATATTTTTTTTTTAAAATCACTACATTGAAAAGTAAGGGTTGTACATAAATAAAATATTCAACTTTGGGAAATTTAATCCGTTAGAGCTCTAATTCATTAAATTGGTACTTTAAAATACCGTCAGAATACAAAAAAAAAAAGGTCTAAAATATTCATTCTCATGATACAAAAATTCCGAATGGCTTTTTTAACGGAGTTTTAACTCAAAAATACTTTTAATAACCAGAAAACACTCGTATTTTACTGCACAAAATATTTATTTTTGAAAATTTTCAGATTTTTTTTTCTTTTTCTTACACATAAAAAAGCAGGTTTTACACTTAAAATGAATTTTATGCTATTCAAGGAACAGTTTTTCTTTTCATTACTACACAAAAATTCATTACACGGTATGCATTTTGAGTGAGGTTTCGATTGAATGTTTTTTAAGGCTGGGGTAGGAAATACTGTATTTTCTGAACATGAACTACTAGACGTTGAGTTTTGTTCAGTCTCTTGATCGTTATCTTAAGAATTTAATGAAAATTCCGGCAGATAATTTGCTGGGACGTCTTCATCTGAATAATCATCGGATAGTGCATCACTGCTTTCAGATGATAGATTTTGTAATAAATCCAAAAATCCAAAGAGCCTCTTAAGCTTCTTTTTTTAGACACTCTAAGAAAAGAATAATAATAATAGCACCTTGAAAATTTTTCCTATTATTGTTAAATCTCAGTTACAAATAAGGAAATTAAAATGTTTCTAATTTTTGAATAAATTATAGATATTTTAATTGATTGTGTAGTAAGGAAAATCAACTCAGATCCGATGTTGAAAATTCTTTGAAAACGTTAAAATAAAAAAGTCAAGGAAAAAGAAAAGCTAAAAAAAGGCCTAACTCTATTGTACCATAAATTATGATTGTACAACACAACAAAAAACAACAGTAAGCAACACGGCGAAAAAAAACGAAGTCTAACCCCCAGTAAGCTGTCGTTACTTATCAGTATCACAAAGTTATTGAACTGTGAAATTAATTCTATACATTGTTCACTTCAAATCAATGGTGAAATGGGTCTTAAATCAAACACAAAAAAGGCCTTTGGATATGAAATACTTCTTCGGAACAAAAATGGCAATCTTTGTAATCCGATCAAAAGGTCGGCTGAAAACGCAGCTTCTGTTTTCAAATTATTTCGCCATTCCCGCCAAAATACTTTTCATAGAACCTGCGGTGTCACGTGTCCTGGAAGAATGGAATAAAAAGAGTGTTCCTGCTACATATCGTCACAATATTCGTAAAAAGGGTTATTCCATGGAATTTGAAAGGGAGTGGTACTTGTAAGTACCATTGGTAAATAAAGAGCTAAAGACCCGCCGTGTAGAGAGGGTTATGCGCGTTAAATCTGCCAAGGCTCAAAAGACCATCCCTAGACATGGCGTGGATATTTGGAGAGGGGGTTGCCACAGTTCAGGTGTCATCCTCGTCACTTGATCGAGGTTCCTAATTACAAAATCCGTCATGAGAAGCCCTGGTGTTGTTTCCCAGCGTGACGTTAATTCCAATCCAATCAGTACACAGTCGATAACTTGGTATTTTAATACGCTTATTTTAATAACAAAATATTTTCGTGTCAGTTGTATGCGGTATGTTTTGTAGAAGAATATTTCCGAAAGTACTTATTTGTTATAAATAGGCTCCAAATTTATAATAACTACAACATGCACTTTCAGTTGAAAACAAAGAGTTTCCCTAAGCGGCGTGCAATATAATATAACAAGTTCAAAAAGCCTCTTTTATATCATAACTTTGAAGAAATAATAGATCGCCGTCATTTCAAAATTCCATCGAGATACGAAAGCTTATTCATCTACTTAAGTGAAGCTGGGGGGCTGATATCCCCACACTCCCCTTTTCCGAATTTAGGTTTGACAAAATCCATCATCTCATTCATGACCTCCCCGTCTGGTTTAAAAAGCTCCAGGAATTCCCCCATAAATTGTATTATAACGAAATGGCGGAGAATCTTGAATATCTTTTATATCAGAAAGTAAAATTTGGGTCTCTTGATAGAAAGTAACTTTTGTAAGAAACCTTCAAATAATTAAAATCTAAAATTGATGTATGAATTTTTTAACTGCTTTTGGAAATAATCTTAAAATTATCAAAATTACTATGCATATGTGCTTGTTTCTCTCTATTTTAATCTTATCGAGAAACATTTTCTTTGATTAATTTTATTCCTGAACCCTTCAAGACATTGCATGATAGCTCTTTTAATTTACTCGCAAAACCGGAAGTATAATTCTAACTTCAGCTTAGTTCTTATAAAAGTGCTGCATCAAACTTTGCGGTTAGATGATGCAATATAGCCAGCCACCGGATCCAATCGATCAATGTGCTAAAATCAGAAAATCAATGCAAGGAAAGAAATTTCTCGGAAACTTTTCAGGAAATGAGTACGTAAGCTGAGAATTTTTTAAATGAGAGAAGGACGTTTTGTCCGTCATAAGCTTTGCACGTGTTTTGTTGCTGTTTTTATGTATAAGTGTATACGCTGGTCTGTATAATAAATTTTCAATAATCATCGTAAATAAATACATATTTACAATTTATATGTCAAGAAGTAAATGTTTCAAAGTAAATTTAAACGAATTTAAAGCTTTTCGAAACCAAATATATTCTTGTGACAATTTTAAAAAATTAGCTTTATTGAAAACAATGTACAAATACCTCTAAATACATACTCCAGTTCCCTATCCATACATAGCTGCATACGAGTTTTTCACCGTTCAAAGCAGTGCTATGGCTCATTAGGTGTCACCATCTTCAGTAAGTTTGCCATTTTTGCCTTCACTTCATCATCAGATTCAAAATGGGTTCCATTCAATGCATTTTTCATTTTAAGAAACAGTTAGAAATCGTATGGGGAGAGATCTTGTGAGTACGGTGGATGATCGAGCATAGTAATGCGTTTGTCTACCAATAACTGTTTTACAGAGAGCGCAATGCGCACCGGGGAATTGTCTTGATCAAGTTTTTCGGTACCAGATTTGCTCAAACTTTCACCATATGCAAATTTTCGGTGATAAGTTTTTTGACTGTCTCTCTGTCAATGTTCGTAATGCCTGACATCATCAGAACACTCAAACGTTGGTATTTTCCCACGATTTCGTTAATTTTTAAAAAAAGTTTTCATCAGTTCTTGATGACACAGGTCGACCAGAACGTTTATCATCTTCAAAAGCTTCCAAAAATTGTTTGTGCCACTAAAAAATTTGACCACGTGAAACTCAGTTACCTCTAAACACTTCGTTTAACAATTTAATACATTAAATTGGAGTTTGTTTTTATTTCACGAGGAATTTCAAATGTGTGCACAGTTCTATTTTTTAGTTTATCATGACCGCGGCGCTTCGACACGACAATGTCTTACTCAAACAAGGATAAAAAACAAACTGAACTAGATAGAGGGATAGGGAATAACGTGCCACCATCCCTAGAAGGATCAAGGCGAACTATATTATTCCATTCCCACTCCGTTACACCAAGCCTAACGGCCAGGGCATGCGCAGTCCTGGAATTTAATTGTCGCATCTTGTGTATATATATATATATATATCTTTGCTACAATGAACTATTATTATACCTAATGAAAAAAGTCAGATTCGAAATATTTTTGTGGAAGTACTAAAATGCTTGTAACTGCAGTATAATCTATAATCTATTTATATAAACGTTTTTACCCTTTGCAATGTATTTAATCTAGTACTATTTTAATTAAAAAAATTATAGAAGTTTGGTTCTAAGATGTTTTTAGAGGCATGATTAGTGATGAATCCGCGAATTCATACCGATTGTTTTTCAGAATTAAGAAAATATTGTTTCAATTATATAAAAGTCTCTATTTATAGGATTTTTGAACATTAAAACTGCTTTTACTGAAACTGTAACATCTATAAAATGGAAATGACATAAGAATTTTCTTTTTCTTTATATTTATCAGTCTTGATGCTTATAAAAGTTTCGACACTGAATTTTCATCGGATAAAATATAGCTTTCCTTTAAATAATTGATATGAAAAAGTCGATAATATTTATATAAGAATAAGTTGAGATTGATATAGAAAATTATTATATCTTCATTAATGTTTCATAATTGTGTCATAAATTTAGTTTTTTCATTAATGTCAATAGTTCCAGTTTTTATTATTAAGATACAGTAAGAGATATAATACATCCGGATGTTAAATATAAGTTTTGAATTTGAACGATCAACATGCACGCGTATATCTTCGTAAATGAATTTTTTATCCTTTACACATATACGTTTTTAAACTGAAGCAATTACGAAATTTTTGTCCCTGATTTTGCATTGGAACTTCTTTCAAAGTATATTTTCAGTCTCATTTCGAAGGCATCTTATTTCTATGAAAAATAATTCCCTCGAATAAGGAGTAATATGATATATTTTTTATCAAGTATTTTAGATGAATCCTTTGATAGGATTTCAAATATCCTCTATTTGAGACGATTTGAGATTTATTTGAAAGTAAATAAAAAATATCGAGATGATATCCTTAAAATTTCTTTCCTTCAAGTACTTCCTTTATTTTCAGTTTAAATCCTACTATATAGAAAACTGAGAAACCATTCATACTCTTCGCTTGTAGTATACCTTTTAATACAATTCTCTATAATATTTTATTCGTATAAATCCAGTTTCAAATATATTTTATCGCTTAAGTGAAACTATGGATCCTTTAGTTGATTCTTGTTAAAACTGCTTAATATCATAGTCATTATTAGGCCTCACAAGCATTTTCTCTAAATATGCGTTATAGTTACTACAGCGAGGATTATAACATTGTAGTTCGTTTGATAGTTATCAGAAATTCACTTAATAGTTGACTTACTACTACAAGGTTAATTTGTAACTTGAGAGATAAAAGTCAAATATATAAAGTGCTTATTTATTTAAAACTCTATTTTAAATACCTTGATTTAGGCAATGAATATTCAATGCATTCGATACAAATCGATCGACTTGCAGGAAATCAAAGCGTACCACATCTTAATAAAGTATAGAAATAATTTTATACTCTAACATTATATTTGATGTGTCCACACACACACAATTGAATTGAAAATTTTACTATGTTTAGAGGAACGTGTTCTGAGTGGGCTAGAATTTAATCAGGGATCTCCTCTTTTCTAGTTTCATTAATATAACCTAGATAAAGATAACTGAAATTTTTTTATTGCTCCAAATAATCAACAATAAAGAATATTTAATCATAACTCCTAAATAATATTTCAAAAACGCTTTTGAATTTGATATTAATAATTATAAAGCAATGTAAAAACTAGTTTTTTAAAGAAAACCTTTTTCATCGGAAGTAAAATATATTCATATCTTTGAAATTGAAGTGTTTTTTTACTATTACAAAGACTGAAAATAAAACACTATTTCACATCCAAATAAACGGAATTGAAACTAAATAACCATTAGGGAGGAGGAGGAGATTTTAGCTGTGTATACACTAATTACGTGACAGGTGATTATTACCAAACTGGACATTCACTAAATTAAACAGTTTGAAATTAAATGATTGAAAGTAAGGATGAATTTATATCACTGGAAACTCAGGATACACGGATTCGAGAAACTTTTTAAAAATTTTTTCTCAAAAGTTCAATGGCGTCTCATGTTACTTATTTTTTGCCCTCAGACTTTTTCTCTGAATAATAAATAAGTTTAATCACATAATGATGAATATTTACAAAACAATCAATGTTTTTGCAGAACACGAAGAAAAACTTTTACCTTCATATTTTTCTTTCTTATTTTCCAGATTGAATCAGAATGACAGCAGCATCGACGGCAGCTAGTAGCCTTCCCCCGGTCAGGACCTCCTGCCACGTTCCCCTATCTCTCATGACATCAATAAGTGAAGAAACGATTGCCCTCTGGTTGAAACTAGGAGCTCTGGAGAAGTTAGAGCAAGCTGTACTAGATGGTTATGGAGATCAGCTGTGTGGAAAAACCTCGAGAATCCCACAAGTCAACAAATTTCTTAAACAAGTGCCACTTTTTCAGGTAAAGACATTTTTAAGAACTTATGTCTTAAACAGTGCATCTTTGTCAAAATTAAGCTTACAGTTCTAAATATTATAGTATACTGGTTGGAAATATCTAAAAAATTTTAACCCTTCAATAGCTGCAAACGAACTGTAGCTCGCCTTAATGACTTTTACTTGAGTTGCTCTTGACGAATTAGACACATGAAATAGATTTTTGATCTACTTCGCTCTCAAATTCTAAGTTAACCGTTGTGTTATTGGTCTTGCCATTTCAATAAAATAATTTGCTCAGCAAAATTAACTGTGGGAAAAGGTACCATAAACCGTTACCGGTGGCACACACAGGAATTTTTAAATGGGGCGAGGTCCAGGGTCGAAAGTCCACCCTTCTTGTATCATGCTTCAATACGCTGCCCAACATATTCTTTTGTTTCGGGAACAAAAACAGTAACAAATTAATTATTGAATAAATAATTAGCAGTTGTTAATAAAATTAGTTAATAACCACAAATACTTAATTAAATGTTACGTATTATATACAAAGGATTATAATCAATCGAAAAAAAATCAAGGGTTATGGGGGGAGGTCCGGACCCGAGGAGCTTCCCCTTTGTGCGCTGATAACAAGCTTACCTTTACTTATATACGGCCCCTGGTAGGGAAATTGACGAAATTTTATTTTGTTATGTGCAGAATTTTCTTTTCTCTTAAGTTTTTTCCTTTTTTCTGAGCTGATCAGATAGAATGTGGTTTGTAAAGTTTCATTTATAATGATTATGCATTACTACAAAACCTTTTTGAAAACTGTAATTGAAATAATTCATTTATCAGTTCACTCATACACAGTAAATATATTTCAGTACATGAAAGAGAAAAAAACCCGTAATAATTTAAAATAACATGATCACCGAGTAAATATTTACCGTATCATTTCAAATATGTGATTAAATATGTGTTCGTAATTTTAGTATTTGCTTGTAAATAATTCGTTACATTTTAGTATAAAATTTTACAAATAAATTGTAATTGTATTTCTCATGAAAAATGCCTGTCATGAAATGTCTTAAAAAATTAAACTGTTTGTCTAGGTAATGGATGATTTACTAAATATATGAGACAATATTTGAGTTAATTAATATTCCTTTGATAAAAAAAAGGTAGAGGATTTTAAGGTTTGACGTGTTCTTTTTTTATAAAGATATTAATTCAGGCAATTTGCTAAAACATGAGAATCAAAGTGTCTGCATTCTGTATTTAGGAAATACCATATTTATTCGAACCCAAGCCGCCATCGATTCTAAGCTGCACCCCAAATTCTCAAGAAACTTTTGTGAAAAATGAAAAGTAGTGTAAAATGGCTTATCGATGTTCCGTTTTACGAAATTAAAATGTATTTAAAAAGATAACTAATAAGAAGTGAATAATTAGTTAATTTACCAGTATTATAAACTTTAAACTACATGCATGAATCTATAACTGCTCTAATTGTCCTATCCAACGCGAATTTTGTTTTCCATCAATTCTAAGTCGCACCCGATTTTCAGTAGAATTAACATTGGGAAAAAAAGTGCGGCTTAGATTTGAGTGAATACGGTAATTGCTTTTTAAGTGAATAAGAAATTATCTTGGAGTATCTGAACATACTATTTATAAATATTAATAAATCAAATTAATTATATAAATACTTTTTATATATAATTAATAACTTCTGAAAATTGAATTTAACAATTATTTTATTCTTTACAATTCAAAGTTTTTTTGTATATATAACCACCTTACCATTTAAATACCTTGAAAATAATAACTGATAATAAATGTTTAGACTCTTGTAATGCTTGTCGGTTCCTGCTTCCCTCTAATCCCCCTTGTCTACTCGGGAAGAACTGAATAATCAGTTGACATGATTCACTCTAATTATTTTACTGTCACAAAATATCAAGCAAGCATAATAATAATCCAACTAAGAAATTTGATCAGTATACAGAGCGCAAAGGTGAGACTTGTTAGCCTGGGGATAATATTACGGCCCCTCAACTGATTCCACGATAACTTATACAAGCTCAATATCAACTACGCCGCGCACTAATAAGCTAAACTTCTATTTAAATAAGGATCACGATACCTGTACTCTTGTGAAGTCCTACTGTTGAGGGCCTTGAAGGGTAATCTTTAACTGGACTCGATAACCTCCGAGTGATCCTCTCTTGGAATTTTTCAGTTGATACTTTTATAAACTTAGATTTGCACTTAATAAATTCACGATCCTCCACTCACCATTTCACTTCAAAACTCACGAATACAGAATTTATGTAATATACTTAATTTGTATAATCACGTTTTCTTCACTCGGTGAAAGTTGGTTGGCAAAAGTACTTCCCCAGAAGAGTCCCCAAGGGTTTAGTCGCAGACACGTATAGATCCGTCACACTCTTATCAAGAAAATATGAGTTTGTATAATTCAAACCCCCAGTAGAATACTCATATGCGATAGGGTCATAAAATCAAAGTGCAAGAATTTTTCCTGAGGCCATAGTAGCCTAGTGGTTATGGTCACAAACTCGTCACTGAGATATCAAGGGTTCCAAGCCTAGTGCCATTGATTTGCCATGTATAAGGGCTGAGCTTTTGAAATCTGTAGATTCTCATTGTCATCCTATTGGTGTAGTGTAATAGTTAGGAGAGGGGAAGGTGACAGAGCTCAGGTTTCCTCGTACCTTGACTGAAGTTCAAAATTACGAGGCCCGTTACCAATAGCTCGTGTTGCTTTATAGTGTGACGTTAATATAATTATCGCAAGAATTTATCCAAAGTAGAATTACAATAAACATGTTTAATCTGCACCGAAAAGGAAATTAGCTGAGTGGGATGTCAGCTCAGGTATCATATACCCTGGCCGGGTTCAAAATAACGTCACCAATATCTTTCGTGTAGCTCAAAAATGCAACGTTAATAATCAATCAATCTGCACCCAATGTAATTTAATGACTAAAAATCCCATTTAGAGAAAAAAAATAGAAATTCCAGGGTATAAAAAATATAAATATAGATACATCAATCAAGGAAAAAAATTAAAATGCTAAAAATTGAAGTAAGTGCCTAGCAAATGAACTACAAACATAACGGATGAATTTATCAAGAAATACATAGCTCTGAAAATTATGTCATGGGAGCTCTTAGGAATCGATCGGATGCAATATTGATTAGCTTTTTGTTTGTTGAATTTTAAGAAAGCACAAAACAATGAGATCGATAATGTGAAATTTAATCGATTAACAAAATACTATTTATGGATAATTTGATTTTAACAATAAGTTAGAGCACCGTTTCTCAAACTGTGCGGCGTGCTTCCCTAGGGGGCGTGATAACCCTATACGGGGGGGGGGGCACGAGCTTATCGAGAAATTGAAAATAACAGATTATTTAAAAATTATTAATTTAAAGGAAGAAAAACTTATATATATATAATTATACATTCTGATATAATAAAAAATAAAACACACATCTACGTTGATATAATATCTAATACTTATAATTGTATCAGTGCTGCACAGGCGTCTGATAACTAATTTATCAATACTCTGACAACATAATATCCTAATTAACTACTATACTAACATAACACTTTTCGAATTACTTAAAAAAATAACTTTCTTAAAATATCTATTACTTAAAAGTAACACATACAAAGTTTAATACTTATCTTGATAATTAGTATGGTTTATTATTAATATCTAATTGTAGCTGTAGCGAGTCCAAGTTTTTGCATTCAGCACATTTTTATTGTATGAAGGGGGGTGCGAAGAAAATTATTATTAAAAATTGAGTCGTAAATATTGAAAATTTGAGAAGTTAGTGATCTTCAAAATTATTCCACACGAATATTTCAAATGTAGCGATTAACAAGACCACGCAATGTATGATGCCAGAAAATTATTTTTAATGCAGACATTTAGGTTCGCCCATAAATTATATTAAATCTTCCTAAGTACTTCTGATTCTGCACAAATTTTGTACTCTGTCCTTACTTCTTTTAGAAAACCCCAAAAGTTTTCTTTTTCTCTGTAAAAATAATTCTTATTTTTATTGCATAAAAACCCTAGCTGTGAATTCGAACAGAAATTTCTGAAGTGTGCGTAAACATTTGCTTCCCAAATCGACTTCCACACACAACTGGTTTAATTACTACTTTAATTTTCAGAGTTTTAATGTAATTTCTTTCGTGGCTCAAATTGCTCGTTTAGGTTCCGTTTTTATTATGCGTTATTTTCCAAAAGTACGCAGACTTCTCTTAGCATTTACTCATCACATTTTTATTTCTCTTTATATAAAAAAATTTTCTATGCAAAACTTCGAAGTGCTAACAAACCAGTTCCATTAAGATGCAGTGTTCCATAATAAAAGTAAATAAACACACAAACGTTTATTGAGTTTCATCAAGTGAAACTCATTTTTTACCATGTTTTTTGCTATAATAAACAAAACAAAAAAAAGGCGAATCGGCTTAACTATTTAATACAGTTTCACATGGAACATAGAAATATGGAAATTATTACTTTTTGTTTTGTTTCGTGGCAACAGATATGCTATATTTTTGTTTTTACAACATAACTATTCACCCTAGTTTTAGAAAATGACGTAGAGGCTCAGAATACTGGGATGTAATGATTCATACATGTATAAACACAAAAAAACTAGTATTACAGACAGAGAGAGAAGAATTGTATCGGAAAACTATGCGGAGCGAAAATGTTCTGTTCTATGATATTTCACGTCCAGTGCCGTCACAGGAATTTTCCTATTTGCAGTCGCTTCTTTTGTGTGACGGTTGTTCCTGCATATCATTTGAATTCGTGTTTGATATAAGAAATTGCCTGAAGTTAAGTAACTATGGATACTTGCTGCCAGATACATTTGTTTTGTGCTTCTCGTAGAATACTAAGCATTTTCTTTTACGTAAAATGTACAGTTTTAGGCTTAGATAACAGTTAACAATAGAAGTATACATATTATTATACAAAGCAAATCAAAACTATGAGGTTATAAAATTTTAAAGAAATAAAACGAGAAAAAAAACTTCAAAGTTTTTAAAAAAAATAAAAATATTTTAAATAAAAACTTATGTGAAGTGTTTCAGTTGTATAGAGTATCCAGAGTATGTAAAAATGCATGATTCCGAAATGTTATATAATACGTGACCTTTCTTTAAAAATAGCTATCTGACGCATAACACATTTCAAAAAGAGAATGTTTATGGAAAAGTTAGAATATATTAAATTAATATCCGAGACCAGATGGGTATTATATCAAAACGAGTTTTGAATTCACCATTCATCGTTTCTTTAACCAATTAATTGCTTAGAAATCTTTGGAAAAAGCTTATCCAAGCCACTTCTCAGAAATTAAATGATGGTTAGTACTTCTATACTCGTAGAACAAAATATGCGTAAAATGAAATTAAGTTGATAAGTGTGAAATGACTTTATTTTATAAATCACATTCTCTTATTTACTGAAATTTACATAATTTGCATATGAGGGAGAAAACTATAAAACAGTTTCTTACGTTAATCTGGTGTTAGAGAATGGTACAGAGCAAAGCATGGGGTACAAAACATAATAGAACTTCACAAGTTAAACATCATTTATAACATTACCATTTTTGTACATAACTTTATAATATTTTCGTTGCACTTTAACATTTTATATTTGTTGATCTGGTGATGGCTTGATACAGACTAATTTGCTTTCTTCGATCAGAAAAAAATATTGAGCCTGGTTAAAACCATATATGAATCCATAATTGCTTTAGTGATGAATAATACAAAAGGCAACAATACTTTTGCGAACAAATAATTCATACCATATTTACGGTTATTTCTAACATTATTCATAAACTTTTATTTCTAACATTATTCATAAACTTTTATTTCGAACGTTATAAAGTTTTCGAATATATTTTAGTTTTCGCTTAAGTAGAAATTTCAAATATGAACTGTCGATACTGTCATGAAAATATTGTTATGGTGATTTTTGTGCTATGACGAATACACAAAATTCGCCACACACAAAACTGGATAAAATAATTTTCTGTAACACAAACTTATAATAACACAAAATTCTATGTTTTTCATGACGAGTATATGCGTCATTGATGAAAAATAATTTCAATAGAATCATTAATTTAGTATTTAAAAAATGATAATTGATGAAGTTTTGCTATTAAAAAAGAGCATGTTTTATTTATTTCAAAGGTTTTTCAATCACTTTCTCAAACAGTACAAAAGATAAATAAATTAGAAGGTAAATTATTAAATAACTGTGGACTGTCAAAATTTTTTTGAATTTCATTTTATGCTTTTTTTGTTTTACTAATTTATCACTTCACAAAATCTTTTATTTCGAAATCCCAAATGAAATTTGTTCTCGTCTCAACCTTTAGTTTTTGGTACATATTTGTCTATATACGTAGCATGATCTAAAAGTTCAGGGACATGGTGTAGAAAACCTTACCCTGAATAGTTCAGAGCACCGAAACGTGTCCACCTTCAAAGTAGACCCTTGGGTGATGATAGACTTCTGCCAGCGTTCGTATAACTTCTGGAAGCCATTTTTTGCAACCTCCCCTAAAGTCACCTGCGTTGCTGCTTTCACCTCATCTGATGATACAAAACGTAAATGCTTTTCATTAAAGGGAAAAGGTATAAGTCTCAACAGGACTAAGCATGGTGAATAGGGCGGATGTGGAAGCACATTAGTGCAAGTTAGGGCGAGGAACTCTTTTACCAAGTGGGTTCGATGTGCTGGTGAGTTGTCATGTAGAAGATACCAGTTGTCACTCTGCCAGAACTGAGGTCTTTTATGATGAATAGATTCCCTCAAACGACGTCTTCGAGAAGTGAGTAACTTGAGTGATTTGTGCAAGTGTTTGGCGACGATCTTTTCAAACACATTTAGACATCAACGCAACATTTTCCGCGTTCCGTGAAGTCGAAGGTCGTCCAACACGTCCATTGTCTTTGATGGATTCTCGGCCCTCTTCTAAACGCCGATGCTATTCGTACACCTAGGATCTCGCTATGGTAGATTCCCCATACACTTTAAATAGCATTTCCAAAGTCTCCATTGGTGTTTTACTTAATCATTGACAGAATTGAATGTTCAACGCCGTTCAAGAAAAGCCATCCTTCTTACATCGCGGAGCAAAGCTAACTAGCTTCGGAAGATAACAGCTGCGCGTGTGGTTCGGTCCTTTGACATGGACTGAACCAACCTGGCCAGGTAGGCGAGAGAATCCATTTCAAGTAGTTTAACTTTAAGTACTTGCTTTCGTCTTTAGCAATGGCCAGAATCCCCGAATTTTGGGAACTACGCATTGAGGAGAAAAGCGACTCACACTCACTCACTTATCACAGTATCTCCAACAGGATGAACTTTAGTTGTTTATTTATCTCTATATTTAACACAGACACAAATCACACTCTAATTAAGATAAATTGGATCAATTAGAGCACAAAGGTGAGACAAGATAGCGTGGGGATAATATATACGGTCATAAGAATCTAACCTTACGATAACTTATACTAAGCTTGCTCTATGAAGTGAGCTAATAATTTAACTCTCTAACTTCTATTGGAACTAAGAACACAGTACCTGAACCCTTGCAGTCCATTACTTTCAGACGTGGCCTTAAACAATTTTCCTATACTTGACTTAAGCACTTCTTCGAGATTCTAACTTCACGCGTCGTACACTGTTTGCGTACTACGGCCGGATAGCTAGCTTCTCATTAATTTACTTCACATCCGAGCTATCCTCACTTCACTAATCTTCAATTCCCCCTTCACTAACACACAAAACTCGCGAATCCAGAATATATATATTAAACTTAATTTGCATAATCACGTTTTCCTGTCCTCGGAGAAAGTTGGTTGAAAGAATACTAGCCCTAAAGGAATCCCCAAGGAGTTAGTGAAATGACGCGTATAGATCCGTCACAAAGTACATGCACAATATATATGATTTTTTTTTAAGTTTTAAAAAATCTTTTTGAAGAAATTTTTTATAACATTTAAACATCTTTACCAGTTATGAAATTTGTAATTTTATATAAGTTTAACAAATAGAACAACAAGTACAAATTGTTTGATGTCTGTTTTAAATTCAGTGGAGAACACGTGTTTGTCTTTATCATGTGACCCTCATGAATTGAGCTCATTAACAAAAAAGACTTTAGAATGTATGCATTCTTTTCTACTTTAAAACAATAAAATTTTTTTAAAAACTTCATTCTGAAATGAATGAACCTAAAATAACATTATTGTAAATTATATAGAAAAATGTCTTTCTCGAAAACATTAGCGGACAAAAAAACTCACAAGCTATTTAAAACAATTGCTGAGTCTAAATTGGCTAAAATAAAAAAAAAATTGTAAATAACTTGAATCGATTTGATCTTCTAATGAATAGCTAAAATAATAATATGTGGAGCATTTATCTTTATTAGATTGATCGATAACACTCATAATTTTGAAGTAATTTTCTAAATTGCAGGAATAAGGTTTCGTGAAAACTTCATAACATTTACACCCTTTTCAAAATCAATCTCAATGACATCGCTCATTACATGCCATATTATTTTGAAAGGAAACATTAAGAAAATAAAAAGCTCTGCTAGAGGTGTTTTAAATTAAGTGTTATTAATATTTACGCGATATCAGAAACATTTATCTTGTCGTATTGTTGTGAATGATTCAGAGTAGCTAATGACTATGTATGCTAATTGCCATTCGTAATTTTCAATTATTCTTATTAGGTGTACATCTATAAGAAAAGAATAAAAAGCTTTTGAAAATACATAACTTTAATGTTGTTTAATAAAGAATAAAGACAAAAAATAATTAAACTATTAGAATTTATACCAATATTTACCATTGTATGCAAACACGCAAACTTTTGGTGTATTGATAGGAATATAATTATTTCTTATTGATGGGTTTTATATGTATCATTACTTTTCTTTTTCACTAACTCATACTGTGAAGTGGCCTGCATTCCTGTATATCACGCGATTATCAGTAAATACTTTTAACAGTAAAGATTCCTAAATCTAATATTAGATGGGGGTTTTATGATTAAATTGTAAACATGATGGCATATCAAATCAAACCCTTTCAAGAAATATTAAGGCACCATTATTAGGTTTTACTTGTAAGTAGCGATTCTTATGCAGTGTTCTAATAATGCTTTATTTATGAATGAAGATAATTGAAGTGAAGTAATTTTTGTATAACATGGACTAATTTAGCATTTGATGCTGTTTGAAAGTAAACCTGGTGGATATCATAAAGGACAAAGGACTTAATAAGATGGAAGAAATCAACATGTAGGATGATTACTAATAATTTTTTTAACTATATAAATATTGAGAAATGGTCTATTTGGGCTAATAACAGATCAGAATCAATGATTAATACCAATTTAATCTCAGCAATAGAAAGGAATGGATGAAAAATACAGAATTATTGAAGTTGTTTAGCATTTTAGTCCGTTTCAAATCGGTTTTGAGATAATTATTAAGGGCGTGCGTGGTGATTCCAAATTTCTTACTAAAATACTACGTAATAATTAAGCGACATACCATTATTTACACATTTATTCCATCGTCCATCTACCATGCTTCAAGATTATAAAGCGCATCGTCTAAAGCTCAAACAAAACCAATATTCTATTTAAATCTTTTAGGTTTGGGAATAATGAAACTACCAACAACACAAAATTAATTCCTATATTTACTCATTTTAAATGCCCGGATAAATTATAACTATGCAAATTGGACGTACCCCATTTAAAAAGATAAATGGATGCAGGAGATTGTACTAAGTGGTAATTTATCCACTCGAGTATGAATTGAATGTTTGTTGAAGATTTTGGTTAAGCAATCGAAAATATGGAAATAAAAAGCAGCAGCAATGCACAAAAATTTAAATGAGCATCAGAACACAAAGCTTCGCATAGGTAGCAAAACAATTTTTTTTGTCCAAACGTTAAGGCTTAGGGGTGCATGTGTCGGCCTCCATTTAGGCGAATTAGCTTTTGTAGACTCTAAAATAGATCCTTTTGTCAATTTAAATATACTGAAAGGGATATATAAGACTAAAAGTAGTCATAACAGCTTATGATGGGTTAACATATTAAATTTTAAGTTAGTTACATATTGACAAAATTCGCTAAAGTCATATTCATTGCAAATGTAGAATGGGCTCTGCCTTCCAATATCTTGCTAAAAATAGACAATTTTGTAAATATATTTTTTTTCAAATTTTAATTTAATTGAAAGATTTTAAAACATGTATTTGGCACAGTTAGTCCAAAAAGAGGACTCAGTCCCATAAGCTCAAACCAACCAACCATCATTATAATTCAAAATATTTTAAAGCAATTTGTTGTGCTTAATAGATATAAAAGTTTTATAGTGACTACAATATTTTTTGATACTTAATCGTATACTTTGCTGCAAAATTTTTGAAATGTCAAAATGTACAGTCATTTTAGGTTCTGATTGTATAATAAAGTGTTTATATGCATTAAAAGTTTGTTATTAACACCCTTTTATAAGCTTCACTTGGAACTTTGTAACGGAATCTTTGAACTCCATTTTTAGCCACTTTAAAAGGTCATATTAATTCGAAATTTTGCTCACTAGTCCAGGACCAATGACAATACAATAATTTAATTATTTTGTTCCATTGTCCTGATCAGGATTAACGATTTCCCATTTTCAGATCCCATCCCGCATCTGGCGACTAATTTCAGATCCCGTTTCCAGATCTTGTGACTAAAAGATTAAAAGTTACAACTTAGTTCAATTAACTATAAAAGGAGGGTATTTTTTTAAAAGTATGTTTTAAGACAATTTCTTCTAATAAAATTTCCGTTTTATACATAGAAAAATACTCTTTTTCAAAAAGAAATTTAGTCTCTTACTTAACACTTGTGGCCGCGGTAGCCAAGTGGTCAAGGCATCGGATCATGGCTAGCGTGTCATGAGTTTGATCCCAGTACCACTAAACACCCGCCGTGTAGGGGAGCGATGCACGTTAAATCTGTCGAGAGCTCAAACGTCCTCCCGTTGGTGGGTTGTGGTAGTTAGGAGGGGGGGGGTGCCAGCTCAGGTGTCGTCCGCGTCACTTGACCATGGTTCAAAATTGCGTGGTTCGTCGCCAAAAGCCCTCGTGTAGCTAAACAGTGCAAAGTTAATATTCACTCACTCACTAAACCTACCATAACGGTCAGATGAGCCCTTCTGAGACTTTACCTAGAAATGCTAATTTACAGGTATTCATTTTTCTTTTAAACTTATACACCCAAACTGCACGCCATTTTAAAATAATATATGGCTACTTAATCTTTCACTATCGAATTCTTCTTTCGTTTTTTCTGATAATCATGTGTACTCTACCATAAGCGGCGTTTTGATAGCTGGAAAATCTATGAAATTTTATAAAACTGCATTGAAATCTCTAACTTCCAATATTTCTCCCAAAATACATGTATTACCAGGTTGTGCAAATGTAGGATACAGAGCGCGGGCTGTAGATAACCCACGGGACAAAATAATGATCATTACAAATATTTGCTACGTGATTAGATTTGTTTGCAATAATAATAGGTTACAAATTTTGGGTAATAAATTAATAAAAAAATAGTTAGTTTATAGTAGAAATTTTCGTATTTTATTATTAATGGATTATTGGAACTCAAATTCAAAAATTTACCTCTAAAAGGTCAACTCAAAGGAAATTGTCGGAAGAAAAATAAATCAGCAAACTATGTTCTGAAATAAATGAAGAAAAGTCTTGGAAGAAGGATTATGTAGTATATGATCTATTGGACACTGCTTCTGAATAATTTGACTCGGTTAATGAGAAAGAAATCGTTGTGAATACTCGTAGGAGACGGAAAAAGAATAGGATTATTCTCTAGTTCCGAGGACAAATGTGAAGGGAAAAAAAGTCTGAATATCTAAATTTAAATTGATACAACTGTTACGTAAGAAATTCAAGAAGATTCTGAACCTGAAAGATCCCGAATTTATACTATTTTTAGAGAAATATCTGGACCAACGGGATATACGAAACGGTATATTAAGAACGGTAAAGTGAGTAAATTTTCGATAAAATGCAAAAACACTGGGATGACGAATAAATTTCATTTTAATTTGAATAACGATATATATGTAAATTTTATTGAAATAAAACATAAATTTTCAATTTCTATTCATTCTAAAAATGTATATGCCTAAAAAGAAAAAAAAAATTAAAAGTTGATTTTAAAATTATTACGGGACAATTATTTTGTGTTTTACCACCCATGATAAATTCTGAATTATAATTAATTAAAAACAAGTATAATATAAAAAATTAAGATAATTCCTACTTAGGTCAACATAGAAATTTTTTATTTTAGTCCTTTTTATTAAATGATTACAATCAATATATAAATATGTATATATACATATGACAGAATCACAATATTAAGTGGCAAAATAAAAATTCATTTTCCTTGCACAAAATTTTCCATTTTCCTTTCTATATAGGGTGTTGGACTATTATTTTTGTTTGTTACTATTTATTCATTAATTAAATTTAATTATTCCAATAAAATAGTATTGTAAAAAGAAATCACATTCTCAGAAATTAGGCCATCTCAGGTGGGATTCAAAGTCCATTGCGCTACAGGGACACACGAGCGATTTTCCTTTTTATATAAGGTATTGGACTATTATTTTTGTTTGTTACTATTTATTCATTAATTTAATTTAATTAATGAATTAATATTTGAAAAAACTGTATTAACATCAAGTCCTACAAGTTTTAAAAAATGTATTTAAACTTGAGTGGATGAATAAAAATTATTTTATTAACGATTGGAGATTTACACAACATGTATATATATATACTAATATATATAGGGAGAGTGTGAACTAAAAGTGGAAATTGAAAGAACATAATGTTTATATAAAAGTGGTCATTTGACCATCTGAGTAAAAATAGGTAATAACAAAATGTATGTGGTTGAGTATTAATTAAAAGATTACATTTTGTAATTAACTTTTATTAGTCATGTTATCAACCATAATATTCAGCATTGTTCAAAAATATCTTTTAGATGTTTAAGTAACCGTTTTTGTTCTCTTTATTGTACTAGAAATAACACTCCACAAAAGAAATTACATTTGCTTTTATATTTTTACCCTCTCAATGTTATTCTTGCATTTTTATGACAATATGAATCATTCTAAGCGTATGAATATACGAAAAACTATTTCACATTGGATTTAATTGAAAGGAAGAACATGCATACTTTTTTTTACTTAACAGGTCAATGACCCTAAGGGTCCAAACTGACAATTAATCCATATCATTGACCTGATCCTACCCAATGGTCTCGTGTTCATTTGATCGTTTTCTTTCTTGAAGAGTTTATGAGATTGGACACGCATCTGTGTGTACTCTAAAGCAAAGGCAACAGCAAAGGATCTAATTTTCGAAACTGCTGGCATTAGAAGCAAAGATTTTTCAGAGAATAATTTATAGTTTCAGATCATTAACTCCTAGCAATCGATAAAATTAATTTCAAATAGGAAATATGATTGTCACGCTGCATTTGTTCACGCGTAACTTTCGAATCAACAATATGGAAGAGATTAGATTTTACAGTATCTGTGGGACTGATTTTTTACTTAGATTGTAGCGGCACTGGATAACACCTTTTTTGTTAGATATTTGGAACCATGGAAGACAAGCAAAGTGCCTCATGTGAACTTGTATGGCAACCGACTAAGTTTTATAATTTACTTGTTTCTTTTTGCGATAATTTAATATTCCCAAAAGTTTAAATGCTGTGGATTACTGACTAATTCAGAAACTGTGACGCGTTTCAATAATATTTTTCGGATATTACTAGAAAAGGCATTTCAAGGTTTTTATAGCGTAAAGAGAGGAAAAAAACACATTTTCCGTAATATTGTCAGATTTTCAAACTTAAACGAATTCTTCTTTATTATCTAAATAGATAATTTTAACGAGTGAATTTTGATATTGATTTATAAGGCAACGTGGATTTTTATTTTTAAGAATGCAGTTAAGAATCTCTGGTTATGTTTTTCAGTATCAGGTTATGTTTTTTGAGGGTTAAGTATATCAGTTATTCGTTGAAGTTGGATTATTATTTTTGATTTATTTTTACTGCCCTGTTTGAAAAAAAATATTTTCTAAAATACCTTTATTATTGATTTATTTTTATTCATTTCCTCACGAAAATGTTGATTTATAATCACGCGTGGAAGACTTTATTATATGTATAATATAGAATCTATATAACATATTTTATGAGGAGTATTCCTTGAGTCAACATAAATTTTTGAGCCTTTTATTTAATGCTCATTTTACTAAATAACTATCAAGAATACTCAGAATCTATAAGCTACAGAAATTACTAAAATTATGCACTGATCAATCATTTTAAAGAAATTAATAATAGCATGAAAATGTTTTGTGATTGAGTCTTTTGAGGGTATTGTTATGTAGTGTGAGGGTATTCCAAGTAGAGTTGCTTTGACGGCAATATTTCAAATAATGTATAATGTTGAGTAATGGTGAATAATATGCAATGCTTTATCAAATATGTAAGGAAAAAAATCAAATCATGTTAAAAAAAATTATTTTGTTTTTATATATCTACTGTGCTTACAAAAAAAATGGGTATCTTGAAATTCTTCCAATGTGACTTCAATGTAAACCAAGCTGAACCTTTAGTTCTGAGCTTTGGATCACATTAACAAACTTTAAGCTAATATATATATACATAAGCTTGTTTTTCTCTTTTACATTACTAAAACACCCACTAAAGTAACAAAATTCTTGAAAAATCTTTTTCAAATATTTGAAATAAATAAGAGAGACATCTCTGAAAAATGTGATACGATATTATCTTGTTTATCTTATTCATATTCCTGCTATTGTAAATCTGTACAGAGATACTTCTGTTTTATTTTGTACTTTATTTTCAATAATTATTTTCACTTGTTTTTCAGGTTTATTTGATTATATAGATTTTGCTTATACTGTTTCAAACTCATAACCAGCTTAAAAATTTGATCTATTTTTATGAGTGTACTTTACTGTAAAAACAAGAAAATCGATGTTGCTATTGCCCGTTATGAGAGATAAGTCCCACGAGGAATTGTAGAGAGAGATTTAAAACAACTGAACCATAAAGTATTATGTTGAACAAAAAAGTCTAGTCTTTATTCTCTGTTATATTCCGTTGAGTGCCTAGTAAGCCATATAAAATGATTTATTTTGTTGTTTTCTAGAATAAAATCCGAGAAATCCATCAAGCTGTCTCTCAAGGAAGGTTGCGAGATGTACAGCATCTGATTGACAGAAAAAAATTAGCATTCTGTCGAGATCATAATGGTGCAAGTCCATTGCATAAAGCAGTCATCTTTGGTCATCAAGACATCATAGAGTATCTCGTCAAGAGGTACGGTGGCGTTATTCACATCAGAGATCATGTAAGTATATTTTTGTATTCTATCCGAGGAAAATAACATTGGATTTTGTTATGAAACTCTAAGACAGGGGACATTGGTAAGGGTGAAGCTTATATTATATGTTACTTTAACTTTATACACTGCTAAAATATAGGTTTTAATCCTTTAACACGAGAAGAAATGAATGGCCGCGGTAGCCTCGAGGTCGGCGTGTCATGAGTTCGAGCCCAGTGCCGCTGAAGATCCGCCGTATAGGGGAGCGATGCACGCTATGTCTGTCGAGAGCTCAAACGTCCTCACGTTGGTGTGGTGTGGTAGGTAGGAGAGGGTGACGGCTCAGGTGTCATCCTCGTCACTTGACCGTGGTTCAAAATTATGAGGCTCGTTGCCAAAAGTCCTTCTGTAGCTGAGCAGTGTGACATTAATATTCACTCATGCAAGATGAAATGGAACGATAGGGTATTCGTATAATTATGATTTAGAGAAAAATTTGTAAGATTATAATTTTAAGTAAATATTAAATTGCATATATATACATTCAACAAACTTCAAATAGATAAAAATATTTTTACGTTAATTATTCAAAAATTCGGTAAATCTAACAGTGCTTAAACTGTAGAAATCTCAAACGAGAATGTATTTGATTGTTTTAATTTCAGTCGGACGATAATATAAGCATTTAAGGTTTTTTTTGTCGAAAATACATCTTATACATAAAAATACATCATTATTGAGGCACATTGGGCTACATTAAATCTTTTGCTGTAACTGATAATAAGTTGATGTAACTTTGTAAAAAGTAAAATATAACTTTAAAAAACTAAAAAAACACGCTTTTATAGTGAATCGAATCAAAAAGTAAAAAATAATTCTTAATATAAGAATAAAATGATTAACGAGAAAATTAATGTCATTGTGTTAAAAGTTAGGGGTGCTCGATATCAATTATTTCTTCTTACTAGTTCTATTCCGCAATTTCAGAGTTAATGTAAAAATGTATACAAAACATTCCACGCTTTTATCACAAATGGCATTCATTTTCTCGTTAGTTATTTTATTCTTATATTAAGAATTACTTTTACTTTTTTTGGTTCAATTCACTATAAAAGCGCGTGTTTTTTTAGTTTTTTTAAAACTATTATTTATTTTTCATTTTTTAGTTTGATCAAGAATAAAAGCGTGTTTTTTTTAGTTTTTTAAACTATCATTTATTCGTTTTCATTTTGAGAAAAAACTGAGCACTCTAACTTATGCTGTAGTAGAGAGGTGAATTATAACTTATACTAAAGTAGACTTTATATACATCGAATGACAGGTCGAGTAAGAAAGTAACTATTCCCTTTTTAAATAAAGAATTAAAGGATTCATAAAAAAAACTGCCCAAAAAAAGCAACTGTTAACAAATAATAAGTTAATCTTTGATCATGTTCAGTTCAATCGTTGTTGGCAATTATCTGTATATAAATTTTAGAAAACAATGTATCCATCTCAATTGAAATTCAGAAAATTGTCTTTAATGATAAACCTTGATCTATAATACAAAATTATCCAAACTTTTTTGTCTCATAGACCCCTTGCCATGTTTTCCTGTTTGGGGCAGACCCTTGCTTATTTAATATTGAATTTTTGCAAAATCTTCAACTTAGATGTGTTTTTGATAGCTGGTACAGAGCTACTTATATTAAAATTTAAATTTTTAACTGTGGTGTGAAAAACTTGAGAAAACAAACATCTTAATTTTAAACATTTATTAATTAAATTAAAACTCAGTACCTGTTGCACAAAATAACTGAGCAGCAAACAAATGGTTTTAATGGGAGAGATGAATCTAATACTTTTTAACAAATTTTCAACATCTGGTATAAATTTTGTTAGGTTGAATCCTGAATCTCCTTTATTAGTAGCGTCCAGTCGTTTTTTTTTCGTTATGAAGATTGGCAACCACCCTTAAATTCCTTTTCACAAGGAAAAGCAATTAAAAACTTTCTCACGATATTCCATAATTCGAGATAGAGGGATAGATGTGTTTATATTATAATAAAATATTTCGTAAGAGTAAATAAGTAACACCCCCATGTGTATGTGGAATATTTATTCCATTTATTAAAAGTTAAAATTAAAGCTACGAACGCGGGTTAAAGGAGAGTCACAATCATATACCCCAATTTACACTTCGTAGACCCCCAATTTTTTCCCCTGATGACGTAGACCCCTTGCAGGCTGTCGTAGACCCTGAGGGGTCTACGAATGCCTGCAAGAACACCTATATGGAACACTTTGGGAATCACTGATTTGGGAATCACTTCCTTTCTAACAGACAAATATGGCCGAGATAGCCTATTGCTTATGGTTACGAACTCGTAGCTGGGATGTCGCTGGTGCCTATAAAGTCCCGCCGTGTAGAGGGAGCTGATGATCGGCTTAGGAGCTCAAAGTCCTCTCGTTGGTATGATGTGGTAATTTGGAGAGGCAATGCCAACTCAGATGTCGTACTCGTCACTTGACTGAGGCTCAAAATTATGAGGTTCATTACCAATAGCCCTCGTGTAGTTTTATAGAGCAACGTTAATTTATAACACTCCCTCACTAACAGACAAATTCCTTTTAGATGAAAAAAATCAACATATTTATTCAAAAACAGGAAAAATTGTTAGTGGGCTTACATAGGATAAGTGAATGTTCTTTTATGAACTTTTTTTTATCCAAGAACAATTCAGGCAAAAACAGTCGTAATGCAGATTATTGATCAAAAACTTCGAATATCTCCCAACCACGTATTTATACAAAAAACTGTGTGATTATTAAAGTCAACTAAAAAAAAGTTTTTTTCTCAACTAGATTTATTTAATTAAAATAATTCCGAGCCTTTATCGATATTATTTGGTCCTAAACAGGAGTGTTTTCAAGGTTAAAAACTGAAGAGAATCCATGGAATTTGATTAAAGAGACGTATAATATCTCAGATTGGAAAGGAGAAGAGTTTATCTAATTTTCCTTGCATTAAAAATAGATAATTTCTTAATAAAATTCGCAATCATTTTTTAAATTAAATATGCACACATACTTGAGAGCAGAAATGATATCAACAGCATTGTTTTTTAATAGAAAATGATGTTTATATAGATGTAAGGATAATTAAATTAGATCTAAAATTAAATCTCTAGCCACTTCTAACTTTTATTTTCCCGTTACATCTTCAAGTATTAAATTTATTACCCAGTTCGGGAATAGAGAACACGTGGCTTTAACAGATCTTCCGCCACTCCTACCATTAATTTTTATTACCTAGTATTTCAAATATACCTCTTAAATAAGACATATACTTGAAGATATCTGGCTCTTGAGAAGCCGCGGACTCTTGATTTTTAACACGTGTCCGTCTCTCTCTCTCTCTCTCTGACAAACAGATTACAAAATGTTCTCATGGAGTGAGTGAGTGAGTGAATTTTCACTTCGTACTGTTCAGCTACACGAGGGCTTTTGGCAACGGTCCGCGTCATTTTGAACCATGGTCAAGTGACGCGGACGACACCTGAGCTGGCACCCGTCTCTCCTAACTACCACACCACACCAACGGGAGGACGTTTGAGCTCTCGACAGATTAAACGCGTGCATCGCTCTCCTACACGGCGGGTCTTCCGTGGTACTTGGATCGAACTATGATCTCATGGAATAAAGACGGTTAAAATAAAATGTCTTGATGTTCACTCGAAAACCACGACATATATAATTTGTTACAATAAAATTAAAAAGTTTTTTTTCATATTTCATTTTTGCCGTGGTAGCCTAGTGGTCAAGGAAACGGACTCGTGACCGGCGTGTCATGAGTTCGAGCCTGATACCGCTGAAGATTTCCATGTGCACGGGAGGGGGGGGGGAGATGCACGTTAAAAACGTCAAGGCTCAAACGTCCTCCCGTTGGTGTGGTGTGGAAGTTAGGAGGGGTGCCACAGCGTCCTCGTCACTTGAACAAGGTTCAAAATTTCGAGGTTTGTCATCAAAAGCTCTCGAGTATAGCTGAATAGTACGACATTAATATTCACTCTCTCGCCGCGGTAGCCTAGTGGTCATGGTTACGAACTTGCTGCAGGCATTATCAAGCCATAGGTTCAAGTCCTGATGCTATTGAAGATCTATCGTATCGAGAGGTGGATGGCTTAAAGTCCTCAGATTGGGATGGCGGGGTAGTTAGAAGAGTGAGGTACCAGCTCAGGCGTGTCATCAACTGAAGAGGACGACATACCTGAAGTAGCACGAGTGGCTGCGGTAACCTAGTGGTTTTTGTCGCTAACATTTCTTATGTGGAGTCATATGGGTTTGAGTCCTGGTGCTACTGACGATCCTCTGTGTAGAAGAGTTTTTGAGCATTAAATATGTCGAGGCTTAAAAGTTTTTACGTTGGCGTGATGCCGTGGTCCTTGCACATGACCATGGTTCAAAATTACGAGATCTGTTACCAATAACTCTCGCGTTGCCTCAAGTTTGACGTTTCAGAACTTCAAAACTAGAAGTACACATACATCAGAGACGCACCATACAATAAAACCGTTTTTATATAGAAATGCATGTAGTTTTTTATGTATTTATAGAGTTGTAAACACAATAAAAAAACGAGAGCATAGCTTAAATTCAAAATCTTGGGAGCTCCCGTGGTAGCTTAGTGGTTGTGGTCACAAACTCATAGCCAGCATGTCATGAGTTCAAGCCCTGGTGTTATTAAAGACCAACTATATAGAGGGGCTGATGCACGCTAAACCTGACGAGGCTCAATGCCTTCCATCTTGTAGGGTGCGGTAGTTTGGAGAGGGAGGTCCCAGCTCAGGTGTCATCCTTGTCACTTGACCTAAAATCATAATTACAAGGTCCATCACCAAAAGCTCGCATGTTCCTTTAAAGTGTGATATTAAGAAACACTCACTAAAGAATCGTGGGGTGGCCGCGGTAGCTTAGTGGTCAAGGTAACGGACTCGTTGCAAGCGTGTTATGAGTACAAGCAAGCCTTGGACCGCTGAAGACCCTCCTTATAGGGGAGCGATGCACGTTAAATCTGTCGAGATCTCAAACGTCCTCTCGTTGGTGGGGTGTGGAGGAGTGTTAGAACGGGGTGTCAGCTCAGGTATCGTCCTCGTCGCTAGACCAAGGTTCAAAATTACGAGGTCTGTCGCCAAAAGCCCTAGAGTAGCTGAACAGTGTGACGTCAATATTCATTCGCTTACTACAGAATCGTGAACAAATAATTTTTTAGAGAAATATTAACAATAATGCTTAAAATTGAGTTATTTGATAGACTGTTATTCACTGTCAACGAATTGTTTAACATTTAGTTTCAATAATGCTAGGCATTTCACCCAAGCGGCAACTACAACAGATTTCGAGAGATGTTATTCTTAACGAAGTCAACTAAATCTTCTTAATGAGGACCTTCAGATTTTAATGGACGCAATTTTGAGCCATTCTTCTAAACATTCCTGAAACGTAGCATTTCTCAACTAATCTGTACGTAAGCAATTTGCTGCCCTTTTTTTTATCTGAATGTATTACTTGTGAGAACATCATTATGGAATCCTGTAATATATATATTATGATAAAAGTAAAAATACCCGGTTTTATTAGTAACCATCCTATTGGTAAATGGCACACATTAATTACATTTACCGGTTATTTTTAATAATTACCAGTGAAGTTTGTCCAATGGGAATGACTTGGTCAGAATTTATTGAAGCTTCAACTCAATTTTTATGTATCTACATGCTCTGATAATGAATCTGTCGTTGTAGAAATTAGTTCAATTAAAAAAAAAAATCTGATACTAAATGTGAAATACCGATTCTTACTTGCGTTCTTATTTTAAAATAGCAGCTCCAAAAGTTTAATGTTTATGTATTTCGTCAGATCTATTTATGAATGTTGTTTTTTAAAATCGACTTTGCAAATGCGTACATGATAGAAATATCTATCAAAATGTATGAAATATTAATAGTTTACCAAATTTCATTGGTAATTATTAAAAATAACTCACCCATCTGATAAATCCTCATAAATTATCCACTTTAACCACTTTACCGCCGATCATTACTAACCTATTCATCACACAAACACATTGACAGTGACTTAAGTATATTTCAGTGGATTTTTGATAGGGTCTTATTTTATTTTTGGATTTTGCATAGTATCAGTAAAGCAATGCTATAGACAATTGGCAACAAATCCTATAATTTGGAACCCCATTGATTCCTCGCTAACCAAACTTTCAAATCCCACTAAGTGAAGATGATGACATTTTTCACGTAGCAGCTCATACCCTTTGGTGAAATCATACAGATTCAAGAGGCTAAAAATACATGAAGTAAATATAGAACTCTGCTCAAGTAATAATACAAAGTTATTCTTATCAATTACTCTTATTTTTAAGGCTGGAGTGGTAGAATGCCTTCTATTTGTAAAAATACATCATTGTGTTCATCTGTAAATTAATTCGCCATAGATGCGTAAAATAGTGTCAAATGCTGAAAGGCATAATCAATCATTGTTTTGAAAAGTAGATTTGTCGCCTCGAAAGCATAAATAATTTTTAATAGAAAACAGCTATTTAAATGAATTTCATTCACGTTAAACAACATCATACTTATAGAAGGATTGTTGTTTTAGCTAAGAAAAAATTATGCCTGGCCACTTTTCAAAAAGTGTTTTAACGCTGGCAAATTTCTGTTATAATTTATATTGGATTAACGTAAACTCGTACAAAAATTAAAAATTTTTTATCAATCCAATAATGTATTTTAATTTATTCGCGGAGTCAGAAATTAACAAATGGATTTTACAATAGTCGTGAGGTGTCATGTTTATCACGAGAACTGTTTTTTTCCATAATTTAGCTTTTTTTGGCGAAATTGTTTTGGTCTAGCGACTTTTTCACTTAAAATATTTGTATAATACAGAGGATTTGGCAAATCTGTGCTTGCTGAAATCGCCAGTATTGTACCATCACAGGAGAAACATCGTAGTGGGTTATCGTGGGTAATCAGGTTAAGCAAAATACTTTCAATCATTTGAATAAAAGAAATATATTATTTTAATAACATTATTAAAAAAATTCATCGTATAAATTAAATGCAAAAATAGCTGACCTCTCTGGTCAGCCGATCACAAACTTTACTCGATACCAACTCATTTTAACTTTTTACATCTAAAAAAATCTTTTCTCTCCAACTCGGAATCCTTTGCTGCAACCGGATTGGCTAGGCATCGCCCCGCCCACTCCCATCATAAAAATTTTCCAAATCATGATTTTTACATCCATTTTTAACTTTAAATTTATAAATGTAATTTTATTCATGTCAAAGTATTTCTTTTTGATTATTAATGTACAATAGCTTTATTTTAAATTTTAAATATTGTTTGTTAAAAAAGGGCAATTTTTTTTTTTTTAAAAGTGTTTTAATATCATCAAAAATGTTATGAAAGAAGAAAGTTTGGAAGAACTAAGTGCTCCCACCCCACCAAACTACAAAATTTCATCGCAAAAATTTTAACATTTATATCCATGGTGGCTAAAATAATAATTTTGCGAAACTTGCCATAGACAACCATTATTATAATTTTTAAAAATAATATTGCGTTCTATCGCTATAGGTCTTTAAGGTAATTATTGTATTTTTATCATATTGCCCCTCCTGAGTCATTATATTTATTTTGATGCTAATTTTATTAATGTTTATTTAAATCAATAATTTACCTATTTCAGTTTTAACACATTTATTCTGATTGTTGTTGCATTTATGTTTATAAATATATTTACCGTTTCGTTTTTTCCCTATAATAAATCCGTTCTTTAATTAACAATGTGTGTTTGAAATTCATCATTTCTGAATCAAAGTAACTTGAATTTAAATTTTGTGTGAAAGCACATTCTTGATTCTCAATCGAATTGCTTTTTATCGCTCAAAAATAGTTACTGCTAAAAGTGCTGATCCGAACGAAAAACTTTAGCAATATGATTATCCTCACAGCAACAAAAAAAAAAATTCTCAATTTAAAAATAAAAGATATTATCGTGGTTAGAAAGATAGCAGGGTATGTTTGAGCTTAAGAAAAAGGAACAGCAAAGCCATGTTTCTCATTCAAAGAAAAGTAAGAGAAGTAAAAAAGATATATATATAATGGTAGAGATTCTCTCTATTCAAGAAGTTAAATCTGAGAGAAAACAGGATTACCCTGTAATTCCAAGCTTCCCAGTTTTTTGAGGTTTCTTTCCTTTCCGCCCTTTCTGAGAAAGCTTCTTTTTTTTCTTCTTTTTGGACTCCCATTTCCAATTCCTTAGCTTCTTATTTCCAATCAAAAGCAGAAAAAACTCAGAAATGCTTTCAACCAAACACGAAGGAGCAATGCGTAAATTGAAAATAGGGTGTAATTCAAGTTTCAAATTACTTTAATGTTTCTATATTCTATCTTCGATATTCGAAGGCAGATTTTAATAACGTAAGGATTTAACACCAGATGAAAATTGAAGAGAATTCATTCCCTGATCGTAATACCCAATTAATTTCATATATGCTTTGACAAACTTCATCAAATTTAATAAATTTGGATAATTTTTCCCCATAAAAAAAAGTAATATTTCTGCCTTTAAGAGGCAAATAGAAACTCATTAAATTTTTTTTTAAAAAAATGAATATGAGTTTTGTACACGATCCCCATATTAATGAAATTTAATAATTTGAGTTCTGAAGTCTTATGTTAAATTATTGTATTCATCAAATGAAATATGCTGAAAAATCAAATTTATAGAAACTTTTGGTAATAATTTTTTGGGATCGTCCTAGATACATTTATTTTGCATTTAAAGTAAAAAGTGCAATGATTATTCACTACTATCCCAAAATATGTAATGGTCCCCCTACCCCAAAATCTGATTATTTAACTCCTAGGGTATCGTACTTGAGATATAACTCGACCCCGACCTTACAATAGAAGTAGCTGCCATGACATAAAACACCAGGAAATAACTACAAATACAAATGATCTTATATAATGGTTTTTACATTGAATTCACTGTCCCTACTCAAGAGTTTCGATGAAGGTCCACTAATAATCAAAAATTAGTTTATCTGAGATACTTTAGATCAGGGGTCGCCAAACTTTTTTAATCATCGCCCCCTATATAATTTTTCGAAATCTCCATAGACCCCCACAATTGTAATTTTCAGGTAATTAAAATAAAACTATATATTAGTCTAAATATTTAATAAATCAGAAACAGAAAGGAAAGTAGCTACAGATTTTTTACTTCTTAATGAGATGAGTGTGCCTGGTGTTTCTTGGCAAGGTTCGCTATATTGGGTTCGAAATTAGTCAATTTTAACCGTAAATCCCCTCGAAGCTCCACATTTAATTTATTTCTGTTTTTAGTTAAAATTGAATTAACGTGACTGAAACCGGCTTCAACCATATACGAACTTGGAAACGCCAGCATAAATGGCAGAGCCATTTCGTAAAGTTTCACATATTTTTGCTTTATATTTATATTAGTCCAAAATTTATGCATTGTCAAATTTTTAATAAGCGTTTTTGCTTCAAGATCGGACAATAGTTCAGCAAGCTCATCTTGTATGTTGATGTCGATGTTATCAATTTGCGCCGAAAATGGCGCAATAATCCAATCAGGGATGTTGATGTTTTCCAAATCAACAAAGCGCAGCTTAAAATCGTCGCTTAATTTTTGAAGATGATTTGTATATATTTCCAAGTTTTCTTCTTTTATTTTTAACTGTTGCAGATTTGAAAAATACTTATAATCCTTACGTAGCAATGAAGATCTAAATAAATTTAATTTTACTTGGAAGCCTAACAGTATTGTCCGAGCTTGGATAATTGTTACATCTTTTCCTTGCAGTTTTGTTTGAACGTCATTAAATTTTCCAAATAAGTCTGCTAAATAAAAAATATGGTTCTTATTGTTTTGTAGTTCATTGCTTAGAACAGGATTTATTTCGTTCAGAAATTCTGTCGTGGAGTCAAATAAATTGACGAGCCGTTGCAAGCATACACCTCTAGACAACCATCTAACCTCGGTGTGCAGAAGTAATTGATTAAATAACTCATTGTTTTCCTCACAAAGTTTGGCAAATAATCTTGATTTAAGAAGTTGAGCTTTAATTTGATTAATAGATTTAATACAAAACTGTAAAGCTTCATGTAACTCTGAACTCAGATATTTTGCTACTAAGTTTGTGTCTATGCAACACACAATGAATAGTACGAATACCGGGCACTTTTTCTTTGAGGCATGTAGCAAAACCTCGGTAACGCCCTACCATAGAAGGGGCGCCATCTGTGGCTACTGCTATTATATTTTCAAGCGAATGTCATATTTATTTAAATATTCTTGTAAACATCTAAAAATTGTCACTCCCTTCCCATCGGTTTCAAGATATTTAGCAAATAAAAATTCATCAATGACTTCTCCTTTAATTTTACTGAAATATCTAACATACGCCATAAGAATAGCAGAAACGCCAAAAACAGATTCATCAAGTTGTATAGAGAACTTGCAATTTTTTATCTCCGAAACTACTGTGTTTTCTATTTCTTCGGCCATTTCGTCAATACGCCGTTTTACAGAATTTGCACTTAATGGCAAAGACTTTAAAACATTAGTAGAGTCTTTTTTCATCACATTCTCAATGACGTCTTTAATTGCAGGTACTACAATTTCTTCTGCGATTGTGTGGGGTTTTCCCCTCTTTGCTATATTAAGCGAAATCTTGTACGAAGCAATTAATCCTCCTTCATTTTCAATTTCAGTAGACTGTTTCATAAAACTTTTTGAGTTGGTCGACATGTGAATTTTCTTTGAGTTTTGAAAAATTCTAATTCTTCCTTTTTTTATCTGAATGAAGCCTTTCAAGATGATCTTTCATTTTTGACGGTTTCATGTATTCATTTCCAAAAGTTTTTTCGCATATAAGACAAATAGGAATAGTTTCATTTGTCGGTGAACAAATAAATCCAAATTTTAAGTAATCCAATGAATAATACCGACATTTCTTTTTAGATACTGAAGCTGTCATTTTAAATTAGAGTTCTGTAAATAAGTTAAAATTAAGTTGGTATATTATACTAATCCACATTATTAAAGCTTACCTTTTCACAAGTAACAATAATTAAAATTGATATCAAAACTAAGCGAATAGTTTTATAGAAGAATAACTAATTATCCAATGGTAGATATAATAGTAGTAATAATGACACTACAAGCATTTAAACTGTTCACAGTTCACAAAGATAGCTGAAAATGCATATATTTGCTTTTGTAGCATCCAGTGTAGAATTGGACAAGAGCACATATGCATCTGACTCATATGCAAGGCTCGTATGGTTTGCGATGGAGACAAAGGGCGAACCAACAACACGATGCGTAACTGCCCTATAAAAAAGAAAAAAACTAAACCACACAATAAGAAAGAAAACGGAGTACTGAAGATTCCCTTCGCGCTTAAATGCATAGAAAGCCAACGCAGTGTCGTCGCTCGCCAAGTCTGCGCCAAAGCTCCTAATTGGTTGATGGGTTCGCCAGCAAGAGACACGGATAAGCCTCAATTGTCTCTTCTGGCTACATACTATGGAGTCGTGCAAATTACAAACTGGTCACAAGGTCAAGTTGTGACGTCACAGTATACATACGAAAACCCATAAGGAAAAAAGGGCAGATTGTTTTCTGATTTATTATTTTATTTTCTATAAAGAATTTTAAAGTCAATTATAAAAATATTTTAAATTTTTACGTACGCAGTTAGATATGTGTGATTTGCGTATTAAGAACTGTTTTTCCTTCAGTCCCAATAGACCCCATTCGACCCTTGGTCAGATAGACCCCATACTGTTGTTAAATAGACCCCTAG
>BMAO01003562.1:0-27740 GCA_019973975.1 Trichonephila clavata | reverse complement strand
TGGTATTTTGTTGGGGTGCAATTGTTGCTTTTGCTACTACAAGGGTGATCAAATGAAAGGGTACGAAACGACATAAAAATGAAACAGTTAAATATTTGCATATTCCGCCAAGGGAGAATGTAACGAGAGATCTCGGGATGGCATTGGAGACTCTGACTGGGATCGGATCATGCGCGGGTGCCCGCATGCGCAGGAGAGAGCAAAGGCTCTTATAAAAAGTGGCGTCCAATTGATGCGAGCACAGAATTACTCGAGCACAGAAAAAGCATTAACTCCGATGTGTACTGTGAGACACTCCGACGCCTACGCAGGTCCATCAAGAACAAAAGACCGGGGCTGCTCACGGAGGGTGTGGTTCTGCTCCATGATAACGCGCGTCTACACGTCTCCAGAGTCACACAAATGGAACTGGACAAGTTCCAATGGGAGACGGTGGACCATCCGTCTTACAGTGCGGACATGTCACCCTGCGATTTCCATGTGTTTGTCCACTGAAGAAACACCTGAAAGGAAAGCGTTTCAACTCGGACGACGTACTCAAGGACACTGTGAAGGACTGGGTCTCGTCACAGCCACAGGAATTCTGGGAACAAGGAATCCTGCGGCTTGTTCATCAGTGGGATAGTTGTGCTCAGGCCTATGGTGTATATTTTGAATAAAGTCTATATCTGTACTCACCGTGTCGTTTCGTACCGTTTCATTTGATCACCCCTTGTACATCATGCATATCTTGTAAATGTAAACTCATTAAAAGCTGTTTATGACTACAATGCCTATTAGATGCCACAACATTAGTGCAAATCCGGCTCCTCCACAACTCTATAACTCTTTCACTGATTGTATGCAATTTTTGAATTTTTACATTTTCAGCATATATACAGTCGACTATCGCTAATTCGAAGTATATGCTCAACCCCTAGAAAATCTCTTGATATTTCGAACTAAAACAATACGTTTTGGTGCACTCAATATTTCGAAGTAAAATATGTAGCTATCAAGACTACAACACACAGTAATTCGAAGTTATCTTTTAAAATTCTCGAAAATTCGAACACTTACTATCTAGTGTCCTACAGTAAACAGGTTGGAGCTTACATATTTTGTGTTGTATTGTCTCTGTGTGTCTTCCCCCTGTAACGTAGCCCCTTTGATGACCATCTGTCTGCTATCATGTTTTCGTATTTCAGGGTTTCTCAGGCGAAAATTCACTTTTATTGCTTTCCTTCTACAAGTGGACAGCTCTGGCCGCACTTGTTGTCAGTCCTCCATATATTTCGTTGAACACGCGGCCTTGTTACTCATGTGTTCAATAAGGATGGTCCGCTATTGTGATGCGTAGGATTGTGTTTTTTGCGTTGGACTGACAAAACTATTTATGGCTCATCTGTGTGACTTATAGCATGTGGCACCAAATGGGGCATGGGTGGCATTGCACCCTGCCTTGAAGAACCAATGGCGCTGGGGACAGTGTCTAAGAGAACTGGATGTGAAACGATTTCATTTCCAATGAGGAATGAAAGGGATTTGGTGGGTCGTGAAATATAATTATAAAATAAATGTATTATTTAAATACATTACTTTTAATTTCTGCATAGCATTTACACTGTATAATATGTACTTTTTAAAAGTTTTTAAAAGTAATTTTATGCATGAATACAATTGTTGTTTTATTAGATAGTTTAAAATTTAAACGTGTTAGAAAAAAATTCAGGAGTTTCTTCTTACCCATTTGATAATTCGAAGTTTTTCATTAGTCCCTTCAACTTCGAATTATCAAGAGTCGACTGTATATATATATATATATATATATATATATATATATATATATATATATATATATATATATATATATTCACAGATCTCAGAAATAATAATTACAAACATTCTGTGTATAAGGGTTAACATATATACAGTTTTATTCCTTATACGGAGTAGTTTACGAATGAAAACAGTTTGTGGATTTCATATATCTTTCTTTTACGTTCTGTTTTAACACTACTTACCATGAATTTAGTTTCTTTTTGACTGAAAAGAATGTTCTTGTTATATTAACTTACCCTACTTCACTAAATAGATTGGCAATTATTTTCATAATTAATACCATGCGAATATAGATAAGGAAGTCTCTTTAGATCTTAAAATATTCCCTAGAAAGATCTTTGTTCCAGGAGAACGGCATTATATTTGCTAGGACAAAGCACATACCTCGAAAGTTTTTGACAAGTAATATGAGCGTTTCGTTGATTATCAATGTTCCTTCTGACCAAAGCTGATCTTTGCATTTTAAAACTTTCATACTTCAGAATGTCATTATTCTGATGAGGAAATTCTAACAAACACAAGTTCCTTTGAAATTTTGAGGAACAATTTGAAGTCATAATTTGATACAAAAATTGTTTACAATTAAATATGAATAGACAAAATATGTAATTTATAATTTATAATTATTTACTAAAAATGTTCAAGCACTTTTTATTATTAGAGTTAATGTAAAATATAATTTTTTTTCGTTCTAGCTGTATTAGAAGTATTTTGAATATTTTTTGTCAAAACGTTCGTTACAAGATTATATGTCCGTGTCAAAAATATTTCGTATAAAAATAAATACCACATCATTTATTATCTTAACTCTAATTTGTTTAAAAAATTTTTAAATAAGTTTGAACATTTTCACCCGTGTGGTGACCGGGTGTGAAAGAATAATCCCAACGTAACCCTTGCGTGTCGTAGAAGGCGATTAAAATGGGACTGATCCTCCAGGTTCGGAGGTTGGGCTTAGGGCTAACAAATCTACCCCATAAAAAATTCTTGTTACGAAATCTCATGAAGAAAATATACCCGGACAGATTTCAAGGAAATTACTTGGAAAAGGCTTAAGGGACTTGCGAATAGTTAAATGCTGAGCAAGAGACATTCAAGAAACTCAGTGACTGCATACAAAGATGCAAGAAGAGAGGAGAAAACTCAAAAGGCAAAAAAAGGATATTTTTCGAGGATCTTTTTAAAAATGCTAAACATTTGAGGTATCCAACAAAAACAGAGCTTTCTTTCGAGAATTAAACCTTGGACGGAAAGACCTTAAGCCAAGAACTACCTTTTGTCGTAATAGGGAAGTAGTTCTTTTGAGTGAAAAAACTAAAGAGTGTTAAGGAGATGGAATTAACGTTTCTACAACTTACTTAACAATGATAATGGTGATTATGAAGCACAGGAAGCACGGAAACTCAAAGTCAAGGTGTAGTTGAACCGCCATCACTGGAGGAAGTCTTTGAAGCCATAAATAAATTTTAAGACAATAAGGCATACGGCCCTGACATTATTCCATTTGAGCTACTAAAAAATGGAGGAAAGGAAACCTTTAAGAAAGTTTATGATTTGGTTCAAGCAATTTGGGAACAGGAGGTAATCCCTAAGGACTGGAAATTCAGTATAACGTGTGTAATAAACAAGAAAGGAGATATATTTGAGTGTTCTAATTATAGAGGGATCAGTGTGCTGTGTACAAGTTATAAGGTATTCTCAAATATTCCATTCAACAGACGTTCTGCAGTAGTGGAAATTACAGTTGAAGAATACCAAATTGTATTCCGGAAGGGGAGATCCACTACAGAGCAGATATTCAACATCCGTCAGATTTTGAAGAAAACAAGGGTATTTGAAATTGATACGCGCCACCTATTTATTGATTTTAAAATCGCTTATGATAGCATCAACAGAAAGGCTCTTATTGCAGCAATGGAAGAGTTTAAAATCCCTGATAAGTTATTAAGGCTAACAGGGCCACCGCGTGGGTATTAGGCGACCTTGTTCAAGTTGAAATTCGGCGCCCCTTTATGAGGTTCTGTTACACTCTTATAAAGTGCTACAAATAATATGTGAAATAATCTTTTATAGTATTCGAAATTTGACTTTCGAACTGAAAAGCTTTAAAATTATAATATTAAAACACGTTTGTCTTATTGTTTTTTTTTATTATTTCATAAATTTTAAAAACAAAACAAAGCAAAAATGATATAAAATTTTTTACGTAAGATATATAAATTAGAAAATATATTCAAATATTGATTCTCCTAGCTTTAGCAGCTACAAATACTCGTACCAATTCCTTTATATTTAATTTATCCCAAATTTCGCTCTCTATGGATATAATTGACAAGTCCGATAATATATCTCCTGCGCCATAGTAAACTCATGTCCATAAATTAAGGATAATTCAGAATCACACAGAAATTGAACTCTAAAATAAAAATTTCATCTGTAGAATTATCACACATATCTTGAAGAAGAATACGCAAATTACAGGAAATCACCAGATGGCGTGGATAGTACGTCACAATGACGAGAGTGTAAGAGAGGGGTATATAAGGAATGGTGGTAAAAAAGTAAAATTGTTCACAAGCGCTTTAAAAGCCTTTCAGTGCAATAACCGCATAGTTATGGCACAAAGAAAGCATTTGGATGATTTTTAAGTGGTAGTATTATCAGATGACTGGAATGTGGACGTACCAGTTCGAAGTATCCGAGGAACTTGGAATCGCCAAGAGTGTCCATTTTGAGGCTTTGGCAATGATTCCAAGATGATGGTAATGTGAGTAGATGTTACAGCATAGGTCGCCCCCGAATTACAACGCCGAATGAGGATCGGTATTTGGCAGTTACTGCCAAAAGAAACAGACGGAGCCCAGCATCAGACATGTCTCGTCAGCTCCCTTCAGCTACCGGTACGACAGTTTCAAGGCAGACCGTGTACAGACGCTTAGGGCACATTGGTCTATATGCTCTTTGGCCTGTCAGATGTGTTCCCTTACCGCAACTCACTGTCGCCTGCGATTAACCAGGAGCAGAGAGCATGCATTGTGGACACCGCAACAGTGGTCTTGTGTGATGTTTTCCGACGAGTCCAGGTTTAGTTTGCAGTCTGATTCTCGCCGGACTTTCATACGGAGAGCGCCAGGTACCCTTTTCCACCAAGAGAACACCATTAAACGTTACCGTTACGGTGGTGCAGGATGGCTCGTCTGGGGAGGAATTATTCTTGGTTCTAGAACTGACCTGCATGTTCAGAGCGTAACCATGACAGGCCACATCTATCGGGATGTCATTATGGAACAATATGTACGTTTGTTTCGGGGCGCCATGGGTGCTGAATTTCTGTTTATGGATGACAACGCCCGTCCTCACCGTGCAAACATTGTAGACGAATGCCTTCAATCGGAGGATATCCCCCGTATGGATTGACCAGCATACTCACCGGACTTGTATCCAATAGAGCATGTGTGGGATATGCTTGGCAGACGAATTAGAGCCCATCAACCCCCTCCCACCTGTCTACCGGAACTTCGGAGGGCATTGCTTGATGAGTGGTGTTATATTCCCCAAGATCAGATTGATAATTTGATACTGAGCATGCGTAGGCGTTGTAAGGCCTGTATTGCATCGTCCGGGAGACATACTCCGTATTAACCATCGTACTAACCATGTTATACTGTTTTTTGTAAATAGGTTCTTTTTTGAAATTTGCTCCAGGGAATAAAAATCCCAATTTTTATTAATTATGTCAAACATATAGCATCTTTTTTGCTCTTTACCTTTTGTTTAATAAATCCATCAATGTCCTTTTCATTAATATTTTTAGTATCCGTTAATTTTTGTTCTAATTCTTCACAATGTTTTAAAATTTCATTGTCACTCTAGTTTTTGAATTAGGTACCTTGAAGTAATTGTAATGTTCTTTTAATTGACTGAATCTTTCTGAAATTGAAGAAATAGCAGTGTCTAATATTATATTGTAAAATTCAACTTAAACTTTTGTCTTGGACTTTTGATTGGTTCGTCGGTTTGTACATCTTGAAATAGTTTATTTTTAAACCTGTTTCGACTTTGTGGAAAATCAGTATCCACCCCCAAATCATCAGCAACGATGCTTGCATTGGCGATTGCATGTTCATACGCTTCATCTGATCTACGATTATTTAGTTCTGATATAAGATTTTGTAAATTGTCAGTCACGATTTGTAAATTACATTTAGAATGTTGCATTATTTGATTTACTACATTTACTAAATTTAAAATATCGAGCCAGATGTTAATGAAACAAATTAATTTAAACGAGGAAACCTTCTAAATCAAATTTTTTGCTAGGGTTCATGATTCCATGTCTCTTGTTTGATCTTTTTGAATATTTATTAACGCTTTCAAAATTCCCTTCAAATCATTTTTCAACGGTCTTAAAGCTTGAATTCTGCTTTCCTATCTGGTTTTGGAGAGTGGCTTTAAAGTTGGATTTTCAACATACTGTTGCAAAATAGACCAAAGTTTAACGGATGAAGAAAAACTGTTGTAAAGCTCCTGCTCTACTCCGAAGAAATTAATTGTTTCGAAGGAAATTTTAGCTGCATCATTTACAACTAAATTTAGAGAATGGGCAGAGCAGGGGATATAGAGTGCTCTCGAATTATTTTCAATAATTTTTTTGTTGCAATCCTTTGTGCTTTCCTCTCATATTAGCACCATTATCGTAAGATTGGCCTCGTAAATCTGATAAATTTAGTTCTAACGATTTTTAATGCCCATTTATGAATTCATACAGACCCTGTCCAGTAGTGTTGTCGACAGATTGAAATCCTAAAAAATGTTCTTCAATTTACGATAAATTTGAATTTTTAAATCTTTGTATGATAAGACATAAACAGTATTATATTCAGAATATGATGAATTGTGCAAATCACATCACAAACGTTGTACAAAAAGGTAAATGAAATTTTCAACAAAGAATAATTCTACAAAATTAAGGAAAAAAAATTCATATTAACCAGCCTTTCTATCATTTACACATGTTGTAAACATTAATTTACAATCAACTTTTGTTTCCTTGTTTATTATGAAAGCAAATCTTTCTGTTTCTGAAAGCTAGTTTTTCTGTAGTATCATTTGAATCAAGAATATTTTACTGCATTTATTTTTATATTTTTTTTATCAAGTAAAATTCAGAGAATTTATAAAGGGAAGTGAATTCTAGACAGGGGATCGGTATACTTTCAAGAAAGAACCAGTTAAACAAGATATCAAAAGTATCGGACACCTACTTGAATGAGCATCCGGAGAAAAGGTACCCCATCCCAGCAACAGTCGCGTTAAGACTGTCATGCTCCAATTAATATTTTTTATATTATTTAAATAAAGTTTTACACACAACAGGCATTATCATTTTCCATTCCTTCAAAAATGAAGAAATATTGTAGATATTATTTATTTATTTTCCTTTCTATAGCTCAATGCAAGTGCGAACAGTGTCAAAATATCAATGCTAGGAATTAAACTTTGAAGTTTAGTGAAAAACTTCAATACCAGTTCTACCTTAAGTACTACTTTTTGAAATTTCATGTTTACACTAATAATTAAACTTTATAAAACTGTTCTTGCATAGAAAAGTGTATTTTTGGAAGATGTATTCAAGCAAAGAAAACAAGTATTGATGCATATTAATCAACATAAAAGTACTCTAAAAGTACATTGAAATATATATATAAATATAGACGAAAATCTTAAAGTTAGCTTATGTAACACAGAAAATTTACAAAATAAATTTTTTTTAAAAATTAGATTTCATTAAGCTGGACATTATTTTCACTGCCTCCTTTGTAAAGTAAAGTAAATAATAAATGTATGTTTTGATTTTATTTTAATATGATAAAATATTTATACATTTTTTTAAGTCTCAAGAGAAAATACAAAATAAATCAAAAGTAAAGTCATAATTACCGTTTGCAGTTTTAAAGGAATGAAGTAAAATTGAAGAAATTACTGATTTAAAATTGCGTCAACTCTCTATCTTTGAAAAAAAAGTGATTTCCTGAAGGCAGTGGCGTAGCTAGGTATTTAAAAACAATGGTGTAAAAAAAAAAAAAAATGAGAGCTCTATCTTGGTTGAATTCTATCAAGTATATAAATAAGTACAAATATGGGGATATTTTAAATATATACAAAGCTACAATTTTTACTTACTGTTTTCTCTTTCTTGGCGTTGTTTGCGCTTAAGCGCACCCCACTTAGTTTCTTTTTTTTGTAATCTATAATTTTAGTTTTATAATTTATCTAATACGATTTTATGTGCTCGAGTATTTACTGACGTTAAAAGGAAGCAGAAACGTAATGCTACACTATAAAACGTCGTTGGAGAATCCCTAGCTATTAATTTATATGGGAGGATAAAGCTCGCATCCAACAGAGGGCTTAGAGGTACAAAATGGTCCACGGAGATAGACAGGAAATGATACAAAAATATGCATGAACAAAAAAGTTTAATGCAATAAAAAAAAACATATCTGCAAAAGAGCAGAGCAGGGGGGATAAAATTACATCATCATACAAGAAGATTGCGAAATATTGAAACAGGAAACTAGCTTATTAAGAATCATATTGTTATTAAAAATAGAATGTAACAAGGAAGGAATTGCTTCTTGTGTAGGTTTTTTAAGACATAATAATAAGTATGGTAAGATTTTTCATGGAACTTGAAGTTTATTATCAAATAACAGTCTATGAAAAAAAAATGAAAATATTGAAAATAACAAGAACTTTTCAATAAGTAAAGTTCGCAACACTGAGCAAACAACGAAAAGTATTTAGGTGAAATCCCTACAAATTCGAAATTGCTTTCAACTGAATTGCGACGATTACAGTTATGTTGCAACCTTTTATATTTATTTTTTAAATTTGGAAGAAATGACAAATTCGGCTGCCCTTGTGTATAGATATCCTGCTTAGAATCTAAAGGAATTCATGATACCAAAAAGAGTGTTGTAGATCGCGATAAAGCAGTGCTTCTCAAACTTTCAACATTTGCGACCCAATATTTTCAATCATAATTTTCATCGCACCCCACTTCTTACAATAACAATATACTGAATGCAATTATAATGTACTTTGACGGTAAAACTACTATGCAATACAAGTTTAATTATAAATGCCCTAATTAGGTAAATATTAAGTTTTGTATATAAATTTTGTATATCACAAGCCCAAGAGAGTCACTAGTAATTACTGAACTTGTTTTTAATTGAATATTGATAAATTAATTATCAAATACTCTGTGTAGAACTGATACATTTATAAGTAGTGCGTATTATATCGGTTTGAATGTGCATTTCATTTTTTTTTATTATATAAGAGTATATTTTGCTTTGTAATTATTTTAAATTGCAAATTTTTTTATTAAATTTATAATAATTTTAAATATTTTATTTTCGATTTTTCGTAATATGCTCGCGCTCCCCCCCCCTCCAAATAGGGTTATCAAACCCTCCTTAGGGGGCGCGCCCCACAGCTCGAGAAACGCAGCGATAAAAATTTTATTTCGAGATTTGATAAAAATTTAATAACAGGTATGCATGACACAAAATATGATTTGAGGAGGAAAAGCCAAGCGATTTACATAATAATTTGGCCAATAGTGAAACAAAGAATTGATAATTTAGATATAAAAACAAAAGAGAATAATTGGCTTTTTAATAAACACTGGGCGGTTGCATGTTCTCTGTAATTTTAATTTTTTTCTCTTTTTTTCACCCTCCAATTTTTTGCGCCCTAGGCATGTGCCTAGCGTGCCTAAGTGGACTTGGTAGCGGGGGGGGGGTATGTTACGCCACGGGACAACGGTCATCACATAATAATGCAGTCTTATCAATTTTGCCAATTGACATGCAGTTTAAAATTAACTGTTTTTCGGAAGGAATGTATGGGAATAATATTTGAAAACATTACAATTATCCGGATCATGATCTTATTAAGACGGAGTCGAGAACGAAATGAGGCTCTCACTGAGAGCGAGGTCCTGGGCCCAGTCCTAGTTGGCCCATGCCTTGAGACGTCCTTAACTACAATACAATACGACTTTAATTATAAACCGCACTATTTATCAAGATAAATATTTTGTATATGACAAGACCAGGGAGTCACTAGTAATTGCTAAACTTGTATTTAATTGAAAATTGATAACTTAATTATCAAATACTTTGTGCAGTACTGATACAATTATAAGTGTTGAGTATTATATCAGTGGGAATTTGTATTTTATTTTTTATTATATAAGAATGTATATACTTTGTAATTATTTTAAATTGTAAATTATTTTATCAAATTGATAATTATTTTAAATCTTTTGTTTTCAAATTTTTGCGATACGTTTGCACCCCCAAGTAGGGTTATCACACCCTCCTGGAGGGTGCGCCCCACAGTTTGAAAAAACGCTGCGATAAAGATTTTATTTCGAGTTTTGAGAACTATTTAATAACAGTATACATGAAGCAAAATATGATTTGGAGAAGAAAAACCAAGCGATTTATATAATTTTAGAAATGTAAATTATCATTGCAAACAAAAAGCAAACAAAACAACGACGTTGAGCCACAACATCTTCTCATCATATAATGAATAAAAATTTATGGCGATACAAATCATTCCCAATTCCTGTTATTACATGTTACAAATTCTTAGATTTTGAACACGTTCCATATAATAGCGCGAACTTCACACGGAACGTGTTTTTATTGTTCGTATCGGAAATCAAACTTTGTTTTACGTAAACGTAAACAATCCACAGAAACGAAAACAAAATTAAATAAAATTAAAATATAAAATTTAAAAAATAAATCTTATTTTATTGCTATAAAAATGTAAAACATGCAGAATTGCAAGTTTTTTTTCAATTTTTATGTAAGTAACATTAAATTAAAAAACTATAAGTACTATAAATTTTGGCGCCCCCTGCCCCAGGCGCCCTTGTGCGCTGAACAATTTTGCCATCCCCACGCGGCGGCCCTGAAGGCTAATAAGACTGACATTAAGTGAAACAAAGATGATGGTCAAGGTGCAGAATGATCTTTTGGACCCATTGGAAATAAAAAATGGCGTTCAACAAGATATACACTAGCGTGTCTCCTCTTTAATCTAACATTGGAAAAAGTTGTAAAAGATCCCAATGTCAATACCAGATGAAATATCTTAAATAAATCGGTACAGTTTTTGCCTTTTGCTGATGACATTAATATCATGGCCCGAACACCCACCGCACTAAGACAACCTTCTTATTTTTAGAGAAAGAGGCCCTCAGAATGGGACTGAAAACCAATGAAAACAAGACCAAGTACACTAAATCTTGCTTTAACAATTCCCACTTTAAAATTGAAGAGTATAATTTTGAAATTGTTGACAGTTCCACTTATTTAGGTTCAGAAATTAACAGTGGAAACGATTGTACTATTGAAATCCAAAAGAGAATTACTATGGCTATATAACAGATGTCTTAATGGAATACAAAAATATATGAAATGGGATTTAATCAAAAGAAAAACAAATGTTCTATTGTATAAAAGTCTTTTAAGATCAGTATTAACTTACGCATGTGAAACTAGGTCTATGTCTCGAGCCAATGAGAACATGATAAGCATCTAAGAAAGGAAGATCTTAAGATTTATTTTTAAAGGAATTCAGGAAAATAGAACGCAGCGAAGAAGATTACTTTCAAGCTCTATCAATCATATAAAGAATCTGACATTAATAACTTCATCAAAACACAATGAAATCAAAGGGAGGCCACGTTGTTAGAATGGCCGAAGACCGCACCACTAAAAAAGTCCTCAATTCCCAACCAATTGGCTTACAAAGAAAGGGTAGGCCTAATCTTAGATGGATTGATGGCCTAGAAAAAAGATCTCCTAATTTTGAGAACTAAGAATAGAAGAACACTAGCAGGAAGATGCTTTTTGAGAAGGCTAAGGCCCATCCTGGGCTGTCACGCCAGTGAGGAAGGAAGGGAACATTCCTAATTATAATAATATTTTGAATTATAATTGAAATAACTATAATAATATTTCAATGATGACCTGTTTTCAGGAATAACTAAAACGGTCTTGTTCAAGTTTAAAGATTGAAAACAGATACAGGAAAAACTATTACTACTTTTTGCAAAGGAAACATATCAAAATATGTTATGAAACCTGGGTTTGGAAGCTGAGAGCTCCTTATGAGTTATGATTGAGTTGTCAGAGCAGAACTGGGGAAGCTAAACAAGATATTAAGAAAAAACTTGTCTAGAGCAGTGCTTCTCAAGCTTTCAATACTTGCGACCCAATATTCAATCATAATTTACATCCTCACCCCTCCATACAATAACAATATATTAAATTTAATAATATGATGTTCGGACACAAAAGCTACAGTACGACTTTTACTCTTTGTACCGCTGGTGTATATAAACGTCTCAGTCGGCCAGTGATTAAATTGCTCGGACGTATGTATACACCTTTCCAAAATACGATCTTTTATGTTCACCTCTATCCATAAAATTATTCCAAAGGCTTTGGAATGCAATAAAATAACCTTAACAGTGTGTTTTGGAAGCATTTACTTATTTCAGAGGATTTTTCTTATTTATTTCCTTTCTCCAACTCACCGCCAATACACTACATACGCTGACATACTTAAAAAACAGTGGCATTAGGGAACGAATCCCGTAAGTTTTAATCGGCAGTTAAGGGAATAATTATAAACCGTACAAATTATCTAGATAAGTTTTAATCTTTGCATATAATTCTGCGTATATATATGAACAGCCCGTAGGGGTCATACTAATTATTAAACTTGTTCTTAACTTAGTATTGTTAAATTAATTACAAAATACAAGTACATTGTGCAGTACTGATACATTTATAAGTGTATTATATCAGAGTAAATGTTTTTATTTATTTTTTATAATGTCAGAATGTGTTTTGTTTGTTTACTTTCAATAAATTAATAATTTTTTAAAAATAATTTTTTGTTTTTGACTTTTTAATTTGTTGGCGCCCCCGTCCTAGGGTTATCACATCCCCTTGGCTGGGCGCTCTCCAGTTTGAGAAGTGCTGGTCTAGAGATAAAAATGTGTAGACTTGAAACCTCCTCTGATAATCTTGATAAAGCAACTGGTATATTTTAGTTTTAAGTAAGTTTTCAACAATATATAAAAAATGCACTGTTTTTTTTCAGAAAGTGAATTTAAAAAAAAAAAAAAGGTAAGGAGGAATACACATTTTCAAATTCAGTCACTTAATCATTATGAAACTTTGCACACTCATTAAATATATACAGATGCAAATAATAACCAACGCATTTGTTGTTTATTCAAAATCAATATTTTTAATTATGGATGAAATTTTTTTTTTCAAATTCGTAGGAAATGTGTAATGTGTTACCAGATATCAATGCACAAAATTTTGTTAAAATATTCTTAATGGTTTCTAAGATATTTACAAATTTTTAATTGTAATTGTATCAAAAAATTAACACATTTCAAAATTCTCCATGCGCATCTAGATTCATTTTACACTGTCACTATTCCCTCATGATGTCCATTGTATACGCAAAAATGAAACTTAATGAGGTTTTTTCCTCCTATTTTGTTTTTAAGAAAATTAAAAAGTTATTTATGTAGAAATATTTAGTTTTTTCACCATAAAATTAACTAAAATGGTTATATTCTCTTGTTTTTACTATTTTTTTTAACCCTTAAACAAAAGGAAAACATTCCTTAGCATTTATTTGTACACCTATAGTGGATATTTGTGCAAATTTTGATTGCAATTGGGAAAAATGTATTGAGCATAGAATGTTTTAAAGTTATTGAAGCGACAAAAGTAAAATACTCTTATGAATGTTTTTATGCCCATGATGATTATAAGTTCTCAACGCCATTTCATGAAATTAACAAATGCTATAATTAAGGGAAAACATATTATTTTTAAGTTATAAACTAATTTCATATGTGTGCTGTTCTAATAAATATAATTTAATTTTCAGCAGGAAAAGAAGAATTGATATTTTGAAACAATATGACTAAAAATGTAATTTAAATTCATGCAAACTCTAGAACTTTATGTACAACAAATCCAAATAGGAAACAACATAAATAAAATAAACTACGTCTGCTTGATCACATTGCATAATAACTTTTATGAATAACTTACCGTTATAAAAGTACAGTGGTTTTGATCGATGTGCGTCCAAATAAAAAAATAAATAAAAACAGTTAATTCCTTAATTTTCTAGCCACATAGCTTTTAATATTTAGGAATATCTCTTTTTTATATTTTACTGTAAGAAAAGAGGAGTGGTCAAACATATGTTTGAACTGAAATGTGAGTAACTTCTATAAAAAGGATCCGAATTGAAAAATTATTTATTTCATTCAGTAGCAGTGATTAAAAGAATTATTAATATGCTTTAACTTATATTTAGCATTATAAGTTAAAGGTAGATGCGACAAAGAAACTAAAACGCATATATTGCTACTGCAATTGTCACTACGAAATAGCCCAATTTCTGTTGAACTAATGACATCTTAAAGGTCACGTAGTTTCGCAAGGGAAAGTCTACAAGACCGGACAATCGGACGCTTATATTACAAGGCAAGTCAACTTTTGACCTTCCTTTTTCCAGCCGATAGAAAGGTAAGCAGCACAGTTCCCATGCCAATCACTGGCTTCAACGTGGGACAAGAAGGGACAAGGACCAATGGGCAAATAGTAATCTCTACTACTTTCAAACAGAAGTGATTCTGCGTCACTTGAGGCTTGAAAATTCGTGACGTTTTCCACCTTTGAAGAGACATCAAAAAGGGAAACTCAGGCGCTTCTACATGTTTCAAGACTCTACAACGCCTCAACACACTACAGTGTACTCTCTATCCGATTGACTTCCAGATTACCTTGGACTCTCTCGGACGTACAGTGACCTATGAAGGCTCCAAATAACGAGCATTCCTATGTCACCCTAACGCAGCTTTCACATAAGCAATCCTGTATTGTGAGCCCCTCAACAGTAATGTGCCTTAAGGGGGTTCACCTATGTGATGGGTATAAAAGAATCAAAAAAATTTTTTTTACTATTAATTGCTCTTTTAACATGGCTAGAAAAGGGTGGTAAAGTGATTTTTTAAAATTCGAAGTCCTTATAAAGAAGCGTTAGAAGAGCAGATGTTCGGAGCGCTCAGTTGACAATCGAAGGCTGGGCCTATTGTGTAAAGTTGCTTGATAACATTGACTTTTATATGCAAATACGTGTCCATACAAGATAGACAAGTTTGTAGAGGTTTAAAAGGAAATATCTATAGTTATTGAATATTTCGTAGAACTTATTTTAGTTTTCGTCTCCAGGCATCGCCGATTGAGGGTAAGTTAAGATTTTCATTGTTTTAATCGGACTTGAAACTGTAAACACGTTTTTTTCGAAACTGTGTTTTTCAAACTTCCTCCATCATATATCAAGAACGGTTTGACCGAATGACTTCACATTTATAGGGTAGACTCGGCACATATATACGCACCAAATGAACTACAATCATCCCAAAATTCAAAATATTTCTATCTTTTAGAATAAAAAAACCCGTAGAAATTCGAAACCTTTTCTTTAGAGGTGTACCAAAAATCCAATTTTTGATATTTTCAATTGAGTATAGTCCATTTTGTGCATTAAAGCTTCTAGATTAAAACGCCGTTATTTTTTTTATTTCAGATAAGCTAATCAGCTGGAATCGTGGAGGAAGTGAGCGACTATTTTTTCTAGGCGGGTGTGTTCTGAGCGCTATAACTCACGTTCTATTGGATATTTTTTGCTAAACATTTGTATATGAACTATTAAAATACATAATAAATAAATGACAAAAAGCTTAAAGTTGTATTTTTTTACTGGTCGTCAAAAAAAATTCTCTAAAAATACTTAAAAAAACAGGCCGTCATATGAGTAAACCCCCTTAAACTTCCTTTTTTTAAAAAAAAAATTATTTCTGTTTTAGTGTTGCTCTTTTGAGATGTATTTACCATCGGGGGATTTCTTTTTTATTTTCATTATAACAGTAGTTTGTTTATTCTTTTTAACCTTTGAATGTTAGATTATGGTATATTTACTGTATATAAATAAGAAGAAGAAATTGTCAGAATTTTTGTTCGATGTGAGTTGTGGATTAATTCTGTTTAACGCAGTTCTACAATGTGACAGTATAGCTAATTTTTTCATATTTATCAGTGTGTCTTAGTTTAATCTTTGTTTTTTTTTAAATTTTACACAGGCCCCTGTCCTTTTTAAAATATTTTATTACCAGTACAGTTTCCTAATGCTCTTTTTATTAATGTTATACACTTTTTTACGCTTCAAATTTTATTGAAACAGAACTGCTGAAAAGTTTTCTCGATTGTAAATTAATATACACTGAAATATCTGCAAAATTATATTTCAGCATAGTGCCGACGGTTGATGATTCATGGTCTCTATACCTAAAGCCACTGAAAATTCATCGCCCAGATGGGTTGTTGCACCATACATGTCGAGGCTTCCTTTGGCTTGGCGAAGAAGCTGGGAGAAGGAACTACCAGCTCAGCTATCGTTGTCATCATCACTTGATCGTGGATGAAAATAGGCAAACATCGCCATTAGTCCCCGTGTTACTTCATAGTGGGAAGTTTCTTGGAAAAAAATCAAAATAAATTTACCTAGAGCATTGGTACCTGGTAGCTGAAACTTGTTAAATGAGACATAAATAAATAATTTGTCCTTACATCTACACTTATAAAAACTGAAATTACAGAAAAAAATTTAAATATATTAGAGACAATGAAATGTGTGTTACAAAGTAACTCCTATATTTGCCTAATTGGAATTATTTTCATATATGGAAAAGGAAAGAAAAATAATTGTATATTCAACGAAAAACCTATCGATGCATTGCATTTGGTATATCAATTCATAAATATCAAGCGAAAGCTTTCGTGCTGAAAAATTACAGAAATCATTAAATGGTTCACGTTCAAAGCTATTTACTACAGGTAGAAAATATTGAAGTCTGCTTATACTCAGCATCATTAATATCCAATAACATTACAAATCATCTATCGTTTATTACGAGACATTAATTTCACCCATTTTAAGCGATTAAAGGTAATCTACTGGGGAATACACGGTGAGAATTTCTGGGATCCACTGCAGGTTATACTAGAACGTTCGAGTGCTAAAATGTATGAAGTGATCTACACGATTTACAATTTACCTCTGATTGACTTCCGATTGTTCCATAGCAGGGACGTGCTACCAGCGCTGGTCACGATTAACGGCCACCAATGTCTAGTCCATCAAGCGGAAAACATTTGCTATTAATCTACTTCGAAATACGAGCTTTTGCACTCTTCTGAAATTAAACGATAAAGGATTCTGAAGGAAGGAAATGATGCCGTGAGTGTTTCAGAACGTAGCCTTCAGCTGATTGAAACAGCAGCGTTGACAAGAAGGTTATGATTAATCATGCCTGGAAAATAACATACAATGATGCATGTCGGAAGAATTATTTCAGATTTAATTTCAGGTTATCAATTATTTTTGAGTATGAATATGTAAGGTAAATGTAAATTGAAAAATACCACTGTAAGTACTGTCGGTGAAGCTCATAAATATTATACTTAGATTCTCACCATGTCTAACTTCTTTTCTTACATGGACATACTAAAATATTTTTTTAAATGGAGCTTACATATACTTTTTTGAATTTAAAATTTAAAAAAAAACTATCCCAAGCATGGTGAGTTCAGTATTTTAATATAGAAGCCATTTAACTAAAATCCCATTCGTATTAATAAGAGGAAGTGAGTAGAATAGTCACAACATTTATATATTATCTACACATATTTTAACATGTAATATTACTTTTGTATGATAACCGATGTCAGAGCTTGAAGATTAAACATTTTTCCTTTGGTAATTTTGATATTTTTCTTGAATTGAATCTATTATATTTACCTCCAATAAATGTTTCACCAAAATGTTTTGATTTTAATTTTTTTTAAAGTTTTAATTCTTTCTTAGTTAATTTTTTGTAACGTAGCACACACGAGTATTTACTAATATTATATCATAAGCTTTATTTTTAAAGATGAGTACAATATTTTGATTTTAATAAGATCTTTAAAAAAATTATGATATGAGAATATTGTTACGAATTTTACATATTGAATGCTTAAGTTTTTCTTAAATTAGTGTAACTTACACAGGATGTTTAATACGTCAACATTACTTTCTGTTGTACTTATTTTATAATGGAAATTATAATATTTTCTAAGCAATGCTGCCCCTTACATTATAGTGGCGTTTCAATCAAAACTTGGGGCAATTTTGGTGATACCGCCAATCTAGCATCGTTTTTGGCAACTAATTTGGCAAGCATATTTGGCGACTTGGTGACCATATGCATGCTTCTGGAAATTTCTGGAGAAATCTATAACATCGCAATCTATGACGTAAGTGGATTTTTCGAGGTTTTTCCGCACAGATTATAAATAGCAGTCGCTCGCTGAAACTAAGTCAGTCTTTCTTCAGCAATTGGAGAGTTCACGAGCGAGAAGTTGCTTGAGAATAAACTTTAATGTTACATGTCTGTATGCTTGGACACTAATAGTTTTGGGACATATTGTGCCAATTTTACGGCTATATCCTGTATTTTTAAGGATTGCTTTTCTACAACAAATTTTGATCGCTCTTAAAAACTATTTCGCCTTTTGGAACGAATACAGTGCTTCTCAATTTTTCTATATTCGTGAAACAATTTTCAATAATAATTTTCATCACCATCGCCACCTTTCTGCAATAACAATAAATTGAATGGAATAAAAATGTACTTTGGCGCTAAAGTCACAATACGACTTTACTTATAAAAGATACAAATTATCAAGATAAGTTTTAAATTTCATATATGAAAAGCCCAATGATTGCACTAGTAATTATTAAACCTGTTTTTAATGTATTGATAAATAAATTACCAAAAACATTGTGCTGAACTGAAACATTTATAAAAATAATATATCAGTGTAATGTGTATTTAATTTTTATTATGCAGAACGTATTTTAATTTGCTTAATTAACACTTTCAGTTAATAAGCACTTATTTTAAGTCGTTATTTCCAATATGCTTACTTCCTCCACATAGGGATATCACGCTTCCGCAGGGGGGCGAGCTAAACAGTTTGAGAAATGCTGGACTGAAAGGACGAAATCCATGAACCCGATATATGCAACTATTCATTCATATTCCCAATGCAATAATTCTAATGCATATATATATATATGCACTCACTTGCAAAAGTTAAGTACGAAGGTGTAAAATGCAAAAAAATCAACAAATTCTGCTTTGATTCACACAAAATTTGGCAGTAAAGTAGCATATATATTTATACATAAAACAAAGTCAATAATTATATACAGAAATGAAAACAATATTAAATTTTTGCAAGTTATCAGATAATGTCATACTGGGGACTTAAACAGAATTATGTATAAAGAGAAAATATGAAAAAAAGGACATTAATAGGGTATGTGATCCTTCGTCATCTGTATGCAAAGTTTACACCTTCTGGCCATGCTTTCAATTAGGTGGTCAAACACCGCAGAATTAATCAATCGCCATTATTCTTCTAGAGCAGTTTCAAGCTGAATAAGAGTGGCAGGAGGTGGGAAACGTGAAGATACAGCACAGCCGAGAGCATCCCAAAGATTTTCAATGGGATTAAGGTCAGGCGAATATGCTTGCCACGCTATACGCGCAATCCCTTCACTCTCCAGGTAGTCATCGATGATGTCAGCTCTATGGAGACGTGCGTTATCGTCCATTAAAACAAAAGCAGGGCCAACTGCTGCAATGTACAATCTCACAATAGGTTCTAGGACTTCATCTCGATACCGGATAACCATCACAGAACCTCGTTTAAAGATGTGCAGGTCGGTGCGGTATACTAATGAAATCCCTGCCCACACCATAATGCTTCCGCCTCGGAATGCGTGATGTTCGGTGATGTTTTGGGGCTGATTGCGTGTTCCTTGTTTACGCCATATCCTTATACGCTTATCATCTAACTCCAGAGCAAATCTTGACTCATCAGTAAACATGACATTGCCCCTGTCAGACACAGAACAATTGCCATATTCCCGGCACCACTTTAATCATGCCGCTCTTGATTCGACGGATAGAGGAACACAAACTTGAGGTACCCGGGCATGCATTTCATCCATATGTTGTCTTCGGCGTACAGTAGCTGCAGATATAACCTTGCCAATGGACGCTGTAAACATAGATGTCACACGTGGGGAGGTCACTCTGTGATTCCGCTTGGCTACAATAGCAATATTTTGATCGTCCGCGGGGGTTGTAACCCTTTGGGGACCGCCTACGGGGCTTCGGACAACTGTTTGTGTGGTTTAGAATTGTTTCCATAAACGTGAAATTACAGAATCATGAGCGTCGAAGAAAAGAGCAACAACTGTGATTGACTTTCCTACTTCAATGCTCCCCACAGCACGCCAGCTCTCAGAATCTTTCATTCGTCTTCTGGAAGTCATAGAAACATGTATGTCTTGAAAACAAATTGTACGGAAGTTTTAAACACCTAATATCAGCACTTACAATCAACTTCTGTAACCCTTCGTAAAGCTGGCTTCTTATAAGACTGCCCTTTTTGGCATATTTCTTGGCATGAAAGCACGCTGGGTTGTTACTTAACATACATGCATACTTCCATCTACCTCTACAGTGAATTGCATCCTCTTCAATTCTGATTGGCTTCCGGAAATTAGCATTTTCCTCTCCATGCTTAACTTTTGTAAGTGAGGGTATATATATATATATATATATTACAAAAAATAGTTATAAACCTAAGATAGCTATAGTGATGATACATAATAGAATAGTCTTAGCCACATTAGTACTAGAGCAAACTCCTGGCCTATATATATATGTAAACTCATTTTAACATTCTTTTTTCATTATTAAGTTAGCTTAGAAAAAGTACTTCTCAATTTAAATAAATTTCGGGCACTAATTTTAATCAAAGTGATAATGTGAAAGCGTTAAATATTTCTACATTTGTATTAAAAACTCATTTATATACAAATAAGAAATGGATTTTCCACTTTAAAGAAATAGTTTTAAGTTAGTGTGGGTGAAATAAAAACTGCTTTTACTGCTTGAGAAAAAGCAGTTAACTAAAAATAAATAGTTAAATCATTAAACATATTTCTCAATATATAAGTTAAGTGAAAAATTAAAAGTTGCAAATGTCAGAGATCATGAATGTTTTGACTTTTTCGTTACCAAACTTTTTAGTTTAGGAAAATTATATGTTTATTTCTATATATATATATATACCTATTTTTATTTTGAGTTTTAAAGTATTATCATGCTTGTTTCCAAACATACAGTAAAAACTACCATTTTATCAAAGTGTTTATTAATTTATGCATTTAATAGCTGAAGATTGAATAGTTTTTAAAGTATTAGTTTTAAGCTTCTAATTTTACTCCTTTTTAATTCTTATATTTTCCTGTAAATTGAAATGAATTTTATAGCTATGTTTTAAAGCTTTCCTAGTTAGTGATAAAAGTTTGATATTGCCTATAACTAATAAATACGGGATTTGATTTACATATTAAACAACTGCGGCCCTGCATAATTTAATCACTCATTTAATAAAAGTTTTACGACACATAAAAACCAATTTAAGACTTTAATGAATCATATTATTTTATTATAAATTGCATAACAAATCTAAAGCTATGGGCTGAAATGCAATTCAAATATATTTACTACCTTTTGGAGATTTTAAATAACTTTCAATATGGAAATGAGAAGGAATGGTTGGAATACAGTACTAAGATTTAATTCATTTCTTAGGTAATATTTCAGTGTTACTTCATGACAATTCCCCTTCCAGTCAAAAAAGTGATCATATTGTGGCAGCTTTAAATGTTTTTCATAATAATTGAAGGCAACAAAAATTTGCATCTGAAATGTTAAAAAAGGGATTAATTTCTAAATAATAAATGCGAGTGCTCTATGAAAAGATAACTGCAAACAAGAAGAGAAGATGTGGTTCGTGGTAAATCTAATTAGAATTTATTTTGACTGTCTTAATCGTAAATCATATTTTCTTATTTCTATGAACTTGGAAGTACACTGCATATAAATTATGTATGTTGACATATAATTTATATGCTAGTATTAAGAGTAATGCTAGCCCAAGGGTTCTGAAACCCAATTAGTATATCGATATTTCAAAACAATAAATTACTTTGGGAACAAGTAATATACATAAAAAAATTTTAAGTCATTTCCTACTTAGATCAACAAAAAAAATATTATTTTAGTTACTTTTTATAAAATAGTTACTATTTATTATAAATATGTAAGAGGTAATTAATTCTCATTAATTATCATTACGGTATCGCATTGTCATCCAAAACAATCGTGTATATAAAATTTCAGTTCAACAGTTCAGCTTTGAAATGTGAGAAAAAAAATCTTTTAAAGATTTGACCCAAATGTCTAAAAATGAAGCCAGCGTGGGTATATATTTAATTTTTTAAATAATTAATTTCAGTGAATTAGATTTAACTAATTATAATTAAATTATCGTATTGTTACCCCCAAACAATAGTGCATAGAAAATTTCAGCTCAAATAAGCGCTTTAAAATGTGAGAAAAAACATATTTCAAGTTTTGACAAAAGTCGCCAAACATGATGCCAACTTGGCTGTGTTTGTAATTCTTTGAATAATTAGTTTTAATCAATTAATGTTTATTAATAATAATTAAATTACTTTATTGTCATCCAAAATAAGCGTTGTTTTCATTTAAATTTCAGCTCAATTGAGTGCTTTAAAATGCATTTTATTAATGATTGAAAATTTGAACAAGATAAATATAGAGAGAATGTGAGCTAATAGTAGGAATTGAAAAATTATCTTTAAAATATTAAAAATTTATGGAATATATATATATTTCAATGAAAATTACGAACCCAAGCTATTAAATTATCTCTGAGTCAGAAAATTTTCTGAAAAAAAAAATGAGAATTTAAGCGATATAAATATAAATATTTATAACAAGCGAGTTTCTTAATTTTCTTCCTCTAAAAAATGTTTCATGTTATAAGTGACATTTTTTTAAAGAAAATTGAAACATCTTGTGTTTTATAACTTGTCAACAAAATTCATTTCTGAATAAGGCACAGCAAACAATTTTGAATGGGGCCGATTCATCACTAGAGGGCGCTGCGATTCTTTAGCAATTGCCACGTGATTATCAAATAAACAATAACAGCTAATCGTATTACACTTATGGCTGTGTGCTAATGGTCGATTTTGCTTACATTCAAATTTCATATTCTTTAAAGTTTTTTAGTACTCTAAATATTTAAAAAAAAATTTCTAATATTTTGCTTTTTGTTTTGTTATTAAATATACACATAGATTTAGTTTACAGTATTAGATTTAAGCTTAGTTTCTGTTCTTTGACCTCGTGTCTTGTGTTTTTGTATACTTTTAAGTTTAGTACTTAATTTGCCATCAATGTGTTTCAAAAAATTATGGATCGTTCAATTCTACAAAATCCTTTACACTTAAAAATTAAGTTTTAAAGTGTAGAACAGGGAGGAAGGGCCTTGTCGATGTCAATTTTTTTGGTGACTGGAATTGACCGCCAACCAACTTAATTTAGCGATAGGGGTTTGGGGCGACTAGAATCAATAGAGCCCAGCAACATAATTTAACCTGAGAGGTATTTCGAGAATTTACAGATTGTAATTTTACAATAAAAATAATGAAATATTAATGTGAAATTAAAAATTATATATATAAAGCTATTAGTAATGCATAAGAAATAAAAAATTGTATTGTTTATTCATTACTGGTAGCTTAAAAATATTTTTTTAATTGTATTGTAAAAAATCAAAAATAAAAGTAAAAATTGTATTGTTTTTTTAAGTTAAAAGAAATTAAGGATTTTTTTCATTCTGTTATATGATAGTATACGTAAATCCGAAAATGCCGACAAAATACTCAGTCGAATCAAAAACGAATGAACCACGTGGCTATTTGATTAGCGTAATGTCATGTGATAATGGCGTCAGATGAATTGAGTCCATTGCTGATTCGTATTAGGTCTTTGTGATCCATTTAACATTGCCATTACAATTCCTTAGTCGGCGTAATATTGAACATTGAATGATTTAATTTAAAATGAGATTATATAATTAGATTTCTGATTATATCATTTATTATTTTGATATAAATAAATGCTTATATTAATTTAAAAGATCACATAGTATTTTTAACAAATATTCAGTGGCAGAAATCAATACTTTTAACTAATCTTAATTTATAATCTCACCACTTCTCCCTAACGCCATTCTCTGAAAATACTTATGGAACCTAAATGAATAATGGCTGGCTCTTTGACCGAAATTCGATTTTATGACGCCAGCCATTCATCAAAAGGTGACAACAATTTTATTTTCCCTTCTATAAATATATACACATCCGCATCGATATTTCAGACGGGAGGAAAGGAGGGGAAAAAGTTGAAGTTTACTGCCTCAAGTGACATTTAGGCTGGACAGGTCTGGACCTTTTTATGCGAAAAGTTTTGCGTGTACTGATATGTCTTAGGTGAGAAGATAGATCGTTGGCAACTTTTCGGTTGCCCTTTCTGAAATTGGAGATTTATGGAGCAACGTTTCGGATGTCTCCTTTCTTCTTCCTTTTCTGATCACGTGACACGGAGCGAAAGAAAACGGTTTCATCTCCCTTTGTATATTGAGTTTGCTTCCTCAAGGTGCCATATTTATTTATCAATTTTAAGGTAATTCTAAAAGTTAAATATGTGTTTTATTTTGGTGACAGATGGAGGAAAAAATATAATTTTATTATACCTTCATCATTAAAGCGTTTTATTTATTGTACTTTATTGAAGTGATAGCTTATTCAGGCGCGTTTTGCTGAAGACTGAACCTAAGTTAAGTTGAAGCGCCTGTTCAGTACAGTCGGTTTGATACCATTGACCCTTATATGCAAATATGTGTCCATACATTATAGATAAGTTTGTAAAGGTTTAAAAAGGAAATATCTATAGCTATTGAATATTTCGTCGAACTTGTTTTAGTTTTCATCACCAGACATCGCCGATTGAGGGTAGGTTAAGATTTTCATTGTTTTAATCGGACTTGAAACTTTAAACGCGTTTTTCTCGAAACTGTGTTTTTCAAACTTTCCTCCATCGTATCTCAAGAGCGATTTGACCGAATGACTTCACATTTATAGGATAGACTTAGCACATATATGTACGCATCAAATGGACTACAATCATTCCAAAATTCAAAATATTTCTATTTTTTTTTTAACAAAAACGCAACAAAAAACGCATGAAATTCGAATCTTTTTCTTCAGATGTCTGCCAAAAATTGAATTTTCGATATTTTCAATTGAGTATAGTCTATTCTATGCATTTAAGCTTATAAATTAAAACGCCGTTTTTTTTTATTTCAGGTAAGCCAATCAGTTGGAATCGTGGAGGAAGTGAGCGTCCATTTGTTCGAGGCAGGTGTTTTCAGAGGGCTATAACTCACGTTCTATGGCATATTTTTGCCCAAACATTTATGTACATACTCTTAAAATACATATAAATAAATGATAAAAAAAAACTTAAAGTTCTATCATTTTACTGGACGTCAAAGAAGTCCTCTAAGTATGCGTAAAAAAACTGGCCGTCACATGGGTGAACCCCTTTAAGCACGAAAAAGTACCAAAAGTATTAAAATCTGAAATTTTCATGAAGTTAATTGGTGAGAAATTTGCCAATATTTTGGTATATAAAAGTGATGGCAATTAAGAGGTTATACGAGAAAATAAACACATTAGTTGTAAAAAAGTACGAACTCTTTCCTCTTTTGTTTGCTTAGAGAATTTCAAGAGAAGTAAACGGCTCTCAGGGCATAAGTTTCCCTAATCTTACATAGTCTACTTACAGTTAAAATTAGTTTACATAGTTCATATAAGTTTTATAAGCGGTACTTACGTGTAATCGCAACGGTACTGGCGACATTACATGAAAGGAAGCACATGGTTGCCAATTCAGCGCGTGCGATTCATGGGAAATCAGAATTGCCAAATTGGCGAGTTATTTTGCATGTTGGCATTGTTGTGATAGTACGTAAATACCATAAACCATATGTATTATATATAATATTACCTACATAAGTAATTAACACATATATATTTGGTATTTTTCCATTTTCCGGCGAAGGCGTTAGTCGCCAAATATGATACAACTGACAACAAAAGGAATATTCCCGCTGGTGACCATTTACCTCCATATTTTCAAAGCAATTTGTGATCTTATCTTATCATTAACATCTTTTTTGCAATACATCAAAAATGGATGAAGATACTTACGTATTATCGCAACCATATTGGCCACATTATATGAAACGAAGCATAATGTTGCCAAATCAGCGCATGCAACAAATGCAAAATCGGGGTTAACAACTTCGCAACAATGCCAGTAATCAAGATAACATGCCAATTTGTCAAGTTATCTTGAATAATGGTATTGTTGCGATATTACGAAAGTACCTGGATGAAAAACCAATGAGAATTAAAATTTATTAGCTTTTTTTTTAATGTTTAATGCGTGATGTCTGCAATATAGCCTACTTGGTAAGATTTGCACCAGAGTAACGGAAATGTACCAAATATTTTTAAATAATTAGATTAATTTACATTTCAGTTGTATATACTTATATATAAATATAAAAGATGCATAATATATTTAAAGTATTGGATATATTAAACAAATCACTGATGAATGGGCACGAAAAAGAGAACTATTTAAACCCGCGTGCGAAAATGTTAAATAAAAGATAATACATCTAAAGAATTGGGTAATCTTGCCAGAAATAAATCAGAAGTTGTTACGTCTTTTGTGTGGTCATAAGGACACACGCGATTTCTTTTAATTAATTAACATGAGTTATATATTTAAGTTACATTTGATTTAAAGTGCTTTTACACTTACTTCTATATTAATTTACAGGCAACCCTTTTAAACATTACACTCCTTTCCAATGATCACTATAACATAGTTCAAGAATTGAGAATGTCTCATTATAAAATGATGCTTTTATAGCACGGATTTAATAACATGGTTTGAGTGTAGGTTAAAATCTTCGTGCAACAGGAAATATAATAAAAATTATTAAAGAAATGAACTTTTATCTAATTTAAAATTAAATAATTCCTCTTTACAACAGCACAATTAATAAAGCTTTCAAGTGTGAAAGATACGTCGTTTGACATTTTTCTACGAACGCTACCAGATTTTATTGTAGAATTTTCATGGTGAGCTATTTTACTTAATTAAACTTTAAACTTTAATTTAGCCAAGTAGAATAAACATTTTCGAGTAAGATTTACTCAACATTTTATAAACACGTAGTAATTATAATTTTATTTTTAAAAATTAATTTGTGGCGCTATATCTGGCTAAAATAAAATTTTTAAAAAACCTTGCTTCTTAAATGGTAAAAACTGAAGGTGTTATTAGTGTTAAGTAAAAACGAAGAAACGTGATCTCTAACTCTGATTTTAATATACAGTACTTCTTAAGAAAGTTTCATAAATATTTTTTTAATTACGAAAAAAATTTTTATATATTGTATAATTTTTCAAATTAAACTTTCCTTTCTTTTTTTAGTTTCTTTGTTTTTTTTTATAAAACGAATTTACTTTCAAAAAGGTGCTATACTGGAGTTACATTTACGTAACTTAATAGATTTATCTTTTTCTTTTGGATGTCAGTTGCATTTTTTACGACTATATACTCTAGTTTTTATTTAAGAAGA
>BMAO01003561.1:136555-476669 GCA_019973975.1 Trichonephila clavata | reverse complement strand
AAACTAAATTTTGAACGTTATTATCAAATAAATTTTGCATAAACATACAAAAACTGTCAAAAGGCAAAGTAATGTAAATAAGTCCTTTAAGTGAAAACGAGATGTAATTTATTTTACCTGACAGCAGGAGTAATAGACTTCGTTCCTTTCAACCAGCATAGTTATAAGATCCCATTCACCATTCTCTACGTAATTCGACAGGTCACCTTCTTTTGTTTGGATAATTACATTTACTCTGAACCCATCATAGGACCACGATGCGAATTTCATTGAACAATTTTGTTCGTCAAATGGAAACCAAGCCAACGTTTATTTTACAAGAGCTCCGGAAGATGGCGCTGGACAACCACGTTAAATTGCCATCCGATGAAATGATAACATTGGTACTCAAAATCGCGTTATTATATTGAGAGTCAGCGCTGAAAGAGAAAATCAAAATCTTTCTATTTTATCACTGCAATATTTTTTTTTATAATGCAAAATATTTCAGTTATACAATCATTAAAATCACGCATATCTTGTCATTTTTTTAAATAAAATTTCACGATTTAAATCACATTGTATAATAAATTATACAATTAAAAATAATGCTCTTATTTTAAGGACAAGAAAAGAATTTTATTCAGAGTAATTATAAAACTAAAATCAATAGAATAGAAATCAATATTCTATAATCCGATTCGATTTTTCTAAATACGTTTTCATTTCTCAAAAAGCAATAGAAAAAAAAAGAATTACAAATGAAGATAAAAAGTAAAAATGTAGTAACTTGTGAAGAGAGAAAAATGATCTTACTTATTATATAATATTATATCAGGTCTCCATACTTTGTCCGCTGGTATTCTCACCACTTTGATTTCCAAATTCAGTATGATTCCAAAGTAATCCATATATCCATCCAAATCTAAACATATATCACATCACAATTAGAACAATGACAACAATTGTTAAAAAGTTAAGATTTCATTACAACCAGTCATATTCCATTATTTCTTAAAATCTCAATAACTTTTTAAGTATTATCCAAGATTAATATTTAGAAATATGATGTTGAACGATTTTTTCTACATAGCTATGGAAATATATATATATATATAGCAAACTAGCGAAATATTTTAAAGCTGTATGGAGAAAAGTTTTTTCTGCTACATTTTTTATTTCAGTATAATATCAAAGTCATATTCCTCATAAATGAACGAGTCCTTTTCGGAATTCTTCAAGTTTAACCTTTTCTGAAACATTAAAACAAATACTCGTATAATAGGTAACTAAAAAAAGAGTAACTTACTCATTTCATTTAAAATAAATTTTCAAACAGCAAACCAGCATTCGTACGTGTTCAAAGACGCTTTAATAAACAACTTGACTAACTTTAGTTTCAAAGCATATATAAATTGACAGAATGGTTAGCAATATGATCAACGTCTGTAAATGAATATACTGCACTTATATAACCTTCCGTTTTATCTAATTTTTCAATCGTTTCCAATTAGAACGCATTTTTCCGAAAAATCGTGTGCGATTGACTGACTTATACACATCTAGGACTTACAAAGAGAGTTCACGGTCTTGGGGTCACGGCTTTAGTTCAAATTTTGTAGGATGGTAGATTTAGTTTCCCTATTGGATGAAGATATATGGCTATAGGGGCCACTAAATAATTCTTTAGATATTTGCAATTGAAAATGCAATTCACTCGTTAAATTCAGTTCTGTAGCAAACTATTACACGTAATGGGTAATAATGCACTAATTCGATGAGCGAAATGCTTTTCGAAATTGTTTCATTTGCTTTTATGATCATTGTACGTACCATTGTACATTTACACCATTGTACGGACAATGAGGGGTATATGAAGCTAGTCATATTTGTATACTAATTCTGTTAATCTCATATGTTTTATTTATTGTTTCCAGGCACGATTAACTAGCAGTTAAAAGGATTCTCTCCTATTCTTCTTGCGAAATGTTTTTATTGTTTTGTAATAAAATTATTCTTTTCTTAAGCGAATGATAATGACTAATAAAACACATATAAGATTTCTAGTCATTAAAGACATTTCATTCCAATTTATTTAAGTTCCATTGTGTATTTTTATCGTTAAAAATAGACAGAATTTTTTTTTAAAAAGTTATTCATCCTCCATAGACTCGACGCCGGGTCCGAAGAGGAACACCGATTCGTTGCTGCTACGCTAAACCCATTACATAATGACCGTTTGCTACAGTTTTGAAATTAACAGTAAATTGCATCTTCAATTGCAAATATCTATAAAACTATTGAGTAGTGGCCCCTATAGCCATATATCTTCATCAACAGGGAAATAAATCTACCATCCTACAAAATATGAACAAATTCATGATCCCAATACCTTTTACTCTCTTTGTTAGATAATCTTGAGGGAAAACTCACTATGTATCCATCTGCATATTCATCGGATAAATCAGCTTACGATTCGTGCTGTTTGTAAATATTTTGGTCTCGGGTAATACAGCTAAATTTTGAGATCAAATCTGATAACTGATCTATTAGTAAAACTTCCGTGCCAACAATTCGTACCATCCCACCAAAGATTTTTTTAAATAAGGTACACCTTTTTAATCAACCTATGGCTCCAGTCGTTATGTGTCGGTCTGCGACTTCCAATTTTTATTGCTTTATAATTTCGATTTAGTTGAATATCGAGCATCCTATTGAGGGAACAGACCAGAAAGACCGAGCTCATCCAACAAAGGTTTGGAGCTATCAACCGGGTATTAATATATTTCACTGAGCGAAGTTATTTAAGTTTAGTATGAGCAGTGTATTTCTTAATTTCTTTTCAAATACAGCTGTACTTTGTTGACATTAATTATCATTATATTTAATCGTCCGTAACGTCGTTATCTTCCAAAGAACCATTTTAGATGGCGTCCACTAAGAAGTTTTAAGACTGTCTCCAAAGAGTATGTGTTTCGTTTATATGTTAAGAGTTCTGCGTGGAAGAACAATTAATTGCAGAATTATTAAGAAAAATTCAATAAATGTTTACAAATTTAATATAGATACATGAACAATAAAAAAGATTTTGAAAACTTGAAGTATTACTTACGCCGCAGTTTAAATCAATTTATGAATTACTTTCATAATTTAAAAAATGGATGCAAATTTTAGAATGGTTTTTAAATACAGATTAACTGAATACCTTTTTAGAGCATTTCCTTTCCCAAGTAAAAAATTTTCTTAAGGGGGGGGGGGGGACATGGTACGATTTACACACAATAAATTAATTTAATGATTTTCATAATTTTTTTGGTTGCCTCCTATGTGTATGTATGATGTAAAACAGATTTTGTGCTCAAAATTTCATAAAAACAATTAACCATTTAATTTTTTAAGGGAAAAACTTGAAACTTATGAAGTGATTTTAAAATGCTACTCCTCCTACAAAAATTAAGTATATATGAAATTTGATTACAAGTACGTCAAACTATGTATAACAAAAGTTGGTATGAGTTTTGCGATAACATGATTAGTATTTGCATAATACTTCTTTTATGAATGCTTATTGAAAATTCCTTAAAAAATGTATAAATTCTAAATTCAATTATTTTTTTAAAAATAAGTATTGCTTTGATTGAAAAATGCATACCAACTTTTATTCCATGTACTATTAGCAACAAGTGAAAAAAATTTCTAAGTATTAGGTACAATAGAAAAAAAGCCTTAGCATTTTAAATGAAGACAAACTAGTTATTTTATCTTTCTGAGATAAGTCAGTTTAGAGTTTTGATTGCCATTGGAATAAAAACAAACATAAATGTTATCACAACTCTGTTTTTTTAAAAATTGGCTTTCAAATTTTGTGAGTTTGTAGAAAGTGTATAAAATATAATTTAGGCTAAAAAAAATTAGATTTGATTTTTTGACTCATTTTTTTTCAATTGAATCGTACTGTGTACCTTAAATATTGTTTTTCCATATTTGAGATATTATGCCTTTAACATATTTTTACAGAAATTATATCAAGCATTTAATGGCTAGATTTATTTTTTTCCCTAAGGGTTTCTTAAAACAACAAAATGATTTTAGTACTCTCTTGTCATTTTTGGAAGAATAAACACTTGCATTGTTTCGATTATGCACAAACTTCTTGTAGTTAAGAAAATCAATTAAGCATACATTATTCATACTTCACTATAACAACATCATGAATGCAGTTAATATTATTCTAAGATGATAGAAATTGATTACATCCATATCAAATGACTAATTATTGTTTAATTAGTCCTTCGACTATTAATTCACTTTTAATTATTGTTACTGAAGAAACATTTTTAAAGTGCTTTGAAATTCTAAGACCAAAGCAACATAATTAAGCGTTGTATAAACATATGTTACTTTTAGGCAAAAGAAATTTATTTTATAAAAATTCATTGTTTTATACGACAGTATTTAAACAAGTAAAAAAAAAACTTTTTAAAATCATTTCCCACTTTGATAAATGAATAGAAAGTATTTATTAGCATATATATATATATATATGGAGAGAGTAATAATAGGATTTGAAAAAAGGGCATTTGTTGTAACACTGCATACCCCGGTTTGGTTAGATTGGCTGAAAACCGGTAATTAATTTAATTAAATTAATCGGAAATTCAGGAATTAATATTTGAAAAAACTGTATTAAGATCAAGTGTCAAGTTTAAAAAAATTATTTGAACTGGATTGGGTGAATAGGAAGTATTGAAAATTTGAACAAGATGTATTATATTATATATATATATATATGGAGAGAGTGAGCCAAATAGTAGGAATTGAAAAATGAGAGCCTTGAAAAGAGTTGAACAAATTTTAATGGTTTCACAAACATTCATAAGTATGAGCATGATATTGAAAATGATATAACTATATTACGAATTAAGGAGACAAAAATGCAGCATAAATTCAATTAAAAATTTTTTTTGGAGAAAAACATCAAATTAAGAACAAAAATAAAGTATTGCATAAAATTAGAAAAGTTACAAACAAAAATCTGTTAAAAATTTCTGAGCAAAACAAATTCTAGCGCGATAAAAATGCCATTGAAATTAAATTTTATATTCCAAACAGCATGATATTGCCATGAACTAGTGTAAAAATAATAGATTCAACATTACCCCTCCCTCCTAAATGTGGAACAAAAAATTCTTATGAATATTCAATATATGTTAATAAGAAGAAACACACGAAATGACCCTCACCCTGAACCAATTTAACAAAATACATCCACACAATTTACTAAAAAAAGAAACATCTTTTAAGTTTTCATTCATATCTCTGGCAACATAAACGCAACAGACAAGATGGTGTGAAAAAAACAAAACATCATTACCTGATTGAGCCAGCAGTTGGTAGTTAAAATCTGGTTTCTTTCATCCTGTAAAGGAGAAATATAATTAACGCCACACTTTGTGGAAGATAATGAGAGCTCTTGATTGCATGCTCTGTCTAGAAAAGGTAATTAGATGTTCGCGTAGCATATGTTAAAGGATTTCGGATCGGAATTTCATCAGAGAACGGTCTTCACACACACATTCTCTCTACCTTACTTAAACCTTTAAACTAGCTAGAGCGGAAAATAATAAGTGAACAATGTGTCCTTTTTTTAAAAGTAACTTTCCAGAGAAATTTCCCAAATCTTTCCCCTGTAGTACTTTAATGTCAAATGTCACTCTTTTAACAGTTTTAGAGCTTCAGGGCTTTGCTAAAACTGAGAGGAATTGAAAGGGTATTTTTAGGATTTGTTTTTAGTTGGTTGCTGAATTGATTTTTGATTGAGCTACGCTTCTAGGAAATGTGTGTGTATGTAAAAATGGATTTAAGGAGTAATAGCTATTAATTTAAATAATATTTTTTTGAAAAGGAAAATATACAGTAGGACCCAAATGTAACGAATTTTTGTCTTTTCCCGATTAAAAGGAAGATCCCCCCCCCCTATTTTCGAATAATAAGCACCAAATCAACGTAATATTTCAGTAGCTGAAATTTTTTCCCCATTAATTTGTATTAGAAAAAATTGGATTTTTTTTTGGATCGGCACAAATCCCCAGATTTTTTAAAAATTCGTACTAAAACAAAAAAAATTGTTAATTCGTGTTTTACAAGAGAAACCGAGTTATATATATTAATAATAAATCGCATCAGACCATTTCCAAGAGTAATCATTCAACTTAAGTTTTCATTACGTCATATTTTGTCAAAATATAAACAATAGTTTTTTTAACTCCAAATTTGTCTACTTTTAAGATATTTCATCGTACTAAAAGACATGTAGTAAGTGCTCCCAATTTGTTTAAAAATCAAAATATTTACTAAGTTTTTTTTCTAAGGAAAGCACTTGCGATTTATTTGCAGAAGAAAAAGGAATTTGTATTTATCTATTACAACTGTTAAAAGTATAGATCTCGATAAGTCTCCCGTTTCAAAACGACAAATAAATGTATTCAACAAATTTATTATCTAACAGGTATGAATTTTGTAAAAAAAGTGACTAACTATTATTATAAATTGGTAATGAACTTTTTAAAAATTAAAACCTTTTCCTTAAACGAAATTTAAATTTTAAATGTTCTGGCACGATTCCATGAAATAAAGTTTTGATGATACAAATATTAAGCTTTGTTATTTTGGAACATTATTTCTTGATGTTATGAATCATCTTCCGTCACATATAAGAAATCAATTGGCATTGTGATGAAGGCTATTCATCATTGTCAACAAGTTGCTAATAAATCATGGCGGAGAAAAATTTAACATGAAAGAAAAAAATTAATTAATCTTTCTTTCATTGATTTCGTGGGACCTTTGTTTTCTACTTATACCTAGCTATTTTAAGTCGAAGAGAAATTCCACAATCGTGAAATGTAATTAAAATCTTTGTTGAACATTTACTAAGAAACGAATTTCGTATGAGCTCTTATTTAAATTTCTTTCAATTTTAAACTCTTGGCACAAAAATTGAGGACAGTGTCTATGTTTCAAGCTTACATAATATACAAGGTGTGACAAAAAAAAACGAGACTAAGCGTGTAGCTTGAAAAAAGAATGGAGTTGGCAACAACTGTTTTGGTGACCTCATCCCACGCACCTCCTCTACCCATATGGCCAGTTTCGCTTTTACGAATAACGTCACGTGGGAGTGCTGCGTCATTGAGTGAACATGTGCAACTGCATTTGGCCAGAAAAATGTCGAATCAACATTATGTTTCTTGTGAAACTTAAGAAATCAGCCACGAAAACATTTCAAATATTAACCGAGGCTTATGGAGATGGTACTTTGTCTTGTGCACATGTTTTGAATGACATTAGCGGTTTTCAGGGGGAAAGGGACAGTGTGGAAGATGATGAACGTGTTGGGCACCCAAGGTAGCGATTACAGACCAAAACATTGCCAAAATTCGTGATATGAGTTCCTACTCACATCATTGGCCAGACTGTTAATCAACACTATTACATTGAAATACTAAAAAGACTTCGTGAAAAAAGTTGGAGAAAAAGAGGCCAGAATTGGGGAGTGATGGATGGCAGTTGCACTAAGACAATGCACCCGCTCACACGGCCCTATCTGTTAGGCAGTTTCTGACCAGTAAAAACATAACTGTGATGGGGAATCCTCCTTATTCACCTTGTGTGTGTGTGACGGATCCATACGCGTCTATAACTAACCCCTTGGGGACTTTTCTGGTACAATGATATTACCAACCGAAGCAAGGAAATTTATTATGCAAATTAAGTATATTATATAAATTCTGTATTTGCGAGTGGAGGACCGTGAAATTATTAAGTGCAAATTGGAGTTTATCAATTGAAGAAGTCTAAGAGATTATCAATAGACAGTGATTAAATCCGGATAAGGATCGCATTCAAGGCCTCAACCGGAGGACTACTTCATAAAAGTACAGGTATCGTGATCCTTGTTTAAATAGAAGTTTAGCGTATTAGTGCGCGACGTAGTCTATATTGAGCTCGTATAAGTTATCGTGGATTCAGTTGAAGGTCCGTATTATTATCCCAGGCTAACGAGTCTCACCTTCGCGCTCTGCTATCTGATCATTTATCTTAGATTATTATTGTGCTTGCTTGATATTTTGGTGACAATAAAATAATTAGAGTGAATTATGTCTACTGATTATTCAGTTCCTCCCACACAACTAGCCGGGTCCGAGAGTAGACAAGGGGGCTTATAGAGGGAAGCAGGAATCGACAAGCATTACAATCTGATTTGGCCCCATGCGACATTTTTTTTTATTTCTTATAATTAAATTTTGCTCAAAGGTTGAATTAAATCTTACCTCAGTTGAAGAGGTTCAGGAAAAAATGGAGAATCTCCTGAAGGGTCTTCCAAAAATGGCAGCACCGAATGCAGAAGGAACTACTTTGAAAGTGATAATATCACAGAGAGCTGATTCTGTACCCCCCCCCCTACAATGATTTATTGAACCAGTCTCGATTTTTTTTGTGTCACACCACGTATGTATGTGATAATTCGTTTAAGTTTTCTTTCGATGAATTTTAATTCATAATGGTCTTGAGCCCTCTAAGACTTAGCGGGATAATTTTAACCCGCCTAGCGGGAACTAACCAGAATTTTCTCTCTCAAAAAACTAAAAGGTTAGTTTTTAAATCAGGATGATGCAATCTTACAACATGTGTGTATGTAAACATATCAGAAAAGCCTTTACTGGAAATCTTATGATTTTTTTATAGGTTTTGGTTGACAATGACTATATACAGACGAGATCTCGGGAATGAAAGAGAACGCTCTTATTCTTAGTATTACTTGTGCACATATTTGTGATTGTCAATAAATGTGATTTTAAATTAGTAATACGTTTCCTCATCATTCCATTCAATGACCGCAACAATGAAATTGATTCCATCCCATAATGTTACATTACAAATTAAAAATGCCTTAAGTCAAGCCAAACTATTTCATATAAATATATGCTTGTTTTAAAAAAGTATTTTTTCCAGAAATTTAAAATATATTTGCTAACAATTTTACTTAAGGTAGGTCGTTTCAACTGGTCACAAATGGACGCTTCAATTTTTTTTATCGAAAAAACCCTACAACTTATTCCGCTTCTAATGTTGTTTAAATTTTTGTTATAGCTTAATTAAAAGTATATTAGTAATTTAAGCTTTGGAGCCGATATACATTAATTACTGTGTTATATTAAACTTAAAAATTAATTGACGAATGGAGTTTTAGGTTGATTAACATTAAACAGTCAGGTTTAGTTAAATATTTTGTTTAATTAATGTTAATTAACTTAAAAACTTTATTCCTCAGATGTATAAATTTTAAAACAAAAGGAATATTTTTGAAGGAAAAAAAAACTATTTAGCTTATAGTTTTGAAACTTTGCACGTGTTTCAATGCTATTAAGTAAATATTTTTACGCGAGATTTTGTGTCAAAAATGTGTGTGTTGGTCAAATTTTCACCGTTTGGGGACATTGAACATTTTCTCAAATATAAACTTTTTTTCAAAAAATAATAAAATTTTTTAAAATATTCTTATTTATCATAATAATACAATAAATTTATACAAAAATTGACGCATGTATAATCAGTCAATTTTTTGATAATTTTCCTTAAGCCTGCCATTTTTAGCATTAAAAAGAAAGAAAATGCTACATGAAATTTAACTGAATTTCAAAGCATATAAATCCCTTATGTTCAACTAAATTTTTAATTTGTGTATATAATTTTCGATTCTACAATACTGTTAAACAATGATATACTGAAATAACAATAGAAAATTATATAAATTGCGAAAAGAAGAACAAAAATAATCAAGAGGAACACAAAAGTTTAACAAAATCTTCTTTTAGGTGCTATTGACACTTGTTTTTACAAGAATGTGAAAATTATACAGCATCAGTCGTAATAAACTACTTGGAAATTTCAGCAGATGTCTTATAAATTATATTTTTTATTGAAGTGAGCAACAAATACGAAAAAATAATAACTCGAGTTCCAGGTAAAAACCAAACTGTTCTAAAAATATTGTGGTGAAACTGATTTATATGCTTGGAGTTATATTTCTTACGGTAACCATTAAATCATGTTTCTAATAAATAATTCTGAATAGACAGAGAATGTATATGAATGTTTTTTCAAAATTATTATTTGTAATAATGTTTTGCATTTTTATGTAGTAAATCACATTTTTTTTATGTTTGTCATAATTTTACTTTTGTCAGTTTTATCATTGTTGTGGGGCATTATTTTGACAAGCATTTTTTTTAAAAAAAGTAATTCTTATTTATCGATAGAGACAAAAACCTCTTAAGCGCTCTATTATAATTTTAAGGAAAAGCATAGGGTGTCCAAAAAATATGACTCCTCCTTCAAAATTATAGTTAAAAATAAAAAACACCCTTTTATAGTTAATCGAACTAAGTTGTAACTTAATCTTTTAGTCGCCAAATTTGGAAATGGGATCTATAATTAGTCCTCAGATGCGGGTGAGTGAGTGAATATTAACGTCGCACTGTTCAGCTACACGAGGGCTTTGGGCAACGGACCACGTAATTTTGAACCATGGTCAAGTAACGGGGATGACGCTCGAGCTGGCACCTCCTCTCCTAACTACCACACCACACCAACGGGAGGACGTTTGAGCTCTCGACAGATTTAACGGGCATCGCTCCCCTACACGGCGGGTCTTCAGTGGTACTGGGCTCGAACACCTGACACGCCAGCCACGAGTCCGTTACCTTGAACACTAGGCTTCCGCGGCCACTCACCAGATGCGGGATGGGATCTGAAAATGGGAAATCGTTAATCTTGGTGATACTGATCAAGACAGTGGAACAAAATTATTAAATTATTGTATTGTCATTGGTCCTGGACAAGTGAGCAAAATTTCGAATTAATCTGACCTTTTAAAAGTGGGTAAAAATTTAGTTCAAAGATTCCCCGTTACATACAAGTGAAGCTTATAAAAGGGTGTTATAAATGAATTAAAAATAAGCAAAGATTTTCACTTATGGTTTTTTTATATTCTATTAAAAAACATTAAAATTTCTGTTTAATGAAATACAAGCCAGATGGCACATTCTGCAACATTTTCTTTCAAAATGGTTTCACCACAAGAACAAGCTTAAGTTCTAGAAGGGTTAATTGAATTTAAATCTGCAAGACATGGGGTAGAGCGAATGGGTCACCACCACTCTTGAGAATAGAAGTAACAAAAAGTTCCCTGGGTGATGGAAAGAGGAAGTCCAATACCGTGACCACCTAGATCTCCAGAGATAACACCTTTGAACTTCTTGCAGGGATACGTGAAAAGCATTCTTTATCGATCTCCAATTCTTAACACCGATGAACTGAAAAGTCAAATAAAACTGTCTTCCAGAATGTTAATCTGGCAATGCTTCATCGAACGTGACCCGAAATCTTGTGTAAACTCGATGTTTTGCGCACAAGTATTAGAACACAGATTGAAATCGTGCAATAAAACATCATGAACTATTTTCTTCATAGATAAAAATGGATGTTTGTATGTATGAAATCGCTTCACTCTAACACCATTCAACCGATCACTATGAAAATTAGCATGATATGTATTTTTTTTTATGCTATCCTCTTTGTTGTAGCTCCCCACCAGGTGGCGCTACAGCAAAGCAACTTCTGCACCATTCAATCAATCTCCAAGTTGCCAAAGTGGTCGCCTAAAATGATGCCAACTTGGCATCAAATCGCCATTATAAGGAATGATGTTGCTTGCGAATATTATAATTTTAACATAAAATAAATACAACAGAAAGTAATATTAGCGTATTACACATCCAGATATAAATTACTGACACTATTTTAAGTGTTCATTACACAAAAGTTGTAACAATGTGTTACTTTTGCTGAGTAGAGTTTAGCTTAGAAAGGTATTCTCAAAAATCGACCCACAAAAGAGATACGGGGCGTTATAAATATTAAAAAAAACCTTTTTATCAGCTATTAGACCTTCAGACTTAAAATTTAACAAACATGGTTTTTTTTGTTCAGCTGAGATATGCAAAAAGCTTTTCCTTTTGTTTAATTTGCAATTAACGTAAAAGGAACTCATTAAAGATTTCTCTATCCTTCAATTTGTCTTGTTTAATTTTTCAATTCACCCGTACGAAGAACGGGTATACCAGCTAGTAGAATATTAAAAACAGTAAGTGTATATCTTAAATTGTTGATTTGTAATTAATATTTGAAAGTGTAGCTTTATACTTTTCGGATACCCGGTATATTATTCATTTTCGAATTCGGAATCATTATAAATAAAAAATATCCTTTTTTTAAAAATGGAAATCCCTTTATCTTTATAAAAAATTTTACACAGCTGAATTTGGTATTTCATTGTATAAATATACTCATCCGAGTTACATCTTAATTTTATTTCAAAACAAAAGCATAATCTTACAAATTATGCCCGACATCCAGTTTACATTTAACATTATATTTAACCAAATTACACAAGAAAATAAGTTGGGAACGTTACCACATCTATTATCTGCGTCAGAGCAAGTCCAAATGTGACATTTACAGGTTCTGCTGTGTGTCTGGCAGGTCGGACACTTTTGTCATAGTTGGAAAGAAGATATTTAGTGAGGCGATATTCATTTTCATCTCTAGCTGTAACCATGATAACTGCAAAAATAACGAACATAAGACATAAAATAATTAACAAATTACGAAATAATTATTCTAAATGTAAAGAAAAGATTAAAAAATATCTTCATTAATAAATAGACAGCTTTTGAAACATAAAAAAATGAATCATATTTTTTTTAAGTCAATTCCTACTTTGAATGGATGAATAGAAAGTATTTTATTAAAGATTGAAAATTTGAATATATATATATGGAGAGAGTGAACTAATAGTAGGGATTGAAAAAAGAGCATGATTTGTCTGCTTTGTTGTAACAATGCACACCTAGTTCGGCTAGTTTAGCTGAAAAACCGGTTTTCGGTGCCAACTTTTGTTCTTGTTTTTACAGTTACATTGTTACAACAATGGAGACGATTCTAAGTTGGCGTCGAAAACCAGTAGTTAATTATATTAATAAATTAATATTTGAAAAAACTGTATTAACATCAAGTGTCATCCACTACAAGTTTTAAAAAATTTATTTGAACTTGATTGAATGAATAGAAATTATTTTATTACCCAGTTACGTATAATTAAAGCTAGCGAAATATTTACGGAAAATATAGAAAGAAATAATTTTTCCTCTGACTCTCCTTTTTATTTTATGTACATTATAATTGAGAGTCTGACATAATCGAACTATCACGTTTTATCTGTACGACTGATAAACAGACTGCCAAAAACTTATAAAACATCTCGTACATATTGTGCAAGTGACAATAAAAGAAATTTCCTTCAAGTCTTGAAAAAGGAAAGCAATAAGAAGTTTTCCTTTTCCTTCTTCATATTGGCAGTTAGGAAATATAAAGTCAGCGTTTTTCAGTTCGGAACTGTCAGCACGGAGACGACAGTCCTATTTCTGCTATTATGCCTAGGCTAAAAAAAAAGTTGCATTGTTGGAGGAAAATACAGTCCCAAATCTGAAGTTTAAAAAGGTTAAATATCGTATTTTACCTCCTTAAGCTTTTGGATATTACGTTTTCAACTCAATTATTTAATAAAGTGTGTGCTCAGTAAAATATACCTTTTTGATAACATTACATTCCAAATAAAATCGAAGAATTTATTTTATTTTTATTGCACGTCTTTTTCGATTTATTATATTATATAAAATTCGTAGAACATCGAAGGTTTCAAAATGTTTATGAAGACAGATTTTAACATTTTGAATAAGCCGTTTGTATTTCTTCTGTAAAAAAATATTTTAAGGTTTTTGAACTCTGATTTCTCTTGCACTGCTTTCTCCAACTTATAAATATCAATCTCAGGAAATTATGTTAAGAAGTTTGTGACTCACAATGTGCTAAACTTTCAAATGTAATTGGAGTGCAAGAGATATCCTTTTACATATTTTAAGCCGAATTTTAGAAGAAAGGACATGGAGTTTTCTTATCAAGTCTTATCGGTGTTTTTGTTAAGATATGCAGATAAATATATTGTGTAGTAAAATATAACAATTCAAAAATAGAAAATGACGTTTTCGAAAAAAGTTGAAATAATACTTTTTTGTCGATTTGTACAATTTAAAATAAGGCATTACTTATGGGAGGGAGGGGGAAGAGTAAATATTCTCCAATAAAAAAATCTACAGAAATTTATTTTTATTTTCATTCTTTATAAATTAGGTTTGTAAATCAGCCTGATCTTCAAGTTCAATTGATTGCTTCTGCGTCAAATGGCACGAACAATTTTATTCAAAGTATGAATAAAAAATGAAGGAAATCAACGAAATAAATGTACAAAAAAGCAATTCTGAAATCTTTCACTTTTTTATTCATAATTATTGTAGATAATAAATAAAGATACGGAATTAAGATTTGAAACGACAAAAAATTCGACAGAACAGAGTTTTACCATAAATTTATTGAGCAGTCGGCTCTTAAAGTATGGTTGTGGAGACCTCAGACAATATGGTCACAAAATTTTCATATGGGGGAAATAATGTCACCCGAAAACCCGCTTGGGAAGGACAGCTTCGAGAGAAAAAATAAAGCTTATTCATAGAAAAACACCTACGTATAAATTTTTTGCTGAAGGAATGTCATTGCGTATGCCTATATGTCTATTCTGTTCAATGTGAAATTTGTATATTGAGTTTAATGTGAATGTAGGCATACCTGTAGGTCAAGTATGGTCCCACAAGCAGCCAACAAAACGGTGTGTAACAAACGCTTACTTAACATATTCCCAATAATTTTTGTTAATTTCTAATTAATATAATTTATGATTATAAATATTCGTCAATGTACTGTTACTAGCCGCAAGGAATTATATCCTTCACCAAGAGAAGTTAACATTTTAGTAGTTGATAACGAAATAATACCTATTACATCCTTAGTTTTCTACTTTCTTGTCGTGCCGCGCGTTAAATATTCTCTTTTAAAAGAATGATAAAAATAAGTTTATTTCTTTTAAGCTGATTAATTTGCGCAGTTATTCTATGCCTGATAAATCCAGGAGAAAATATTTTACTCAAAATTTTTATAGTTTTGTGTTCATATTAGGTATGTTCAAATGAAAGTGATTCGAAGCTTCACATGTAAACAATCTTCTCAATGTATTTTCGAGAAACAAACGCGATAGTGAACGTGTATGTACCACGCACACGTGTGTGCAAACAGATTTATGATAACTGCATGCGTAAGGATGTGGCATTCATTAAAAAATGGCTGGTATGAATGCAACTGCGACCAAAACGGATCAGCAAGCTACAGTAAAGTGTTTAACACTGGAAAGGTGTAAGCCGGAATGGGCCTGAGTTTACAACATTTGTTGCGCTACGGGGATAACTTTGTGCAGCACATAGCGGCAGAGGATGAAACTTGGTGTCACCACTTCCAACTGGAAGTCCGTCAGCATGCAATGGAAACATCCCGACTCACATAGGCCCTAAAAATTTAAAACTCAGCAGTCAGTCAGTCGGAAAGGTGAAGTTGACGGCCTAATGGGTCAACGATTTCACTCTGAGGGCGTAAAGGCTGCAGTTCTGAACTTATTCCATGAACAACTGAAATCGTTCTTCGCGGACTGAATTCGTAACCTTCCTAAGCAATGAGATGTCTGCCTAAGCGCCATGGGTGATTTCACTCATTAAATATTGTTGTTGTTGTTCAGCAGGAAGACCTCAAGGGGAACGTTAGAATTCGGGGGTGACAGACATGATCAAACGCCCATCTCAAGACTCAAAAGTGGACATCTGAAAAACATGACATTCGACTCAGGACGCAAAGTTTTTTCATTGTGCAAAAAATGCAATCTGAAGCCGGCCTCCCCCGATCATATCATGGATTGTTTGGGGTTCGCTCTGGCGGATGTTTCTGCAAGTCCTCTACTGATGCTTGAATTCGCTAGAGTTCACGGTATCATGGATCTGATCTAGCTGCCGCTAGATCTCTGAAGGATTGGAAACAACAACAACAATATTGTTGTTTCTATCTCTGTATCTGTCTCATTTCTGTCCCTACGAATTTCATTGATACACTTCTCGACTCATTTTCATTTGAACACCTCTTATTATTGCTCCTCCATCTTAGGCTCAGGATTTCAGTATGTCTCTATCAAAACCAGGTATAATGAAAACTAAATAAAAAGAAACTACTGACGAAACATTGGTATTTACAAGAAAGATAGGAATCAAAAAATTTTTTGTGTTAAAAGAAATATAAGATGCTTGATATGTAATAATAATATACCAAAATTACTAGTATATAGAAAAGTCACGACGAACAACATAAGCATGATGACATAAATCTCAAGAAACAATATTCTTTCTACCCGGTGGTAAATTTAAAGAAGAAAACTAACACCGTAACTGTATAGTGCGGATCCGTGACTTTTACTTGTTAAAAAAAGCGCGGGGTTGGAAATAAGCTTGACATTCTAGATCTAGGAACAGGAACGTCTTAACACATCTTGAAACCCTGGGCCCCTACGCAAAAGTAGGCCCCCCCATAAAAAACCCTACCCATAAAAGTACACAGTACGTAGCATACGTTGTCAAATACTCGTATAAGCAATAACCTGAAGAAAATAATTGTATGACTTACCATCGCCCAAACCAGCTCGACTGACTATCGCCTTTTGACTGAATGAGTAATGATGGTGCAATGGTGGTAGGCCTAGCAATGGCGTATCGTACATCCCCACAACTCCTGCATCACGGTAGGGGCCCGAATATTCACCGTTACCCCACTGAGGCCTAGGTCTATACATGGTCATCACATGCAGCCAGTTGACATATCGTCCAGTATTGCGGATACTACAACCGAAAATAAAGTTGGACTGTTGAAATTATTCGAATCATGATCTTGTTAAGGCAGTGCCGAGAATGAGACGAGGTCCCCATTGTGGAGAAGCCTTCGGCCAGGGCTCAATTGGCCCATGCCTTAAGACGTCTCTCTCTAGGAATAAGTGATAATTAGATAGAATAAAGGGGGAGGGGGAGCAATTATGGAATAAAATAGTAACCCTCCAAAACGACACGTCTTAGCAAAAAATATTTTCTTCAAACACAATTCTTTGCTATTCGGAAAACCAAAAAGATCCTTCCAAAAATTCATTTGAAAAAGTTCAGTAATAATTAGCGTTTTAACTGCAAACATCCCGACAAATATGCTGCTAAAATAATGCCGACAGGCTCTAAATATATCGGGAAAATTTATTTTGTAATAATTTTTCCGAATAAAATGTTAAAAGTTTTTGGCATTTAATAACTTTTTTGTTTTGTTTTGAGAATTTTATTTAGAACTTTTTTTTGTTATTTTCAGTACAATTTTTGGCAATTTAATTTCCTCCAAAACACAATAAACTGTCGATTGAAGATCGCTTATATTCACGATCGAATAAAGATTGCTTGTGTCTATTTCTCTAAGCTTCCCTACTAGATGAAAAGAGTGAATAAATGTTTAGAGAAGCACAAGAGAGTTATATTAGAGACGAAATTCTTAATTTTAAATATCGGTCATAGGTAAATGAGCATTGAGCACTTGTATTCTTTGCAATGTCCGAGGAATACGTTTTTGTCGCGAAGTACAGCGTGTTAAAAAACAATCTGTTTGTTCTCAGTAATGTGAGGACGTAGAATCTAATTTCACAGGTTCAGAAAGACTCCTTGTGTTTTTCTTTTCTGTATCAGTACTCAAACTAACGACCTGACACGCATCACTGTCCATAATGTTCAATACCTTACCCATTTCCTACAACAGTATCAAGGACTTTCAGCGACTAGCTGTTGGCCTTGGTGAGTGAGTGAGTGAATATTAACGCCCCACTGTTCAGCTACACGAGGGCTATTGGGGACGGTCCGCGTAATTTTGAACCATGGTCAAGTGACGCGGACGACAGCTGAGCTGGCACCCCCCTCTCCTAACTACCACACCAACGACGGGAGGACGTTTGAGCTCTCGACAGATTTTACGTGCATCGCTTCCCTACACGGCGGGTCTTCAGTGGTACTGGGATCGAATTCATGACACGCTAGCCACGATCCGATGCCTAGATCACTTGGCTACCGCGGCCACTGTTGGCCTTCGTAGTGGCCTTGATCCACCAACCTACTAGTCCTTAGCTTCACCGTGCATGCCTTAGACCAGTGGGCTTCAAACTGTGTTTCAAGGAACCCTGGGATTCCACGAGTCACAATAAAAAAATCGAGAAGAAATAAATCTGATGCAAAATGGATTCACGTTCTCTATGAAAAGTTATTATAGTTAAAGTATCTAAAGCTCATTGTATTCATTAAAACTGAAAATTTTATTTAAATGTAATAACTTTATCAAAGCAACACTTTTTAAACTTTTATTATAATATAATAAAAGAACATTAAAACGCTTTGTTTATATATATATACTCCCTACACTAAATTGTGAATATTTTTTTTTGTTTACTATCTCGGGTTTTACGAGATAACTTTATACTCGTTAGTTAACACAATGTCTTGCAAAATTTAATTGTTTTCTAATGGAAAATGCACCTTTTTGAATTTGTTGAAAAAACACTTATCATTTTGGAGAGGAAACAACTTATCAACAGATTCGATGTTAAAACTTAAATTTAACAAGAACAGCTTCTAAATTTTAGGTTGCAAATTCGTGCAAAATGCAAGGGATTTTTCATAAAGCTATAAACATTTTGCCATTGAGAACGTTGTGTTTAAGGGAAATATATTTTTCAACATAAGTGGCTACAAAAACAAAGCATAAACACGAATTAAACTCAGAATAAATAATGCGATTGCATTTAACCTCAATAGACCTAGACTTCGACAGTTTGTGTGAAAAAAAGCATGCACAAATCCCAGTTACTGAATATAATACATGGATAGGTGACACTTGGATCACAAATTAATATTATTAATGAGTAAATTATATTAAGAAATTAGATTATAATTTTTTAATAATAAATGCAATACCTTTTTTAATTGCTATTACATAAAGTGCCTCTAACATGTTGATCTACTTTAAATATTCTTCGAAGTATGTGTATGTGGAAAGGGGTTCCACGAAAACCCTTTCTAGTTCTAGGAATTCTACGAAAATCCTTTCTAGTTTTAGGGGTTCCGTGAGTTGAAAAATTTTGAAGACCACTGAGACGACTAAGACGAAAGGAATTTCTATTCGGGACAGTCGTTAAGGTCTTTTATTCCTGCCCTTTGTGTTGTTTGCGACTTGCGGAAGGAAGTGCTACTGCAGACTTAAAGGTATGAGAAAGATGAGATGAGATTTGACAAATAACAGCCTTTTTTTTTTTCCTCTCATCATTTTACAAAACGGTTTTGATTGGTGGATTATCTAATAGCGTCACAACAAGAAGCAACAAAAGGAATATTGATGAAGGACCTCGTAATATTGAACCATGGGTAAGTGACGAGGCCGACGCGTGAGCAAACGAACTTTCACATCATACTAACGTGATGAATTTAAGCCTCGATATATTCAACTTATTTCAGTCCCACTACACAATAGGTAATGGTATCAGGTGTCGAATCCATTATTTGACCACAACAATGCCGGCCACGAGTTCACGACCACTTGACCACCGTAACCTGGTTTCAAAACTTCTACAACAATTAAAATAATCTTAGATTGAGTGTGGTCATTTTTAAGTTACTCTCTGTACTTAAACATGGTCATGAAATGCTTTTTATTAATAGTTATTTTTAAAAATTACAAGTTTACGTTTTCTTAAAAACGTTCATGGAATTCATTAAAAATACAAAAACATCGATTTATCATCGATTACAAATCATTTTATTCCTTTGAACAATACATTAATGAATTTTAACTCTTTACTGCACAATTTTCTCAATCGTACTTCCGGAAGAAAAGCGTATAATTTGCTTCAAAGTAAATTATCCAGAAACTGTCCCATTGTCACATTCCCGGGTTGAAAAGATTGTTTCAATGAACAAGGGACAAGAAAAGAAAAAGAAAGAAAAAATTGGTTGTTTCCCGAGGCACTTGTCAGCGAGTTCCGACGATTTAAGTTCTCGGAAAAGAAAATAAAGAATGGAAGTGAGAGTTCGAGTGAAATTCAAAAGTTAAAAGATTTCTAAGAAAATTCATGTCAGACGATGTTGTTACAAGTTTCCGAGAAACAACTCCTGCTAGGACCAAACGACAAAATAATGGGAACAGATCATTTGCCATTATCTCGGAATTCTAAGAACATGTGTTCCGTTTAACGAGGGGCTGTATAAATATCGCACTATTTTTTAAAAAAATTCCAGGAACCAAAATTAATATTAAGTTGCACTAAAAAGTTCGAAAATATTCTCTTAGCAACAAACTCATGTTTTTATCTCATACGAATGTTCTAGAAAATTCATTGGAAACAATAAATTATGCTATCAAGGGAAAGGGAACAAATTACACGAGTGTAACAATTTTGGAACATACGACCCCTCTTCGTCGTTTAAAAAGAAAATCCAATAGATTTATGAGGCTGTTAAAACCGTTTCTATATATTTTTAAAATTGCTTTTTGGAGGAAATTTTTCGTGAAGCGCAAGTAGAAGTAACTAATGTCTCATGCACAATTAATCAATTTAACAATCTTATTATGTGATAGACTAATTTGTAAAATGGAGCAAATAAATGTTTACACAATACAAGAAAATACAAGAAACACAATAAAAGAAAAGCTATAATATACTGAAAATATATCGAAAGTATTTCATGTTTTCATTTGAGTAATTTGTATCAGAGAAAAAGAAGCTCGACTGCATGTTATTTGTGTCTATTTAGTTTATTCAGATTACCGTTGGGGGGGGGGGATAGGAGTACTATAGCTTTAAATCGATTAAAATAAAGAATTGTTACTAAATAATCAGATTTAAAGCTGAAAATTCCTCGATTTTAAAACTAAACTATAATTTGACACTGAAAAATTAAGTTTATTTAATGTGAAGTATAAATAGAGGCAATTTTAATTGTTAAAGATAGGGAGAGTTTTTTCAATTGTTTTCCTACGGAAAATTACAATTTCATCCACAAATAGTTTGATGTCAATATATATAAACTAAAAGGCCCAATGGTCAAGTTGTAGCGTATCGCGCTTTGTTAGTAATGCACCAAAAAAGTAATAACCAAACAAATTAGTTTTATTCCATACATCAGTGATTCCCATCCCCTGGTCCGTGGATTAAATAGTACCGGGTTGCACACACACAAGAACCATTAAATTATTTCTATTTTATTAACTGTGGTGTATTTCTCTCGGGGTTGTGGGACTTTATAAAATCACTTTATATTCCATGTTATATCACTTAATATTCATTTTTTGGTGTAATTGTATTTCATTCCAAGGCATGTTTAAATACAATTAAATCAAAATTATAAAATCAAAACAATCTGAAATATAAAGAATCAACGTCTCCACCCCTTTCAGCTGGCTGCGGAAAAATTATCAAACGTTGACCGGTCCGTGGCAATAAAAGGGTTGGGGAGCACAAAAATACATTAATCAATAGTTTTTAATTTTGTTTTCTGTTATGTATTTATAATTTAATGACATATTTTAAATATATATACCATTGAAAAAAAAACATGTTTAGAAATCGTTTTATTATTTTTTTCTATAATTGCGAATTACATTCTATGTATTAAAATAATTCTTTTAATAGCTTATGTTAAATTTATAGAATTATTGCAATGTCTAAGATGTTACAATAAATCAAATAAGCTATTTTTTAAGACATTAAAATACATAGATTCTTAGTCGTATTAACTTTAAAATCATAAATTGCTTTTGACTTATTTAGGATTCAAAATCAAAAATTAATTAAGTGGAGTGAGTGAATATTAACGTCCCACTGTTCAGCTACACGTGGGCTTTTGGGGACGGTCCGCGTAATTTTGAACCATGGTCAAGTGACGCGGACGACACCTGAGCTGGCACCCCCTCTCCTAACTACCACACCACACCAGCGGGAGGACGTTTGAGATCTCGACAGATTTTACGTGCATCGCTCCCCTACACGGTGGGTCTTCAGTGGTACTGGGATCGAACTCATGGCATGTTAGCCACGATCCGATGCCTAGACCACTTGGCTACCGCGACCACTATATTAAGTGGAACAGAACTATTTAAAACAGCTTTAAAAGAAACCATTTAAACCAGAAATTTCAAATTTTTTTAGTTATAAAATTGTCAATAATTTGAAACAAATGTATAAAAATTATAGACCTTGCACCTTAAAAAAAAACTGGAAACATTTGCAGCAATCTTCACACGTCCATATATCCTTAATAAAATGTTATATGAAATATTTTACGTTGTAAATACATTGAATCATCAAATTTTTCTGTGATCTGGCTTAATGCCTTTCTTTGAATCTAATACTGAAATCTAATTTCTGCAAACCCCAGGGTATATGCTGGATCTGAAGTATAGCCGAATAAGAAATGCAACCGGAATTGTAGAGTAGCCACACATACACAGACGACATCCAGAGGGCCCATGACTCTCGACGCCCACCCCCACTTTATTTGGAAAACACTACATCAAAGGATATTATTGGAATACAAAGTAAATAATAGCAAAAATTTAAATCATCTCCAGTGTAGACTTAATAAAATTTTGTATCATTTTTGATTTTTGAAATTTATTATTTGAAATTGAAAAATAGCTCCAGTTTTTATATATTTGCTTATTGTTGTCGTGTATGACAAAGTGCAAAGGTGGTAATAACAAAATAGAGATACAGTCAAATAGTGCCAAAGGCGTGAATCACTGCCGTGGTAACATCCATGGCACTATCCGAGTATAGAATTCTTATATTCTTCAGGGTAAACTAACCCAAACTTTAGCAAAGTTTGACAGTGAAATTTTATGTCGAGGAGGCATAATATGAGTGAGAGATTTTGGGGTTTATTGGCGCAAGAGCCGATTTCGGCTATACTGCGCCAAACATTTGTTTTAATATCTGTGGTCTAGACGGGAAGAGAAAGAAAGAATGAATTGAATGACAAGAAAGAGGGTCGAATATAGAGAAGGATCACTAGGGTACCCCGTGTTCGTGAAGCCCATGTTTACCAAAGACAGTAAACCCGGTGGGAAAAGGAAAAGATCACTAGGGCACCTCAGGATTGTGACACCCGTACTCACCTAAAGAAGGTGAGCCCCCGGAGGGGGGGGGGAGGCATAATATGAAAGCAGTTTCATTAAATATATCTTTTACTGTTTAAATAAGGATAAAGTCAATGTGTTTGTTACTGGAACAATCAAAATAATAAGGTGAATGTTAAAAACATATTTCTCAGAAAAATAACACTACCAGATTTTGGTCAACCGATTCGAACCTTTTCTTCTACTGTCTAACATCTGTTAGAACTGATCGAAACATCTTTAAAAAAAAGCGAAGCAACAAACCAGTTGCGTACGTCTAACATGTCTTCAGTCGAAGAGCTTAATTACTTCTCACATTCCGTCTGAAACCCACGATCATATCTCAACCAACTTTAGTCTCTTTAATACTTACACGCGAGCCAAGTATATAAGTGTATTTATTATATGAGTGGGTCCGAAAGTCTTGTGGGTGGTCGCAGCAGAAACCACGAGTGCAGGGGCCTGGAGAATATTCAGTTCCATGCCAAAATTGTGGAGGTGGAGATAGGTGGTGTCGCCATCTATCGTTAAGAAGTCCAACCTGTCTCACAAGCAATGGCAACTTTCATTCCTTCCCTGCGGGAAGGACACGACAACAATACTTACACGAGCCAAGTATAAAAATAGTTAAATTTGCATTGCAGTTGTTGCCAACCACAAATCACGAAACTCGCAAAAAGATCGGGTTCGAATCCGTTTATTTACTTGAGATCATGACGCGAGGTTGGAAAAACTTAAGGACACCATAAGAATTCGGATCCTAAAATAAATTTCTGCATGAATCTTTTCCAAATGCCTAACAAGAATGTCCATTATGCAGTAATTGTTTATTTTTTAAAAGGCACCAACAATGGAAGGACAGCTAAAAAGGTGCTTGGGACCCAGTTGCGTGCCTGGGCAGTGCCGTGTGGTGACCGGATAGTCCCATCGTAAGCTCATGCGTGTCGTAAAAGGCGATTAAAATGAACATAAGTTCGACCTCTCGGGGCTCTGGCAACCCTCAATTATGATAAGTGCAATATTTGCTTATTATTTTAGAATTACGTAATATCTTAGAAAAAATAGTAAAATTCTCATGTTATATAAATTAGAGGGGGGAAAGCAGTGAAGGGAACACTGAAGTAGCCAGTGTTGAGAAGGACCGTGTATCAAAATTCTTTAGGGCCCCTTCTTTGGAAAATAAATATAAAAACTATCATATTAATAAAACTTATTTGAAAGTATCAAAATAAGTATGCATATAATAATGAATGTAAACTTTATTTCTTAAGCATTAGCTTAGTTTAATAGGAATTTTTTTTCGATTTTTTCTCTACAGTCAATCAACGAACAGAGGAAGAGATGGCATTTCCAAGCAAATAAAATTTCAAATGAATTTTTCCTATACTAAATGTTATCTTTAGTTTATTTCAAACGACCTTTCTGACGAGCTACTTCGAATAGGAATTTTTTATACTTTTTTCATAGTCTTTATTTACCACCCCCTTGCCTTCTCATTATTGAGTAAAACAATACTTGCTTTTAAAGGTTTTAGATCGTGGAAACAGATGTAGAATCTGTGGGAAATTTTTAACCGTTTGAAGCCAATGTTAGATGATTTTATGAACGTAAATTTGTGTGTGAGAGTTCTGCTAATAAGACCATTGTCATAACAATTTTACAATTTTTTGCTTGCGTATGTTGAGGTCCCTGTAGCTTGGGTGCTCCGTAAAACTGATACGTTTGATAGGCGGTAGCTACGCTTTTGCTCTGTGAAAAAGAATTCATTTTACATGACAGAAGAAATTTTATAAATAAGTATGAACGTATTAATTTATACTTCATTTCATGCTTGAGAATAGTACATAAATTTACTGTTTGCTGAAATATCTAGTACAGTAGAACGTTATTTATCCGAACTTTTATTATCAGGAGCGTCAAATATCCGGACCAGTTTTTTTGCCAACTACATGTACTGTATATGAATACCTTTTCGTACAGAAAATGTTCGAATGGAAACAACGTAGGAAGTGTTGTTGCTTTTGCTAAAAAGCTCAATATGAAGGACACCATGCTAGCCAATGCGTGGGACTCGCTCGAAAGGAACTGCCTGAAAAATACATGGAATAAGCTCTACATAAATTGTGTAATACCCATAATTTGTCTTCAAGACAAATGTTTTTTTTTGGATATCAAACTAAAAACAATTAATAAAAATTTAGGTAATTTCTTAAATTAGCTGCAGTTTGGTCTATCAGAATAAATATCAGAAAAATCTAATATAATAATTTTTTTGTATTAAAAAAAGTGAAATCGTTATCTTCCATACAATTTATAAACAAAAGAAAAGACTGACTTAAACGACAAATAGTAAGAAAAGGTAAAAATAAATTTAAAAAAAGGAAAAGGAAAAGCCATTTAGAGTCATTCATCATCTTACTTTCACTGAAACGTGAAAAAGCAAATGCGAACTGTATTATCCCAATACAACAAGCGAGCTTCAAAAAATCATATGCTCCAACAAAATAATGTAAATGCTTTTACTGAGAAAAAGGAATCCTCTCAAACAGCTAAAGAGCAAGGAAGAAAGACGGTAACTGCAAAATCAATACCTGTTAGATCGTCTGATACTTAATAATGGAACAACATACTCTGTCGCCGGTTTGTCTCTGCTCTTCATGGTCCCCGACAAACCCACATAATCATCGACCTTCAGAGCAAATCATCTGTAGGCACTCCAGTAGACGAGTTGATGCACAGAGGAAGCTATCCTTTGTGCACATGTCATAAATTCCTTTTTGGTGACATCCCCTTACCCAACAGCACATTGGATGCTGATACAGACATTTTACGGTTCGTTTCGCAGTTGAGAGTTAACTTTATGCCATATCTTGGAAAGGATGACATTAGGTTTGGAGGACATTTTATTTCGATAAGTAAATTTGAGGGATAAATGGTATTGATGCTAAATTTAAAAGATTAGAGGAGTTTGACTTGTTTAAATCGGGATGGAAGAGATGGTAATGCACTTCTTCAGGTTACTTATTGGAAGTTCTGTATAGAAGAATGCCTTTTTTGTAAGACTATTAAAGTTTGCAACTTTGCTGTGTATATATTAGAGATATGCTTAGATCAGGGATGGCCAACCTTTTTGGGAAGAGTGTCACTATCTGATAAAAAAAATATTCGTGATACTTCCATTTTTTCCAAACATTAAACAAAAAAAAGGTGAAAAAATTGTTACTCATCAGCTTATTATGCAATTTTCACACAAATAGCATATTTTTAATACAAGTGTAGGTAGTGGTAATTTAAAAATAATATAATAAAAAGGACAAACATACTGCTTAGGTTCCACTGTTAATAAACTTTTTACAGGTTCAATCAGTTAAGTTAGGCGTAAAATAAAAATAAGTAATTTAAGACATTTTATTCAAAATAATTATTAAGCTGTCATTACTTAATGTGGCTTTTGAAATTGTACTCCCCTTTCCCCAATCATGTATATTAGGATTAGCTCTTGACGATGCAAACAAAATTAAGTTGTTTTTCGTGCATATCAGCTATATATAGTTTTGAGAGATATTGTGTTTTTATGTGTTCATAGTAGAAAATATTTATTCACAAACATGCTGATCCGAATTTTAAGGGTTTCTTTTGTCTAAAATAACCGCATTTCAATAAAATTGTGAAAAAATTTGGATTTATTATTTGTTCAAATAAATTTCAGTAAGTCTTCTCCTGCCAATACTGCATTGTGTCACACTGTGGCACGGCTTGTGCCCCACCCCCCGGCTTAGATGGCTGCTCACTATTGTCGATTTTGTGGTTGGCATATGGTTTCATATGAGTTTAAGTTGATTTTTGTTCAATAAACCAAACAAGTTTTTAGAATAATGATATAAATTTTTAAAAACATTTGTGTGAGCGTACTGAAACATATGTTAGCATTGCACATGACAAACCTGCAAAATATCTATCAGTAATTAATTTTACGTTATAAGCTCTAAAATTTATGTTGATAGTCAAAACTATTTTTTGGGGGAAATAATAAACACATAAGAAAAATACTTATATATTAAGATAATCGTATTTTTTTTTAATAATTAACTGATAATTATAAAAATAACAATAGAGGCTGTATTGAAGAACTAAAAAAATATGTACAGTAATATACATTTAGTGCGAAAACGGTTAAGACGAAAAAATCGGTTAACACGAAATAATAGAAAGGTTTTAACAAACTTCATGTATTTTCATGCATTTTTCTCTTAACACGGAATGAAATTCGATTAACACGAAAATATTTTATATCTGGGAATAAACAAAATACAGAAAACACCAGCCCCGCAGGCTATATTTAAGTGGGGGTGCGAAATAAAATATTATGTAAAATACTATTTTTGTAATATTTTCATCTGTTTGTGTATAATTGCTTAGAGTTGAGGATTTTGCAACCTGGGCGTATATGTTTGCGATATTTGTGGAACTATTAGTTTTCGGGCTTCTGTGGGTAAGATATATTTTTATTTATTTTGATTTCTTGAATTTGTTTTTCGGTTTTCTATTTGGGGAAGAGTTTGGAATCAGCGGTATGGGGTTAAGAGCAATTAATACGTTTAGGCTCTATAGTGTAATCTGTAGAAGAATGCCCTACAGATGCACACCTAGAGCACGTTAGTTGGCCGCGGCAGGAAGTTTGTGAATGCCCAAATCTCTGGCACTTGAAACAGCGTAGAGGATTCGGGATGTCGGTCGTATTTTACAGTTTAAAAATCCAGCTTTTATTGTAGTCAGTAGTTTGGGGCTATTGAAAGTTAAAATTAAATGTTTTGTTGGAATAACTGTGGCATCTTTTTTATTTTAATCCGTCTGACCTGTATTACACCCTGATCAGAGAATCCATCAAGGATTTTTGCTTCAGGGGTGGTCATCAGGTCAGCTTCATAAAAAATAACACCTTGACAGGAATTTAAGGATTTGTGGGGACTCGCTGAAAAATGGGAATCTAAAAATGTTTTCGCTAACAAAAAAATTTGGTTTGCAATGAGGATGTAGTTTTTATTAATAAGACACAGAACGTAATTTTTGAACAAATTTCGGATCTCCACCTATTCCATTAAGAGCCTTTTGTATGGCAAAGGGAGATTTGCGTGACATTTCATTGTTTGGCAGGGATAAAGTTAAAAATCGTTAATGTTTAGAAATTTCATCAGGGTTTGGTTGGGTAATACAAGGCCTTTACGCGGGCACTGCAACATTGGATCCATAAGTGAGAACAGAAATTCGTCCTGGCGTGCTTCCACCCACCACGGAGTCCAACAAGGGAGGCAGTGTGCAAAATCTAGCAAAACCCAAGCACGGCGCTTACCTGGAGTACACCCAGAATATAGTACTACAGAATCAGGGCTAGGATCCAACGCGTAAACCCGCCCCCCCCCCTTATCTGCAGCACTAACCCTACAGCCAGGGCCGGCTTATGCATGTCGCGGCCTCTAGGCAATGCTCGTCTCGGCTCCCCCCTACCGTCTTCTAATTTCTAATATATTTTTTCGCTAACACAACACTTTATTTATAATTACGCTGTTTTTTACTACATAGGTATATTATCACATTATTCAATAAAAATATTGAATCAAACGAAAAGAATATAAGTAATTAATATATGCATTTAAAAAAATCATACAATAAGCTTAAATATTAACTCTTCTAACTTTTTTTGTTACAAAATCGTTCAAGACATACTGAAAGTTAACCTTTTCCAATACTTCATTTTCAATTGCCATTATGGCCTATGAATTTAAACGGTTTTGAGACATAGTTGAACGAAGACAGTTTTTAATTAATTTCAATTTGGAAAATTCAATTTTTCTCTGTAGCACAGGGCCCCTGAACGTGGCGGGGCCCCTAGGCAGTTGCCTACAGTGCCTAATGGATAAAACGGCCCTGCCTACAGCAATGTTTCTCCGGGGACACCGAAGAGAGGTATCACCAGCCGATTGACAGGAGTGGGCTCACTCCTGTCTCCCGTCTACAGCGAAGCGTTGGCCAAAGGGAACGCAAAAGTATCCCCAGGACACTATTTTCCTCTTTACGGGACGTCGCACACGACAAACGTGCGGGTTGGGAAACCAACGGTGTTAATCGAAAATCAAAATATCTAAAGAAATTTAAGAACAAAATAAAGATAATCAAAATATGTAAAGAAATTGAAGAGAAAGAAACAAAATTAATGCAATAAAAAATGTGAACCAAAATATGTTATTAATAATAAATTGTATTTTTTCTAAGAAGAAAAAATAAAAAATAATTGTAAGCATGTTTGTTTCAGAATGTTTGTTTGTGGTCTAGACGTGAAAAGAAGAAAAGGAAAAATTGAATGACGAGAAGGAGGGTCGGAAATAGAGAGGGATCACTGGAGTACCCCGGGGTCGTGACACCCGTGTTTACCAAAGACAGTAAACCCCTTGGGAAAAGGAAAAGATCACTAGGACACCTCGGGATTATGATACTCGTACTCACCTAAAGAAGGTGAACGGCCTGAGGGGTTCGTAGGAAGGAAAGTAACTTGGCTTTAAAATACCTCGGAATAGCCTAAGACAAGAACCAATTTTTTTATTTAGGATACTTTTACTCTCCATTGGAAAAAAAAACATCTTATCAGATGGCTTTGAAATTCGTTGACGAGTACATCACATTGTGAGTAAAGACCAATGAGTTAGGAACGCATTATTTTTTTTCTATTTTAATAGAATTTTTTTCGAGTTCAATGTCAAAATGCTCGGGGGGGGGGGAGCAAACTTTGCCTAAAAGGAAGATGGAGCTTCTTAAGGCCTTTAATCAAAAACAGAAGATGAAAATGAAAATCTATTAAGATTTAGGTATTGCCAACATTACTTTATCAACAACCGTAATTAGAAAAAGAGTAAGTTATGAAATGTTTGAACGGTTTTCATTAAATACAGGCATATAAACATATCTACGAAAATAAAATGTAAAATAAACTTAATGCTGTTAAAAAAAAATTTTCGCAATACCCTTTAACAAGAAAAAAAATTTTCAGTCCCCCTCAGTTTCGTGTTAAGCGATTTTTATTGTATAAAACTGTTCAGTTTTGATTCTATTTGGACGTAGAAATTGATTATGATATGGTATTGAATTTTCTTAAATTAAAAACTTCAATATGCTTGTACATTTATTCCAAGTTCAAATGATTCAATAAAAATATTTAATATAAAATAATTTTGCTTGAAAACATTCACACCACCAAAATTATTTTCTAACAAAAAAACAACCGGTTTTTGAAAATTTGTGGCAGAGTTGTGAATTTAGTTATTTCTAAAATTATTGCTCTGGAATGTCATAATATAGAGAAAATTTACATTCTCAGTTATGCGCAAATTACTCTATAAGGTTAGATTTAAAAAAATCTCGTGCATTTCACTTTATTTCATGTCAATTTAATGCTGGGAATAACTGAAAAAATCACATTTTCCTGAGATTATTAAATTTGCATGTTTATTTACTTACGTTATGACTTATAGAATATTTTTAAAAAATTTCAAATGGTTTAAAAATCAGGTCCTAACCTAATCTAGTCATCGAGTAAATGTTATTCAATTTAATTCGGAACTGAAGTGGCGTGCTTATCCGCAGGACACAACCCGGGAACTTTGGATCCAAAACGAGTAACTTAACCACTATACCAAAACGATCACTTTGGTACGGAGGTTGCTACTGGCTTATATAGACGATACCGCTACACACTCCCCTACCAGTGAGTTGGTGGTTAGGCGAACGAACGATATAGTTGTTAATGCGAGCGGTCAATTGTGGGTGCGAATTGGAGGAGTTGCGTAAAGTGTGTGTTAGATGACTTTGTCAGCTGCGTCAAGTGATTTTTGAAGAGTTATTGGATGCTCTTTTTGCAGATAGATGGCGCCAAGACAGTTCAGAAGGTTTCTTAGCACAAGCCAGGACCACCAATGAAGTGCCACGCTTATCCGGAGGACAGAACCCGGGACCTTTGGATACGAAACCGAGTAACTTAACCACTATACCAAAATGATCACTTTGGTAAAAGAGGTTGTTATTGGCTTATATAGATGATACCGCTACAGAACTATTTAGCTATTCAATTTAATTCAATTAAACAGTCAATAATCACTATTGATTATTGACTGTTTAAGGGATAATGCTTTCATTTCAATAAAATTCACGCTATTTTAATAAAATTATGTTTATTCCTTTTCTAAGTAGCATTTATCATTATGAAAAAATATTTCACAACATTTTAAGTATACTTTTAAAAGGAAATTATAAAAAAAAGTGTACATTCTAAAAAGTTAATTTCGCTATTTTATTGTTTACTTGTAATAAAATTCCTACTTTTTCTACCAAACAAAACTGAATTTCTCAGTTTAATTCCTTTATTTTCTTTTTATTTAATAGAGTTATATTTTGAGCGATACATTTTATTTAAATATCGGTATCAAGATTTACCTTAAATTTATTTTTTTTAAACACCGGATGGGGAATTATCTTCAAAACTATAAGAGGCTCCTCTTTCAATAAAGAACTATACATTTTATATTAATTAAAATATCCAACTACCCTAAAATCGAGAATTTTTTCAAAAATTGACAAACTTTTTTATGGTTTTATTTTATAGACCATTTTATTAGCTTTATAAAAATACCAAGTTCATTATTTTCCGTTCACTAGAACAAAAACTACAATTATTTTAGTAAAAGCAGATGCCATTACTTTAAGCAAGATGTCATACTTTAAAATGCGTTTTATTCGAAATGTGTTTTTTTTTAAACGCTCGAACGGGGACACAGCGATTGCTCAAAAAGTTTTGAAAATAGTTAACTGAAATTTGTGTATGTTCTGTATAATAGTAGAAGTGTTTTAACCTTCAGATTTATCAATCACTGTTTTTTTTTACGAAACTTACAGTCTCTTATGCGAATATAATCACTTATTTTAAGCAATTTCATATAATAACTAAGATAAAGTTCTCTAGTTTTTTGAAAAATTAAAATATGAAGGTTTTTTCAAAAACGAATGGCAAAGTAACACATCAAAATTGAAAAATTGAGAATAAGTTCATAAACTTTTTGTATAGAGTGGGCCCCGTTTACGTAATTTTTTGTAAATATTTACCAATTTTTTCCCGTTTTAGTAATAATATAATTTCCTTTTCTCTTTTAAATTTTAGCACTTTTTTTAAAAATGTACTAAATAAATTTAAGAACCACAAAAAAAAATCTCAATTTCTCCATATTTTTTTATAAAAAGTTCTCGAAAGTAGTTCTATACTTTTGTCAACTTTCTCAAAGTTTCTCAAATGTAGAAACGAGAAAAATACATTTTTAAAATTTTAGGGTACTTATTAAACGAGTAATTAAAACAGCTATGATAAAACATTCTAATACATTCAATATTCTGTACAAGCTTCGGATACCAGTTATCATTTATTAATCGGTAGCTATTTTACCGCGATTCCATGGAATCACCTTCATCCATTTTCGCTAATGACTATCCAGAACATCACGTCTCTCTTTCAAACCTATAATGATGACGGACGTGAGAAAGTCAAGCCTTTTAACTCCTACATCACTTGAGAAGCATAGAAAACCAATTTTATGAGACCCTATGGGAAATCTAGGGATTTCAGTCTATTCTCTGAGGGAAAATACAAACAATTTAGGGAAAAAATACGCAACAACCCGATCCTAGCACATTTTTGATGTATAGTTGGCAATCTCAATCTACTAAGTGAGTGAAATCCAGTGCTCTTTTGCATTATATGCCTCTTTCACAAGGGACACCAAGACAAGAGTGATGATGGATTTATGGTCCCTTAAAGACGGTCTTCCCCAAAAGATGAAAAATCGATGGCGCAGAATTTTGATTTATGCATTTTGGTATGTATTTGACAGCATTGGAAATGGTTATTTATGTTTGGTCATGGTTGGCTAGTTTGCATAACTTTGGCTGCAGTACGCATTCTAAACCACTGGGTGATTGGGGGATTTAGTTAAAGGGAGCATTACATTACAGAAATTTAGTCGATATCTATAACTATGCACTGATTATAACTGTGACAGTAAATTTGAAAGCCTTTAGAATGTGTGATGAGTCTCATTATTTCATCGCTTCTGAGTAATTTCTGTTATTTGAGGCTATTAAAAATAAAATTATAAATAGAAGTGGAGTACCAAAAAGTTTATTCATTTTTCCCTGAGATTGAATACTTATTTGCGAGCATAATTTAATTACTTAGTTTGAGTTTATAAATTGAAATAAACAAGAGAATTTGTATGGCTAATAGAAGTTTTCATAGCCTTAGAAACCAATTCAAGTCTAAATTTATTTCTATAAACGCCAAGTTGAACATATATAAAACTTAAATCAGGCCTAGTTGTCTGTATGGAAGTGAATGTTGGATCCTCAATAAAGCAGAAGAAGAAAAGTTGCTCATTTTTTAAAGAAAAATCTTAAGGAAAATCATTGGGCCTATTCAAGAGAACAATGTGAGTGGAGAATACTTTACAATCATGAAATTTGCAGGAAATATGGTGGGACTGACATTGTGAAAACTATAAAAGCATCACGTATTAGGTGGATGGATCATCTGTACAGATATGCCGATGCTTTTCCTACTTAAAAAGTAACTTTTTTGAAAAGTGAAGCGTCCAGACGTAGAGGATGACCATCTACACGATTCTCAAAAGGACCTCAAACTAATGGGAAACATCTGATGAAAGACCATCTTGGCTGATAGGGTCATCTGGAGAAGGATCAATGAATCAGCCTTGGCCTGCAAAGGCTTTTGAGCTTATGAAGAACTAGTTTAAGTTTATGTATACCTGCAAAAGGTAGATTAAATTTGATTTTAATTTATGTTGAACTCTGCAGCAACAGGAGAGCTATTGACGACAGATCTTGTAACTTCGAAATGCGTTCAAGTGACATGGACAACACCCCAGTTGGAACGCTCTCTTCGAGCGTCCAGACCACACCAACGAGAGTACTATGAGCCACGATAAATTTAACGAGTATCAGTCCATTTACACGGTGGGTCTTCAGTGGCATCAGGACTCAAACTCGCAACTCAAGAATGTTGGCAAATAATTCGTGACTATGACCTCTAAGCTACCATGGCTACTTTTAAACATTAATAGTCCTAAGACGAAAGGAATATGAACAACTCTTTTTCAAAAAGTTGCTTAGTTTCAGTTTCACCGGAAAAGAAAATCTATATGATTTAGCTTTAAGTTTTAAAACTAACTGTCATGAAACATTACCTAGGTAATTGTAATCCAGAGTAGTAAAGTTTTATATTCTTACTTTAGAATATTTTTTCAGAAATTTGAACAATTTTGTCTCATATAATTGTTTTAACATATGAATTAAACCGGAATAACAATCTTATTGTTGTGATTTCATCACTGAAGGTGACACAAAGAAAGTAACTTAAATCATAAAATTAAAATGGAGTTCTACTTGACGTTACAATATCGTAAAACAATGTTTTTTTTAAAAAATTAATCAGAGGTGCACACAAGAATTTTTCAAGGGTCGAAAGTTCACATTTCTCGTATCATATCCTTATTCACCGTCAAACCTATTTTTTTAAATTTTGTCGATTATCGAGAACCAAAAACAAAAAATAAATTATTGAATAAATAAATAGCACTAATTAATAAGATAACGAAAAAAAATCAAGGGTGATGGGGGGGACTCCAGACCCTGTGACACCCCCCTCCCCTTGTGTGCGCCACTGAACTTAGTTATACATTAGATCAAGGGGAAATTTAATAAAAGTTTGTCCTAAAAAATAGAAAAAACTTATCCTTTTATCTTTAATTCTTATTTAATTACTCAATAAGAAAGTTGCAGATTAAAGTAACAGTTACAGATAGTAGTTGATTAGACTCACAAAGGATAAAAAGCAATTAAATTCAATTTTAATAAATAGCCCAAATAGTTTTATTGGTATTATTTAGGATCACAGGAAGAATAACCAAAAGTGGCATTTCGGGATTTCAATAATAAATTTTTAGAAACTTGACATTTTGGGAAATTTTGAAAATATTACAAACAGTACTATTTCTCGAGCTAATTGCTGGTATTGTAAGCCAAAATTTAATTAAAACAAAACTTCTTTATCGAATTTTGCGGCTTTTTCTTAAGAAAGTTCGTAATTTGATACAAATTATTCACACCATAATTTGCTTAGATAAGCAATTAGTTATTATGATATGAATGTACAATGAACTATAAGTTACTTGCCAATTAAATGCTAAAATTAATGTAAATACAGCACATGTGTGTGAGTGGGGTTCCCACAATACTAATAAAACTGAATTTAGATAATTTATCTTCATGTAATTAAACTGTTAGTTTAAATAGCACAAATTAATCAAATATTAATTGAAAAAAATGCGTGTAACTGTAATCATTACAATATTAATTATGAATCAACACTGGAAATTTTCCAAAACAATTTTCTGACTACGCCCAAGGCCACTGCATTAAGTTTCGATGATTTATACTGTAATATTTTTTAAATTCCTCGGATTGGTCTAAAATGAGTACCTTAATCTCCAGAGCCTTTTTTCTATTTTTTTTCCTTTCCCTTAGCCAAACCGGAAAAAAAAATACCTGAAGGTGCCAAGAAAACTTGGTCCCCCTTTTTTTATCCACCGCGAAATAAACCTTACAATTTCTAGGAAGAAAAAGATGTAATAACTACCTCTAGGTGAAAATCGATGGCAAGCCTTTTCTTCATACCTTGCTGTCATGTTCGTAGGAAACTTATCATTTACGGATTCTTTTCTTCTTTCTTCCATACGGGAATCTGATCGCGTGGAAAAAGTCTAGAAAGACTGGAATGTCTTCATATTCTTTCTTTTTTTCTTCGTGTTTGTTTGATTCTTTGTTTATCTCGTCCACAGAGGCGACCTTTTTGTGTCAACGAAAGTCGGATATATAACGCCACTGTTACACGTGTGCTCATTTAAGCATCCAGGTGTTTTATTTTTGTCCGCTACTGTACTTATCCTATTGTGCTGAATATTTTTTTTTATTGAAAAGTGTAGGCAAGACATAGAAGTGCGTTTGATACTTTAGAGTGGATTGTAAAAATCAAATAATTATTGAAGAAGTATTATTTACGAACCGTAATTTTTAAGTATTAAAGTTTAATTGGTGTTGATTGACTGATTATTAATGCCGTGTTTAAATGCATCACGAGAGCTATTTGTGAGTGAGTGAATGAATATTAATGTCACACTGATCAGCTACATGAGGGCTTTTGGGGACGGACCTCTTAATTTTGAACCATAGTCAAGTGACGAGGACGCACCCGAGCTGGCACCCCCCTCTCCTAACTAAAACACCAAGGGAGGACGTTTGAGCTCTCGACAGATTTAACGTGCATCGCTCCCCTACACGGTGGGTCTTCAGTGGTACTGGGCTCGAACTCACGACACGCTAGTCATGATCCGATACCTTGACCACTTGGCTACCGCGGCCACTGGGTTTCGTGAAAATTGACCTCCAAGTGGCGTTGTGGGGCTTAACGAGCGTTATAGATAATTAAACTACTGGACGAACAGTCTTGAAATATGATAATCAAAATCCTTTCATGGATTAAAGATCCCTTATACAATGTGTTTTGTGAAAATTGACCCCTAGGTGGCGTTGCGGGGTCTCAAGGGGCGTTTATAGATGACTTTTTTACATTTTTAATTTATTAGACGCATAGTCTTCAAATTTGGTAAGCAGATTCCTTTCATAGAGTACAGTTCCCCTACAAAATGGGTTTTGTGAAAAGAGAACATTTATAAGTCCCCATGTACCATAAAGTATCACGTGGGGGCTTACAGATGTAAGCATGAAGCACGCATTACAAAAGAATGAGCGAGTGAGTGGATATTAACGTCGCACTGTTCAGCTACACGAGGGCTTTTGGCGACGGACCTCTTCATTTTGAACCAAGGTTAAGTGACGAGGACAACACCCCTCTCCTAACTACCACACCACACCAACGGGAGGACGTTTGAGCTCTCGACAAACTTAACGTGCGTCGCTTCCCTACACGGTGGGTCTTCAGTGCTACTGGGCTCGAACTCATGACACGCCAGCCACGAGTCCATTACCTTGACTACTAGGCTACCGTGGAACTTGAAAGCTATTTGTGATGGGTATTATTATGAAGTGGCCATGGTAGCCTAGCGGTTATGGTTACAGAGTCGTGGCTGTTATATCATGAGTTTGAGTCTCTGCCACTGAAGACCCACCGTGCAGAGGAGGACGATGAACGTTACATATATCGAGGCTCAAACTTCTTCCCGTTAGTGTGGAAGTTAAGAGAGGGGGTTCCAGCTCAGGTGTCTTCCTCTTCACTTGGTTCAAAATTGCGAGGTCCATCGCCAATAGCCCTCGCGTTGCTTTATAGAGTGTCGTTATTATAACTCTCACTTGTTATTCTGAGACACAGTCAAGTGACGATTTGATTTAAATTTAAATCAAAGCCGAACTTTAAAGCAATTGAAGCCCTGTGGCTGAGTGGTTAGAGCATCGCGCTTCCACACCACAGGTCAGAGGTTCGAACCCCTCGCTGGCTTAAGTGGAGTCCATACTCGAACCAATAACTCGACCTGAACTTTGCGAGCATAAAATTGACCAACTTATATTTATTATTATAGTTAATCTAATTCGTTAGATTTCTCCGGTTATTTAATTTTATGTGGACACTTGTATGTTATAGAAATACATAAGATAATACAGCATACAAAAAAACATCCCAAATTTAGTTTATCACAGTCTTTTGTAACTTAATTTTGTTCGTGTTTGATATTGGTTGTGTTTGTCATTTTGTTTGTTATTGTAAGTTTTCTGGAGGATGCAGAGACGTTATAGATTAAAAAAAGACCAGTTTTTGAACAATGAGACCTACAGACATAGAATTCTACAGGCAAGTTTCTTTTGTTGAGCAGAGATCCGCTAAAAGTGAGATCCGCTTAAAGAAATGAATTCCGAGTAGGGGGAGGTGCTACAGGGGTGTAAATAATTAATATACTGTCTGCAAAATCAAGTCCTGTCCTTTTTAAATCAAAAGGCAAGGGCGATAAGAATATTTTTCATTACGATCAAAATTTTAATATGCTAAGACTTAGATAATAATAATCTAAAAAAAAAACAATGTAAATTCTTATAAGGTCAAGCTAATTTAATAAAATATAATAAATGTAAAACTTTTTAAAAAGCTCAATAGAGCAAGTAGTGGCACAAATCGCTTTAAAAATGCATATTATAATGTATTTGAAGTTTACATCCCCCCCCCCACTCTTTTTCAAACAGTCTCTTCAAAATTCATATTCATGTAATTTTTATTCAACATATATTTTTTAGCTTATGTTAAATAACATACGATATCACTTAATGAAATACATTAAAACATGTCATGGCTATGTAACATACTTTGTACAAAATTAATTTCCTTTGAGATGTCTGCAGTAAATGTAAAGAAAACAAAGGAAATAAATTATGAGATGACAGTTTTCTTTGATCATTTGTCTCTTTTTGTTTTGTGACAGAATATTAATGTTATTAATTACAGAGTTATGTTTTTGGTTTCATTTTTCCCAGCTAATTGTGCGAGTTAATGAAACGGTAAAAATAAATAATTATCTTATTTCTAAGATTAATTAAAGACTCCGTGCTATTGTTTAAGAGTGTCAAATGAAAACATATTATAATAAAAGCAATTACAGTGCCGTGTGTTTTACGTATTATTTTCAATTACTTTCAATAATTTCATTTTTACTTATAAGATTTATCAATGTGATATAAAACTCATTTTTCGATCATTCATAGCAATTTTTCTTTGGAAATCTTACAAAACTGAATTTTTAAAGTAAATATTGGATATAAGGGAAAGTAGCATCGTTTTTAAACATATACACTTTCATATGTTTTCGATCCGTAGCAAGAATTTTGATCCTAATAAAACTGGTTTAAACAAGTAGATTAGTTTACTGTTGATGATTTAAACACATTTTTTGCACTTTAGTTAGTTTTTTAAAATTGTAAAACTGTCAACATGAGTGAGGAAAAAGTACACTAAGACAGTGTATGTTGTTTGAGTTCCGAAAAGGAAAAAGCACGATGGAGGCAAAAAGAAACTTGTATGACGTGTTTGGAGAGGAAGCAGTAACAGCTTGAACATGCCAAAGTTGCCTTGCAAAATTTTGCTTGAGAGATTTTTTTTGAAAAATAAACGCAGATCAAGATGGCCATCAGATGTCAGTGACGAAGCGCTACGCAAAATGATCAGAACAAACAGCACGTTAACTTTTACAGAAATAGGCTTCAAGCTTGGAATTCCTCAGACTACTGCTTTGAATCGTATTCAAAGGCTTGGTTTCGTGTCCAAACTCTGTTTGGGTGCCACAGGAATTAAGCGAAAGAAGTTAAAGGACAGAATTTAAATATATGTTCTTCAAATCTTGCTCGTCACAAAAAAGAACTGGATGAGTCCACTTGGTGACTGGAGATTAAAAGTGGATAATATGATAAAAAAAGCACATGTTTACAAAAGGGAGACACTACCACCCACATTCAAAGCTGGCTTGTATCAGAAGAAGGCTATGTTGTGTTGTTGGTGAGACAGAAAGGGTATAGTGCACTATGAGCTGCTGAAAGAAAATGAAATGGTCGTTTCTGTTCGCAACTTGATGCTTTGAATAAATAATTCATTATAATCGTCCATCTTTGGCCAACAGAAAGGGAGTGATTCTTCATCACGGCAACGCTAGACTACACGTAGCAAGTAACAATGCACAAAAAAATTGCAGGGTTGGGTTAAGAAACTTTATCTCAGCCAGCATATACTCCTGATATTGCAGCGTCTTATTATTATCTATTCAAGTCGCTGTAAAACTTTCTTGGTAGAAATAAATGCATAAATTATGAGGGTGCCTAAATGGCAGTGAATGAACTGTCTGAGTCTGTCTCCAAAACAGAGAACTTCTTTTCTAGAGGTTTAGATAAGCTGCCAGACAGTTGTAAGTAAAACAAAGGACATTATACTTTAAATTATATTTTAAATAAAAAAGTGAAAAAAAAGCTCTCTTTCTTCTTTGAGGGGGATGACAGGACTTTCCCTTGCACCTAATCTTTTCAATTTTTAAATCTTTTGGAATATGTTTATTACTTATAATTCACGGGGCTTTTAGAAAAATATCCCAAGGCATTTCAAATGCTTTTTGGTAAAATGTTTTTAAAAAAATTAAAAATGAATGATTTTTTTTAAAGAAAACTATACGACTTGACAGAAAAAGGTAATTCGATAAAAATGCTTTTCCTTAAGTTGTTATAGTCCATCAGAATTTTTGTACAAATTAACAATATCTATAGCGAGTCAGTTAAAACATGACGTATAGTCTAATTTGGATTCTGATTTTGAACAGTTAGAAAACTTTTTCTCTTATGGTAGTAATTTAGCTAGATTTTTATTAACCCAAGATATACACCAAGATTGTCACTAAATATTCCATAATATGTAGTCTCTGAGATGGAGTATGAGACCGCAAACTTCCACATTGCTACATTGGAGGATTTTGATGACCGGTTAGATTTAATATGCACTATTTTGCACATAAGTTTGTTACGGTAGATTTGACTCGACTTCAATCCTTGAGGACGTTTAACCCTTGAGAACCTTTGTATAATCAAATCTACATTATGCGTAAAGTTGATAAAGTGGAAACCTCTTGTTGCACACATATTTTACTTTTGAATTTTATTTTTAAATGCTGAAAGGTTTATGAAATATTCGAAATTTTTAAGATCTCGTGATGAACTGATACAGATTAGTGTAATCGCAACCTTGAATCATTATACTGCTTAATTTATTTTAGAGGTATTTTACTGGCGATATTCAGTACATGTTTTATGGAAAGGAAATGGGAAATGAAAAGATATTTACCATTAATAATGATCATAACAGATATCTCCGAAAACATGATGCATTTCTGCTGATAGTCTTGCATGGAGAAGGGGAAGTGAATTCTCCTCACTCGCCTTCTACGTTACAGCCCATGTAGAATATCTGAAATGAAAGTTAATGATTTTAACAAAAGTGCAATTTTTTGACAAAAAAAAAAGGAGAATGGCATTTACAAAACATTATCTTTTTATGGAAAATACTTCCATAATATTTTGCCAATGTATAATTAAGTCTTCTATGCAGAGCCTGAACAAGAATTGAAAAATTCATATTATTTTCGAAGCTACTGTCAATCGAAATAATAATCGGTGTTTTTACTGTTTCTCAATTCTGGTGTATATTAAAATTGGAATTGATCCATTTCTAAAGTATATATTTAAAGAATTATTTTCAGCAAATTAGCTGAAATTATGTAATTCAAAAAGAAAAAACTCAAATGTTTTCATGAGATAATTAAATTAATAAAATAATATTTTAAAATAATACATAGATAAACAGTGATTTCATAAATGAAAAGTATAGTAAATAAAACTTTTTCACTAATACGTGTAAAAAAACTATTAGGTAAAAAAGTTTTGCCAAATTTTGACTAAAATTTTTGCAAAGTGTAAATTTCTAAAACTTTTATCATCCTATATATATATATATATCGTCGGCCTAGTTATCAGAATGCGTAACTCCTTCAGGGTGCTAATTTGATATAGGAGTGCAACGCACCAAGTTGTTGTTTATGTTCGCCAAGATGGATGATATAAACATCACAATATGGTTACATTGATATATTTATCGTGTGGTAATGGGGTTGTCCCATGGGGGTAACGTATATTAGAGTTAATTTTTTACCCACGGTAACCCTATTAATTTCAGACGATTTTAATTCGATTTATATAAAAAATTAACAATATCCATTACATTTGTTCTTCAAACTACTATTTCAGTCTTCTGAGTTATTTTGTGCTATATTCTAATACAGATATTTCTAATATTATTGGTGAGTCCCAGGATATTTTTTTTAAAAAAATGAATGATGTGCTTTTAATTATTGCTATACCCTTCAGGACTCGCCCTAAATAAACTTGCCCGCCGAACAGGATTTAATCGGGATTGTATCTCTTAAAAATTAACAGCTCAGCGTATTTAAAGTAAGGTTGCATCGAATTTCATCCCCGTACGACATCTTTCCACCAATCACAAGCTCCTTCCGCGGAAGTCATGTGGATTTTAGAACTTCCGGTTTCCGCTTCATATAAAAGATTTCGTTTCAAGAGAAAATTCGCCTGCTTCTTTTACTTCATCATGTAGCTCGTTTGTTTGTTTTTGTTTTGTGTTGTGTTGTGTTCTGTGTGTGCATGTATGTATGTTGCTGTTTGAAATGTCCTACATCAAATAAATGTGTATTTAAAAGTATCAAGCCTCCTCAAGTATGCCACGATATCACAAACATAATATTTAATAATCTTGAAAAAATCTTCTCAGCGAAATGCATTTCATATATTATATATATATATATACTTCATTTATAATTTATTTCTCTCCTAGTAAAAAAAGAACATGTCGGTCGCTTTCCATAAGAATAACCATACATTAATCCCCTCTTTGTATTAAAAAATAAACCTCACTCAGAAAATAAACTGCTGAAACATTCTTGGTAGAAAAATAAACATTCCGCAAACAGCGAAGTAATCGGATTGAATCGCTGCAACTAATAACCGGAGCAGTCTTTTAAAAGCAAAGAGCAATTTTTCTCTCTCGTCGTCGTCAGGATCTTTATCTCGTGACTATCGAATAAGCAGGACAATTCTTAATTAAACCTTGAGCTTAATGGATTGCCATTGAAGCTTCATTGAACCCTTTTTTATTATTTTGTCCAAAAGGGTCAAGGAAGTAATGCGAACGATTTATTTGATTTAAGGTTGAGTGTTTGGTTAGACATTACTGAAGAAAATTAATTATGATTCCATCGCACATTAAAGATAGTCTTCAAAGTACATGGGAATGAACAGGCAAGAAAGATTAGTTGAAACATTTTGACTATGTTTTATCTAGCAAATAAGCTAACTTTGTACTTTTCAAAAATCTTAAAGAGTTTCTATAATTGTATCCTAAAGTAAGTTTGAGTTATAAAAAGTATTATTTCGAGAAATAGGAAAATTGATTAAATTGATTTGATTTGTATGTATAATTTACACTATTTACCAATAAATATTTGAACACCCAAGCCGATGAGGATATTTACAATCCTGATCTACGTCACGCCTTCTGTATTTAAATATCATGAGAGAAACAGAATTGTCATTAATCGCATGCAAAATCTTACGAAATTCAGAGCTGCCTGACTTTGAGAAAGGCGTATTTATTTCCTTAAGGGACATATCTAGTGAGTTAAACTTTCCAAAATCAGCAGTGGCTTTTATTATTAAAAAGTGGAAGGAGAGTGCGGTGATGGTCGGAATGTGGTTCGACTCGGCGGACTCACGAAATTAAGAGGTAGAAACCGTCGAGTGCTGTCCAAAGAAACTGGAAAATCCCGCACCAAACCGATAGCTCACATGCTCCAGACGTTCAAAAAAGCATCCAGAACTCTTGTTCTTATAAATACCATTCTCTAGGTTTTCATGGTCGTAAAGCTGCCCATAAGCCTTTGATTACAAGACCCAACCCCGCTGCTCGGTTGAGGTGGCGCAAGGCATTTCGAAATTGGACCATAGTTGAATAAAAACAGGTTCTTTAGAGTGATAAATCAAGGTCCAATCTCTACCAGTTGTATGGCATATTCTGGGTTTGGTGTATGCCTGGAGAATTCCTTTTGCCAGAATGTTTTGTGCCGACAGTAAAGTATGGAGGAGGAATTATAGTCTGAGGATATTTCTCGTGGCATAGACTGGAATTCTTGATCCCAATCCAACGTCAACTCCTACCCGATTCTAGATAACAATGGGCTTCCTACACTATGGCAATTGTACGGACTGGATCATTGTTACTTCCAGGATAACAACGCCATTTGTCATGTTGTGAGGTCCAACATGGATTGATATGAGGACAATGGGTTGAACCGACTGAACTGGTCCGCCCATTCAGACTTGAGCCTTATGGGAAAACCTCTGGGACGAGTTGGATCGTCGAGTTAAGGAGTTCAGCAACCGTCCAAAATAGGTGAAATAACTTACATGTCTTCTCCAAGCCGAGTGGAAGAAAATACCACTGTCCATCATTCAAACACTTCTGAAAAGCATGCTCGAGAGGGTTTAAGGCTGTAATTGTCACAGGTGGAGGGTCTATCAGCTATTGAATGTGAATAAACTTTTAACTATTTTATCCACAGGTGTCCAATCACTTATTGGAAGATAGTGTATACGCACATCACGTATATGTTTACTTACGCTCAGTTTATATGTACATGTGCAATTTCAAGATTTAGGTGAAAGGTTGTAACAGAATGTTAAGGTTAGGCTCCATTCCTTATGCAGGGTTTTTAAAATATTGTAATACCAAGTAAATAAAATCTCATTGTAATACCAAGTACAAGGATAACGTAATAGACGTAAAAGTACAAGGATGTAATATTTACGTATTTCATTTTCCACTTTAAGTTTCAATTTTCTTAAAAACTTTGATTTTAATTAATTTATACAGTGGTACCTCGACATACGAGTTTAATTCGTTCCGCAACCTTGCTCGTATCTTGAATTACTCGTATCTCGAGGCAAATTTCCCCATACAAAACAATTGAACTACCATTAATCCGTTCCAAAATGTCACCCCAGTTATTTTTGTTACGTGGTTTTGAATAATAAAAACGTATTTATTAATGACAAATATTTATTGTACAAAAACAAAAAAGAGAATGTAAAGAAATAAATTAGACACCATATTTTCATGAAAGGAGGTTCGCAGCTTGGAAATTATCGTAAGGCCCTTAGCCGGCGTTACACTCTTTATCGACTCCTTCTGTTTAAGCACAGTACATATCATGGACATACTACGCCCATACTGCCTCGACAAGTCAACAACTCGAACACCTTGCTCATGTTTTTCTATAATTTCACGTTTTAATTCAATACTTATCATCTTTTTCTTAGCACTTGACTTTTCACAAACTTTCTTCCGATTCATGGTTATAAAAATAAATGAACTACAACTGTAAATGTAAACGCAACACAGAACGCGAACACAACTACACAACTTATCACAGCGGAATTCACTGACCGTGATGGGCGCGACCGCGTGCTACTACCGGCCGACCTGCTAAACCGAACTCGTATCTCGAACTTCGCTCGTAACTCAAAGCAAAAAATCACTCGCTCGCCGGCTCGTATCTCGAAAAACTCGTATGTTGGGGCACTCGTATGTCGAGGTACCACTGTACATGTAACTTCACAACGAGCTACTAATAACAAGGATTTTATAACTTTTTGTCCGGATTCTGAAACGAGGGTACACGAGTTTTGGTTCACGCATTGTCTTAACTTCTTTCATTCCACACCTAATGAACGTATCAAGACCCAGTTGAACCCTCTGTCACTCATAAACTTGAATTTGATTTTTTTTGTATTCAAAATAATTAAAAAAATAATAAAATACATGTATTTTAGAATTTTTAATGTTTTTAGATGAAAATTACAAAAAAAAAAAAAAAAAAAAAAGGATTTTGGCCTTGCGGCAACACTAAGTTACAAAATCGATAGTAAAGCAGCAGTTTTTGAAGCAATTCTTGGTTTTCGTGTAGCATAAAGCTACCCCGCCCTTTTCACATACCTTGGGGGCAGGGGAATCCAACACACACTTTGGAAGCTTGCTGCATCTTGTAGCATCAAGGTAATCTTAGTACCTCAGTGCCCTTGTAGCGCCATTTAGTTGTTTCCGCTAGCTCGTTAGGCTTAGAGTGTAGATCACGGGCTATAGTGCGTGATTACGTAATAAAATCATTTCAAGGAGTTTGGCTGAAAATCGAAAGTTATGTTGCATACCATGCACGATTCGCTACAGAGGAATAACATACAGAAACTACTATTACAATTTCATTTATTGTATGTGCTGTTTAACGTTTCATTTTACAAGTTTCGGGTTAAAAAAAACTCATTTTACAAAAAGTCGTTAGAATATTTAACATATATGAAATGTCTTCCAGCATATTAAATTTAAATAAGATTTTCGGGGAGTGTTTTACGTATTTAAATTTGCTGTATTAGTTTTTAAATGTCTTTATAAAATTTTAACAGCTAAAATTATATTCCTTTTAATATTTTCGAACAACAAATTATAGTTCTGTAAAAAAATTGCTATATATATGTAATAATTCTCTAAACTTTTAAATTTGTAATGGTCCTGGCCTTCAGGACTCGATCGTAAATAATTACTAGCTACCCGCCTAACGGCAATCATCGTAACTGTGTCTCCTTAAAAATTAACAGCTCTGCATTTTTAAAGTAGGCTTGTGTAATTTGCATAGCACCAATAGCAAGGTCCATAACGGAAGTCATAAGTTCGGAACTTCCGTTTGAAGCTTTATACAAACCCCCGAGACTCTGGAAAATCTTTCTTTTTTGCCTTCGTCACTACGTAACGGGCATGTCGATTTTGGGCTGTGTGTTTTCTGTGTTAGGTGTTACTTAGAATGTGTATGTTTGTATGCGGTACATGTACAATAAACAGAGTATCTGTCAAAAAAACTGCCTCGTCAATAACATTCATATTACATCAACAATCTAAATAATGATCCAGAAAAAGAAATTCCTTCACTCGCCACTCCCACATATATATATATATATATGTGTGTGTGTGAGCGCATATATATAGCATGCATATATCTATATATATTAAACATCATGTCAGTTAGGATATTAAGTCCCACACATTCTTAAATGAGTCCTTTTCCCCGGTCTCGAAGGTAAACAAGGAATAAATCAACAGCTAAGATGAAGGGATCAAAACAAGTATGCATTTAGAAAGGACGACTAAAATATGCACAGCCAATAACATAGCTAAGAAAAACATGAGAACTCCTAAATAGTAGAAAAAATATAAGGAAGAAGAGAGTAATATCGCTTTAGTTTCTGAGGCAGAATGAATTGCTTATATAAAATGATTTCTTAAAAAAATATCTTACCCGAACAAAGACTCTACTCCATTCTTGATAGATTTTGGAAAATTAAGTATATGGTGAAGCCTTAAAATAAAGTGAAATTATTTGAAAAAATTCACTCTAAAGTTATGAAAGAGTAAAAAAATTTCGAAACATTTCATTTTTTCTTAGCGATTTTATGTTAACGTAATCAGCAATCAGAATTTTGAATTTTTTTCGTTTTCCAACTTTTAAGTTGAAATTTCCGAAACGAATGTTTCAATAATATTTATATAATCAACTGTTTTGTTTGTTTATTTAATATTAAAAAATTTTTCTTAACGTAGCTATTTTATGTTATTCTCTTACAAAAATTTCAAAAAATCTAAGAACATCATTTGAGACATTATTTTATTGTAAAACAGAGTCGAATCTTTACTTAACGAAGTCTCTAAACCCGGGGGGGGGGGGAGTTCTTAACGTGGAAAATTCGTTAAATACAGATTAATTTTCAATATACTTTATATGCTTGGTTCCAGAAAACCGTTTGCAAAATAGAGGTTCGTAAAATGGAGGCCTTACTGTATATAATTATATATATTTCTTACATTTTTAAAAAGGAACATTTTTATTTAAATTATTACATTTGCTTTAGCATTTTTAAACGAAAATAAAAGAACTAAACAATTTAATCATAGTATTAAAATAGAAAACAAAAATGAAAATTTGGGGAGGGGGGAAATCCCAGTGAACGTTTATTTGAATAGAGCCTCTACATTATTGACTTAAATTGTTGATATTATCCAAATAAAATCATCTGTTCTCTATGAGAATTTTATACACATTTGGAAAAGATAGTAATTTGATGCGCTATTTACTCCTTTAGATAAAAAAAAAAAGAGTTAACTTTTTATACCAAAATATCTTCCAAACATTTTTTTAAAACTATGTATGCCAGTAAAAAAAATCTCACCTTTAAAAAAAATCCAATAAGATATCAAAAAATTGTATCGAATTTTTAAGTAACAGAGGTTCGAAAAAAGAACAATATCATCATCTCAAAACTAATGCTACATGGAATAAACTTATGGAGACGGAAGATGACCCATTTCGTGAGAGAGAAATTTTATTTTTACATTTGTTTCTTTTAGTCCTTCGAATATGTTTTTGAGATGCGTTTCGCAGACAATATTTTTTGTTGAGGAGACATAACAATTACATTTAGTCTGAGTACTATTTTGTCAAACAACTGTATAAAGGTCATTTCCTGATGTTGATTTTGAGTAAAAGTGATTGTTTGCAAAAAAAAAAAGTTTTCCAGAAATACTTCACTGAAAAAAATTGTTATTTAAGATAATTTTCTCTAAGAAACTTGATTGTTTTTTGTTTGATAAATCTTCATTTTACAGATGGACAAGGCTGTACAGTACTGTGCGAATTGTACTGGGATAAACGCACAAATTTTCACAAATGCTGTTTAATTAGTGTAGTTTAACCACGCACGATATAGCAATCTAATACAAAGCATGTCCTCATCCAGCTTGAAGGAGATCCTGTACATGGTTTGGCATGGATTCCACTAAATTAAAACATAAATTTTTGATCTCACCATCACGAAAACAAACTTTTGCAGCATTCTCAATCATTGTTTTCTTTGTTGAGCAGTCCAATTTACTTGCATGTCTCTTTAAAATGCTCCACAAATTTTCAATGTGATTTACATCAGGAGAATAACCAGGCCAATCCAAAACCGTTATTTTCTACATTTGAAAAAATTTCGTTGTTAGCTTAGAAGTATGGCATGGAGCAAAATCTTGTTGAAAGATGCCAACACCACCAGCAAACGTTTGCGTCCTAGGCACATTTTTACTTTCTATTATAGAAATGTATTTTTTTACAGTTCTTCATCCCTCCAACTGGTACTAAGCTGCCAGGTCCCTCCAGAACTAAAATAACCCCGAAACATCTGTTTCTGAGAGTGCGTAACTGTTTGAATAAGATGTTGTTCCCTAATGGGCTCTCCATCACTTCGCCTGACAAATCTTGATTGAAACCCTTGCAGAAGCTAATGCGTTTCGTCACTGAATACAACCTTCTTCCAATCTTGTGCCGTCCGGAATTCATACATATTTCCTCGCCCAAATCAAACATTTTTTCTTCATTGCAGGTTGTTAATAACTATTTTTCGATTGTTTTCCTTACAAATCTCCCAGCTTCAATAAGCCTTTGTCGAACTGCCGATGAATTCACGCTCACACCAGTATCTAATAATTCTCTTTGAAGATTTCTACTTGTTTTGTAAGGATGCATTGTACTATTTCGTACAAGAAATTTGTCGTTTCGAGGTGCGGTCTTGCGTTTGCGTCCACATTTACTCTTTCATGTTGAAGACACTGTCCCAAAATTCTTTTGCTGATTAATAATCCTAGAAATGCTGGATTTTCCAACTCCAACTGCTACAGCAATATCTCTCACAGTCATAAAAGTATCATGACTAAGGGTAACAATTTTAGTCCTTTTCCTAGGAGTGATATCCATTTTTTAAATACACGTCAGAAGGAGACAAATCGAACAAGCGTCTACTTCTTACTGCAACTGAAGGGAAAAGTTTTCTGACATGTCATGATTATGGGGTCAAAGCGGTTTAGACTAGTCAAGGAGAGTCGCGGGTTGTAAGAAAATGCAGTTAAAACCAATTTAAGGCAGAAAATCCCCGAGATAGGAACAATTTTCGTAAAAAATAGGTTTGTCCCAATTAATTCGCACAGTACTGTACTTAAATTATTGAGTGAGTTAGTGAGAGTTCACTAAGAAGAAGCAACACGAAGGCTACTGGCGACGGACCTCGAAGTTTGAAACCTCGGTCAAATGACGAGTCCGCCATCTGAGCTGGAACATCCCTCTCTTAACTCCCACACCACACTAAAGGGAGGACATTGAGCCTCGACAGATTTAACATGTATCATAGTGGATCTTCAGTGGCACCAGGACTCTTTCCAGTGACACTCCGGCCACGAGTTCGTGACCATAACCATTGGGCTACCACAGCCCCTTACATTATTGAACAAATTGAAAATGAATAATAAATAAAATACAGTGGGGGTATCAATTGTTAGTGATTATAAATAAACATTACAGATTCATATACAAAGCTTGAATTTTTTTTGAATATATCAAATGCAATTTTTTCATTTCTTCCCAAATTAGAAATGTACCGTATTTATTCAAATTTAAGCCGCACTATTTTTCCAGTGTTAATGCTGATGAAAATCGAATGTGGCTCAGAATCTAAGTCAAATCATTTGTTGGATGAGGGAAACTGAGTTTCCGCCCCTTTTAAAAAGAAAAATGTAACCATCCACTTGCATTGATGACTTATCCAATCTCGCAGTTTATCTCCAGAAATCAGTCTGTAATAAACATCGTTATCTGCTCGTATGTAAGATTTTTTCTTGTATACATTTTCTTTTAATCACCTAAATATCAAAAACATCTATAGTAATATCAAGACGAGTTCATTATGACACAAGTATGAAAAGGGAGGCAATTTTAAATGCAGAAGGAAAAAAAACGAAAACAGCAGTGTCACTGAAAATTTGATACGGATGCAACAAATATACGTCGATGACATAAACAAAATGATATACTTGCTTGCTATACTTTGCTTACAAATGTTCAACAGTCTTTAATAATTCTTTTACATTCTCCAAAAATACATTCTCTTTTTTTAAAAAAAAAATGTTGCATAATAACTGCATTGGATGGTCCGGAAGACGACACCGTGTTGGAAAATGGCGATGCCGGCACCCATTCCGAAGTCCGTTTTGACAATGAGAGCGACAAATCATTTTCGAAACATGACGGTTTGAGTAAATATAGGTTTATGTATATACAGTCGAACCTCCATATTACGAACCTCTATACTACGAACTTTTCTATATAACGAACTTTTTCCTGGAACCAAGAACCTTTCGCGATTTTCTTGGTAAAATAACCTCCCAATAGCGAAGTACATTTTCTATATAACGAACTTTTTCTCTTGTGATTCAATTTTTCGTCTCCCTATTTTTCAGTATTTCTGGACATTTCAAGTTGTTCTCTCTTTTAACACATTTTATGGTGGTCATAAATCTTGAACTGGTTCTATTAAGTTCCCAACTCGCCGAGAACAACAGAATTCTGGGCGTTTCATCAAGAAGTGCAACCTTTAATTCCCATTGTCCAAATCACTGAAATCACCTTCGATATCCCCTTTCACCCTCAATGAAGTTGTCTCATATCCCTATGTCCTTTAACTAGTCTCTGTTCATTTGTAGTGTTGATCAGTCGTACTGGGAACTTCGTTTCTTGTAGCTCAAAAATTTCAAAACGTAAGTGCTAGATCATCAAAGAAAAAAATTCAATTCTCCAGGAAGTGGATAAAGATGACAAGAAGCTTTCCTTGTAGTTTTTTTTGTTAGGTAATATATATCAAATAAATATATATTAATTTACAAATAGGCGTGAATAATTAATTTTTTAGTATATAGTGTTTATGAATTTGAAATTTGTTTTATGCGGTTTATAAGGAAACAGAAGAAGATAGATGAACCTCTATATAGCGAATTTTCCATATAACTAACTTTTTTAGGGATTTAGCGACTTCCTAATATAGAGGTCCGACTATATTTGAAAGTTTTTAATATTGGTAGAATAAATAAATTATTATTTATCATTAAATTTTTTAAAATTTCTTAAGTATCGGTCATTAATGGACTTTTTACGCAATTCTTTTATTTTTTCTCAGAAAACGTGTCGGGAATTGGGGGTGCGGCTAAGAATAGATGACGGCTTAGATTGGAGTAAATACGGTAATATAGTAATTGCATAAAATGTTTATATGAAGACGAGATGTGGGTTAAATACACATACAAAAAAAGTGCCCCAAAAAAGATTTAACTCCTTTCTTTCTGAAGACATTTTAATCGATCTAGTTTTCTTGTAATTAACAGGCCTTTCAAGAGACTTGTAACAAAGCTGATTTGATTTTTAACACCCTTTTATAAGCTTCACTTATATGTAACGGAATCTTTGAACTCAATATTTTTACCCACTTTAAAAGGTCAGATTAATTCGAAATTTTGCTCCCTTGTCCAAGACGATGACATTATAATTTAATAATTTGTTCCATTATTGTCCTGATCAGAATCACTAGGATTAAGGATTTTTCATTTTCAGATCTCATCCCGCACCTGGCGACTAATTACAGAATTGGCGACAAAAGCTAATTCTCTACTTAGTTCGATTAACTATAAAAGGTGTTTTTTAGTTTTTTTAAACTGTAACTTTTTATTGACCTTTGCTTTAAAAGTGACGATGGATTACGAATGATTTCCAGAACATTTTATTTTTTGTTTTTATAAATTCTGCATTTATTCATTTATAACTGTCCACATTTTTTTTTTATGAAGTATTCATTTGATTCATAATTTACGGTCGTACTATATAATTGGGCGTTACTTCGAATTTCGCATCCGGCGATATTCAAGTCGAATCGCATATTCGAATCCAAATTCCATTATTCCCTTGAGAGGAGTAATGGAGGTTGTTGAGATATAAAAGGAACTGGGCTCGAAGTCCTTGTATAGTCGTTGTGGAATCTAGGAGGAATTATATTTTACGGGTATTATTTTTATCGCTTGACAGTAGTCAAAATTACGAGTTTAATCACCAATGGACTTCTAATTACATTCGTTCGATGTTAATTTAAATAAATAAATCCATTTTAGGTCTACAAGGAAGTTCTGTGTCCCATTTTACAATAAAACAAAATAAAAAGTTTTACATATTTGAATAAACTTTATTTCTAATGAGCTGTGGATTAGTGTTTTATCATTGCAGACCTAGTACATTCCCCGAGGAGCTGGTATATCTTTTTAGTGCGGCACCCTATAGGCGGATACCAATCTCGCAGGTAATTTTGACGCCCAATTTTCTCCACAGATGGAGGCACCTGAGCTCTGACGATGCGAATTTGTACTAGGATTGAATTTTGCCGAGAGCACCCAAGCCAAACGGACACTCTAAGGATCATTTACGTACTGTATAATCATACGATATGGCCGCTGTCGGTTTTCTGCATCATGAAAATCCACCGTCTTGGGCCGGGGTCGAACCTGCAAACTTAGGTGCAGAAGGCTAGTGACAAACCAACCACGCCACCCAGCCTTGAATTAACTTTATTGAATAATACAGTTAAAATTATTGCTCATGACTTCTTGCCAACATGGTGGCGATTTGTATATCCCTTTTTTAAATAAGAAGCTCATCCCTAGACCGGAAAAATTGAGCAAGTTCTTCTCTGATATCTTCTTCACTTTTAAATTTTTTGTCCTGCAAAAAACTTGTAAGGACAACAACAAGTGGTAATCAATTGGAGAGTATTAGACCCGGTGAGTATGGAGGATGCGGACAGAATTTCTCAGATTGGATCTGCTTGTCTCTGACACGTCGTCAAAGCAGCATGATGTCCTTCCAATTGAACATAGCCGACCTCTTTTCTTGGAGTGCTATTTTTAAGTTGTCCAATTGCTGAAATAACCTCTGCAAATTTAGCTTTTTGGCCGATTTCAGCGGTTTAAAATATATTGATCGTCGAATATCCCACCCTATGCGCAACATTATCTCAATCAGGCTCAACTTCAGCTTTGAGTTGGAGGAGGTAGGCTTTCCGGGTTCATAATAATATGCCTTTTCCCTTACTATGTTTTCGCAGGCAATTCAATTTTCATAGACAGTTATCATTCAGTCCTAGAAGGGTTCGATTCTGTTCTGTGTAAGTGGAGATGTGCATATGACGACACGATAATTCAAATTTTTCTAACTTAGCTTATGTGGCATCCATCTTTAATATTTCTACACCTATCCTATGGTCCTAAGGTGGCGCACTTTTCAGACAGAACAGAACCCGCGACCTTCAGTTCTATAAGCACGTAACATACCGCTGAACCAAAATGATCACTTCAGTCTGGAGGCTGTTTTTGACTTATATAGATGATACTGCTACGGTTACAGTCAGAAATAGTTTTTTGAGCTTGAGTCAAGCATTTCCAAACTTGAAACTTGTAGTAACTGGAATGGACAGAGATAATGGACAGACGCCTAATATTTTCTAATTTTCCCTTATTTATCCTTTTATTTTGTTTATAAATATTTCCTCATATCTAACTATAAATAAATTTAGCTTAGAACTTTATATATGCATCCCATTCTAAATGTCACAGTCTAAATACGTTATTTATTTGAGGGACTACGGCTTAACCCATAAATGAAACTGTGGCTTAATGTTTGGGTTATTGTCTTATATTCGATTAAGTACGATTTTTGCTGGAATACTATTGAAATTTTTTTTAAAAATTCGAAAATAATCAAACGTAAAAGAGCGTTCACATACGGAATTTTATCATACAGTCCTTTTAGCCATAAAAAAAATTCAGGTTCAAAGCTTTCATGTTAATTAAAATTCACGATTTGAGTAAATTTTTGTTCGAACTACATTTTTAACCAAACGATTCTATGCAATTTATGAGCTATCTACTACGGAATACATTTTTTTTCCTTTTAAGAGTAATAAAATACAAGCCAATTGAAGATAAATAACATAATAGAAATATTGGCATCGTTCCATGATAAGTAACACAATGAACTATTTTTACAGATAAAAATTTCGGTCGAATGATCATAACATTGACTTCCTGCATCTGCTTAAAATCTAAAAGGAAAAATAAAATCGTTCCACAAAACAATCTAATCTTCAGAAGAGCATTATTATGTGGTTTGTCTCATGAAATATTAAACAGGTTCTTTTGTTGTTTGTCAATATCATTTTAAAATAACGTGATTTTTATTTTGGTAGGTTTATATTTTAAGTTAGTGCTTTTAGAAACAGATCCGGTGGACTGGTTACTAAAAATAGGCTTTAAAAGGTTGAGTAAATTTAATTTAGTATTCACAATTCTTTTTAATAATGCTTTCAAGAACATATACCTGACAATAATGGTCATATAAAACTGAAAATAGATAATTTAGAATATAATGAATTTTAAAACAAATAATTGTGAAAATTTTAGTGATAAAATTTTACTAAAAATATTATTGCACTTATATAATTTTGAGGCCAGTAGCGTATCGCGCCTCCACACCACAGGTTCGGGCTCTATCCTCGGGCTGGGCAAAGTCGACTCAGCCTTTCATCCTTCAGTGGGTCGATAAAATGAGTACCAAGCTTGCTTGAGGATTAAAAACTGTTGGTTTCGTGTCGGAATGACCACCTCGGAGCATCTGCTCATGCAACTCAGGGCCCTAGGTCATGAATACTGATATGAACACAGTAGCACAGTGACTCTCATGGGCTGTTGCGCCACTGAGTTAAGTTATATTAATCATTTACGCCCCTGTAACACCTCCCCCAGAGATGATTTCCTTAAACCTTATTTTTATCGGATCTCGACTCAACATATAAAAGTTACCTGTATAATTCGGGACATCTGCTCAGCCACCTCAGCACCCAATGGTCACGCATACTGAGATGGGCATAGTAGACCTTGGCCCTTATGGGCTGTAGCACCATTGAGTTTAGTTTATATAATTTTAATTAAAAAAATTCTTGCCATTTTATGATTTCAAATAAAAAATGCATTTCTTACAATTTTCATCAAAATACCATTTGACGTGTCTCAAAAAAATTATAGAAATTGATAACTTCTAAAAATACAATCGAATAAATTTTAAATACCTCTTCATTTTTTAAGAAAAAAAAAGATTTAAACGCGGACTTCGAAATTGCGTGTTCGTGTGATTTATTTTACGTGATAATTCAAACTTTCGCATACGTTGCACGATATATCCTGAATTATGAACATTTGATTCTTAGAATATTAGATCGTAACACAAGTCTGGAGTCTAAATGAAAACTTTAGGGTAAAAAATTCGAACGCATACATATTAATTCTTGTTTAAATGATTAATACCTTCAATAATTTAAATTAGCCATTACTTTGAAGTTATATACTAAATGTTGCAAGAGAGAGACTTTTTTTAACTTCGCACTATAAAGCTGTACGAAAGCTGTTGGCGACGGATCTTGCAATTTTGAGCCATGGTCACGTGACGAAGACGATACCCGAGCTGGCACCCCCTCTAATTTCCACACACACCAATAGGAGGACGTTTGGGCCTCGACAGATTTAACGAACAGTGGCTCCCTCAACACAGCGGGTCTTCAGCGGTACAATGCTCGAATTTGTAACATAGCTGTTGCAAAAAGAAACTCGCTTGGTCGGTAACCTTTTTTCCCAACTTGCCTTCACCTGAATTTTATTAAATTTAAATAAATTTGTTTAATAATTTCAACCATCAATTGCTAAAGATATTATCCTCTAAAGGCAAAAATTTATTTGTATCCAGTGTTTTTAGAGTTCCAAGTTTCTTATTTACAAAGAGTCATACAAAATAATAGAGATAAAAATTTCCTTTATATTTTTTCTTCTTTTAATAAAACACAATAATATTTTTTTAATAATTCACCTTTTTGAATTCACATTCTTTGAGCATGGGCATATTTCAAAATATATATAAAATCAGAATGCCAAAAAAAAAAAATTATTTTAATATAGATAAAAGGTACATGCTATGAATTTTTTGCAGCGTTCTTGATGTTTTTCAATATATATAAAGTTTTTAAAAAAGTGTGAGAGAAAATATTTCGGAGAGGAAAAAAGTTTAAAGTTTTATGGTGTCTAGAATTCCCTCATAGTACAGTAAAATCTGTTTCTGTGCGGTAAGATAGGGACCACGTAAAAAGAAATCCACCAAGAAATATGCGATAATTTTGTATAAAAATATACTTACATATAACTAACAACTTCGTTGACATACTACAGAAAAAAAATTTTATGCGGTAGAGAGGACCGTATAAAAAAATCGCACTGAAAAAATGTGTCAATTGCTTACGAAATTTATGAGAAAGCACTTCCAAACAAAATAAATAATTTAACTCCATATGGAGACATTTTAAAATCATTTAATTTCTCATTGTATACATGGAGAGATTTTTAAAATGCACATACATAATTTACTGCAACTCTTCGTAATCCAAAGCGGGCATCTTCCTGTGATGAATTAGTTCAAAATCGCTTTCGTCACCTAAATATACAATTTCAATTGATTTATTTTTTGGCAGCATAAAGTGATAAGTTTTTGTGACGATGGACAGTTGCTTGTGAACGTCACGATAACCAGATATGCACGATTGAAGACCTTTTTAGAGTTTCAAACTCCTTTCGGTATCTATTTTAAGGAAATGCTTTTCCATCTTGTTGGAAAGCAGGATCCTTGCAATTATTTTATCTGCTCTCAAAGTATCCGGTTCTTCTTGCCCGTTTTCATAATCTATCATATTGTAACGAATTTCACTGTTGGGTTCAGGGATTGAATAGACTTTAATCAGGACAGCGATAAAACAGTTCTTTATTATCAGCCCAATGAAGAATACAATGTTCAGAAAGGCATAAGAACAGCCGAAGTCACAGTAATACAACACAACAGTAACACAACGCAATGTACTGATCCAGCGCGGAATAGATCAAATTCAAAGCCGTAGGCTTTCGTACTCTCTTCGGCATAAATCACAACGGAATCACCCGTAAAGTAACAGAGGCTGCGGGCGCGTCTGAGCTTCAAGAAATCTGAATAACAACTGCCCCATGTTGCATTTCAGTATGCCTTATATAGACACGGCGAAAGTGGTAGAAGATTCCAGAAAATAGGAGAACCGCCCGGAACCGGAAGTCGTCAAATATCGCCAATATCGCCAAATTTGGCGACACTTGGCAACAAATTTGGCGACAAAATAAGTTGACAAAACTGTCGCCAACTAAACGATATCTCGCCAATTTGGCGAGATACCCAAAGAGCCCCATGTTATTTATAAGGTCCCATAGCAATTGATCTAATTCACATGTTTAAATGCAATAAACAATAACCCTGCACTATTTTTCAAGCAGAATAGTAATTTTGACATAATTTAACATTATAAACACATTTTAAGTACCAAAATCGTAACAATATTATTGATAATGTCACTGTCATTGAAAGTTTCTTCTCCAATCAAGTATGGACTGCTAGTGCGTTGAAAGAAAGCAATTGAACGTGCTGTTTATAACCAATGAACTGTATAATTAAGACTGTTTATAACCAATGAACACAACGTCTTAAAGTGTATATATGTACATTGATAGAAAACATTACAGTGGCGCCAAAGCCGTTGAAATTCATTATACTGCATAAAAAAAGATTGGACAAAAAAAATCGTACAAAAATAAAATTTACACAAAGCAAATTGCATAAAAAAGGACCGCACAAAAACAGGTTCTACTGTATTATTCCTTTGGAACCAAACTTCCAGGTACATAACTAAAACTTTCACTAAGCTTATACACTCAAGAGCCAAAACATTATGACCACCTGTCAATAACGAGTTGGCCCACCTTTGGCGCGAAACACAGTTTCAACCCACCTTGACATGGATGCCACAAGTCCTTGGTAGATGGCCGGAGACAGATTGTACCAGATGTTCAAGCAACGGTCACGCAAATCCGAGATATTGCGAATTGGTGATCTTTGAACTCTGAGCTGTCGTCCCATGACATCCCAAATGTGTTCTATCGGATTGAGATCCGGTGAGTTAGGTGGCCAGGACATTAACTGGAATTCAGTATCATGTTCCTGGAACCACTCCAACACAATTTTAGCCATGTGACACGGGGCGTTGTCCTGCTCGAACATTCCATTTCCAGCTGGAAAAACAGAGGCCATGTAAGGGTGCAACTGGTCCGCAATGATGTTCAGATACCCTGTAGCATTCATGGTCTGCTCTACCATAACCACGGGTCCCAGAGACGCCCAAGAGAACGTCACCCAAAGCATTATACCACCACCACCGGCCGGTGTATGACCTACTGTACATTGAGGGAACAACTGTTCGCCTGGAAGACGGCGCTGACCGTGATGAATGACAAACCGTGATTCATCTGACCAGGCAACTCTCTCCCATTGATCTATGGACCAGTCGCGATGTTCCCGGTCCCAGCGCAGGCCCAGTTGGCGATGACGCTTGGTCAGCAAAGGCACACGAGTGGGACGTTTGCTGCGTAGCCCCATATCCAAAAGTGTCAGCTGAACAGTGCACTCCGATATTATTCTACTTGGCCCTGCATTGTATTGAACTGTCAGCTGAGCCACTGTCTGACTCCGGTTTTGCTTCACCATGCGAGACAGTCTCCGACGACCTTTTTCTTTGATAGAGTGTGGAAGTCGAACACCATGTCGTCTACTGCTGGTTGCACCGTCATTCATTCACTTTGCATAAGCACTAACAACTGTAGATCGCAAACAACCCACGAATCGCTCAGTTTCGGAAATACTTGTTCCGAGCCTTCGAGCCATTACAATCTGCCCTCTATCAAAGTCGCTTAGATCCGCAGCCTTTCCCATCACACACAGAAGTGAAAGAATGATTCTTCAGATTCTCCAACAGCAGTTAAATACCACTTCCACCTGATCACGTGCCTTCCACGTCATCCAGGCGAGTTCATTGCAAAATGTAGGGGTGGTCTTAATGTTTTGGCTCTTGAGTGTATATCTGCTTAAATATAGTTCTATCCATTTTTAGTTTGTTTCGATAAAACTTGTGAGATATTGTAGATTTAATTTTGCGTATCTAGTTTGTGCTAGTCTGAATGAATATTTACATAAAATGGTTTTATTTTTACACAGTGTGTGAAAGCGATATATTAATGGTCGAAGTTGAGCAAGTATCAAAATATGCTACATATATTTAATTCTACCATGTTACATGTCATATAAAAGAGAAAAATATTTGTGAATTTTTAGACAAAATGTTTGAATTTATATAGGTTTTTAGTACGAGATTGTTCTGAATTTTTATGTTTAATTTACAGGAAAAAAGAACGAGTCTAAAGAACTCTAGTACTGTCATGAAAAGATTCATTTGTATTAGTTTGTTAATTATGAAACAAATACAAGGCCGCTGACAATTAGGTCATCAGGTAAATTTGTTTCGTTAATTATTCTTCATATTTTGTTATAGTCAGCGTAAAATAAAATTTGTCGAGCATGATAAACAGTTGAGAATTCCATCAAAACCCATATAATAATGTAAAATACTGTATGGTTTACACAGGTGTTGTTGTTGCTTATACCACCTGATCGAAAGTAACATCAGATCAAGATCCACGAAATTCATCACGGCTAAGGGATAAATTTTTACGCCTGTCGTTAGTCTTAGCTTTGAGTACCATACGATTGTGCTCGGTTCCACCCCAATTTTGAGGGAGAACACCCTGGGGGTTTAGATAGGTAATCAAGGTATTAACAAGAATCGAAGTACAGTTTGCTGTTTACAGTTAGGAAACAACTATTTATTACCGATACAAAAAGAATCTGCTTGATTTTGTTTTTCTGTGGCATTTCTTCTCTTTTTATGCATTCCAAAAAATATAAAGGACATTTTTTTGTGTGTTTATTTTCTGGAAGAAAGGTACTAATAGTAAATGCTTGGGTTATTGATTTCCACCTCTTGCCGCATCGGAAAAAACGGGAGTAGGCAGGAAAATCAGAAAACCGGACATCAGAAACCGGACAATCGGATTTCGGAAAATCATTAAATGTGCCAGACTTCATTGTCTTGATGGCCGGATATCCTTATTACACTCGATTGCCTGCCTAGAGGTGAGTTCATCTGAAACTCATTTTTTCTTACCCTTTTTTCCCATTCCTTTATTCAATCGCAATTTCGTTTAGACTACAACCAGGATAAATAATAAATAAAGAAAAAAAGTCCGGTACTTGCAGCATTGATCTGGTTGGAGGTTTTCCCCCATTTCTAACAAAATGAGATAAAGAATGATAAATGCCTCACTGTTCGAAAGGTATTATCTCAGCAAGAGATTTTTTGATATAGTATAAAATACTAATTTTTGGGAGGGGGGGGATGTACGTAAATACAATATTTTTAAAATTATTTATGAGGAGAAATTTCTCATACTTGATAAGTTATTAATCCTATCAGACCTTGAAGAATATTCTTAAAGTTTAACGAAAATCCTTATTAATTTTAATAATTACCTTTTGAAAAGGGATATTTTTAACCGCATGCATTTTAAAATATTAACAGAAATTGAAAGATTTTGAAATAGTAATTTATTTAAAATATACTATCTTTTTACGCATTCGGATTGCTCTTAAATTTAATGAGTCATTATTTTAAATTACAAGTTCCACTGCCAGTATTTTTCACGTTGCTCTTGGAAAAAAATTCTTGATATAGTTTCAAAGAAATCCTTACTAGTTCACCTTACTCAAATCCTTACTCAAAGATAAATTTAAAATCCTGGATCCACTGGCAACTTGGGTATTCTTTGATTATTAATCATGTATTTCATGTTGACATTAATTGCTCCACTGAAAAAGGTATGTAGATTTCAAATGAATCCCTTGCATGTACAATACATATTAATGAAACAGTATTGTTTGGAGGGTTAAAAGTGTCTTACATAATTTTCCATTAAAGTCACTGTGTAATATGTGGATTTACATACAGTGGCAGATTTTTTTTTCTTTCGATAAGGAGAATGACACAAGAAAAAGTTTCTGAAAAAATAAACGTATTTCTCAGAAAAGAAAAGGTACCAATGCCCAAAATAAACAGAAAGCGCTCTCGGCCTTTTTCCTTATTCACTTAGAAGTGTGGAATACTTGTGGAAATATCAGGATCAGACAAACTTACTGAACGACATATTCTGGAAAGGGAAGAGGTCACAGTTCAATCAGAAATTGTAAAATGGTTTCCTTTAAAAGCCATTATCGTTTGTTTAAGACTACAAAGCAATACAACTTTAAAATATTCCACCCTTAAATTTTAGCAATTTTTGTATTAATCTATTAATATTAATTATTTTTCTTTTTCATTTCCATGAAAATTTTCATGTATGGCTTAAGATTATCTTGGAGAATTACATATTAAGAGTACGATTTTATCATTGACGAATTAATTATTTTACTCTTCTAGAGAAACATTTTGTAAATTTTTCGGTTTAATATTATTAAGAATATTTTTATTAAGGAGGCAAGCTTTATTTTTGATTGGTTACAAAACGTAAGGGCCAACTCTGTGCTTGCTTTTAATTTTCGTAGTTTTCGTCACGTAGTGAAGAATGTAGATATGTGAGGTGGTATCTAAAATAAGCCAGTAACAGCCTCCGGACAGGAGGGATCACTTTTGTCCAATGGTATGTTACGTGCTTACGAATCCATAGGGCGCAGGTTCTATCCTCCGACATTGATAACCCGGAAGTAATATATTCATTTGAGGCTTTCTCATCTATTTAAGGATGACACATGGTTTTTATGATTAAATTCTTTATATAAGACCATGATTACGGTGACATTTTTTAAGCAAAAATTTCTCAGAGAATAATGTAAATTTATTTAATTATAACACACACACACCTATCCCCTTCCCTGTTTTTACATCCTTAAATATTTCGAAACATTTAATAAAAACTTGAACATTTAGATTTTGCTTAGTTTATTTTTCATTTCATGCAAGTTTTCATATTGACGTATAAAGTTAAAAGTCCATTTAGTATTAAGGTATTGGAAGCAAAGAATGAAACAAGGAAAAAAAGTATGAATTCAGACAGATTTTACGTTGCATTACGCTGCCTCTTTGAAAGTAAAAATGTGATATTGATGTAGTACCATTTTTCTCCCTGGATCATGCACACATTCTGAATTTAAGACCTATTATTGCCCAATAGGTGAAAAAAAACATTAAGTTCTAAAGATACTACCGGTCTCAGGGAACCAAATCTGAGTGGATCAGATTAAAATATAGTAATGACTGTTTTCTTTACGCAGGAGAAACATGCCAGTTTAAGCAACTTATTTTTTAAAGTATATCTTCCAAAGAATACCTTCATTTCAACATTTTCCAGAAAAAATAACACACAAAAAGTTTGCATAAAAACTCTGTAAGCAAATGAACTATAAATAGATTCATTTACATGATTATAGTTAAGTAAGGTATCTTATTTCCTAATTACTATCTAGGTAATTCAGTGTCAAGTAATATCAAAAGGACGTTGGAATAGAATTTGTAGCCAAGAAATGTAATCTATATTGCATTTAGTTGCTTATTTTCCCTCCTAAACAATTTTATACATGAAAAAAAAACCCGTAATGAATGGAATTTATAGGAAGCCTTAGTTAAAATTGCGTGAGATGCAATTAAGGGCGAGAGAGTTAAATTAGAAAATATTCCTCATTATATATACAAAAAATAACCTTGTTTTAACTATAATAGAAACTTTCAGCGTAGAATAAAAGAAAAAAAGTATAAATAATTTCCGAAACAAGAAAATAGCGACGTTTAATTTTAACTTTACGTTGGAACTATGTATAGGAATTTTAAATTGGAACAGCGTACGAGTCACAAGGATAAATGGTACGTTTGGAAAAGAATTTGAAAATCACCTATTTTTAAAAAATATGCAATTCAATACAAAACTATTATAAAATTTCAAAATATTTGTTACAACGGGTGATTGTGCCTTTTTACAATGTTTTTATTAACTCGCTTTCTTGTCTGTCCATGTGGAATTTTGTAATTGATTTTAAACTAACTTCCCGATGAGCTAGAGATTTGAAATTTGAACCATAGCTCAGAAGTGGACGACAATGCATGAAAATGTGAAAGAAGTACTAGTCTCGAACCCGGGCTCCTGAAGAGGGTTGTATGTCTGTCTGGTGGAATTTTGCAATTGATTTTAAAATAACTTTCTTGAAATTTGGACTATAGCTCAGAAGTGAATGACAATGCATGAAAATGGTTATAAAAACATGGTACATAAAAAAAATTTTATTAAGAAAATTATTAAAAATGATTTTGATAAGAATTTAAAAATGCAATTGTATGAGAATTCTCAGCAACAATTTAACTTAACTCAGGGGCGCAACAGCCCATGAAGGCCAAGGTCTACTGTGCCTAACTCAGTATACGCGATCTCGGGCCCTGAGGTGCATGAGCAGATGTTCTGGTCAGGTGATCAGACTGACGCGAAACCCCCCAGTGTTAAGTTCCCAAGCAAGCTTGGTGCTCATTTTATCGACCCACTGAAAAGATGAGAGGCTGAGTCAACCTTTCCCAGCCCGGGGTTTGAACCTCGGACCTGTGGTGTGGAAGCGCGATGCATTAACCACTCAGCCACTGGGCATGGCAACAGTTTACTTGAAATTAAAATTATCGTTTGATGCTTTCAAATTTATTCTTCTTTCAAAATGGCGGATGGATCAAAAAATGCATTTCTTGTGCTTTCCGCAGAAAAATAATTCTTTTTCTGCAATTAAGAAAACGCTGGCATGAAAATTTCTAAATACAAAATAAGCAACATTTTTACTCGGAAATAAAAAAGTCAATTTATTTCTACATGAAAAAAAAGTAAATGATTGCCAAAAAAAGATACGTTTTATATCAAATGTTTTGTATATGCAAATACAAGTTGTGTGTGAATAATTCTTTAAAAATAAACGTTTCCTCTTTAAAGAAAGTGTCAAAAACCTAATTTGTATCATCAGATTATTAAATTGAAATTTATTAATAATTTTAAACTTGCTTCAGCTATCAAATGATTCAATTGACTTCCTCCATTTTGGAAGTTAAACTTTTGAAGAGCCAAGTTTACTTCAAAGAAGCACAAGTAAGAAATTAACTTCTCTTACATCTTCGATTAGAAAATCGATAGAAGTACGATTCCTCCCGTTTTTAAAAAAAAGTATGAAAAAATACAAATTCACATTATTTAATAAAACTGTCAAACGCTTGTCGAATTTCTTTTTCTTATTGTTCGAAACTACTGAAGAAGCGTTCAAAGGATATTAACAAATTTTCCTTGTGATGTCTTTTATTGAAAGAAATATTTAAATTTAAAACGCGACGGGGTCCCGTAGCTGGCTCAGATTTCTGTCCGTTTGATTTTTCAAATTCGATATTATCAGTCGTATTCTATAAAACAGATATTTTTAAACTTATAAATCTAATATCCTTAAGCGGAAACTGATACTTTTGCTTAATTTTATAAAGTAAAAATACTACTTCGTAAAGGTTATGTGAAAATAAGTGTATTTTTAATAATGTGGTTAACTTAAATATTCATCAAATAACTGACTATTAATTTTTATGAATTTTAATGCCTAATTCATTAGGTAATTATAAATATGTGTTAATAAAGAGCGAGTTTCTTAATGCAAAGCATATAAATTCGTACTTTGTTTTTACTTTAAACAATTTATGTTAAAAAATATATAAAACCGTCATTGAGAGAGAGGGAAAGTCCTTAAATAAATTTTTAAACTGAGAAAATATAGAATGTAAGAAATAAAGTTTTAATTTTATAAATAAATTTTACGAAAGAGTTTAATAATGTATACATCACTTAGAGCGTATTATATTTAACTAACAGAATTTATCATGAATTAATTTATTTACACAAGAATTCAAAATGTTAACATCTGTATCACTGATGACTAAACATGCAAGATTGCAGGAACTAATTAACACATTTTGCATATCGTCAAAGATTAAAATGAATAATATTTTGCGGTCGTAAGTGATACATATATTACACATATAAAAGACACAGAAATATAAAGAGACAGAAAAAGGACAGAGAGAGAGAAAGACAGAGAGAGAGAGAAAGACAGAGAGAGAGAGAAAGACAGAGAGAGAGAGAGAAAAACAGAGAGAGAGAGAGAAAAACAGAGAGAGAGAGAAAAACAGAGAGAGAGAGAAAGACAGGGAGAGAGAGAAAGACAGAGAGAGAGAAAGACAGAGAGAGAGAGAAAGGCACAGAGAGAGAGAGAAAGGCACAGAGAGAGAGAGAAAGGCACAGAGAGAGAGAGAAAGGCACAGAGAGAGAAAGACAGAGAGAGAAATACAGAGAGAGAGAAAGGCACAGAGAGAGAAAGGCACAGAAAGAGAAAGACACAAAGAGATAGACTCAGAGAGAAAGACTCACAGAGAGAAAGACTCACAGAGAGAAAGACTCACAGAGAAAGACACATAGAGAGAAAAGAAAGAGAAACGGGATATAAAGACAGAGTGAAAGAAAGACAAAGACAGCCAGACAGAGAAAGGCAGAGACAAACAGAGAGGGTTGAGAATTATTTGCATTGCTTATATTTTGGAGAAAAAAATACACCTTATTTAAATAAATTTAAGATTTCCTGTATTAATGATTCTTTTTTACAAACAAATCAGAAAAAAAGCATTTTTTAAATCAGTTGATTTGATTATATCCTTAAATTATTTCAATTATGAGTGGTTTGAACCTTAAAAAATAGAGAACATTATAAAAAGCTATAAAAATTTATTGAAATTTCACGTACACAAAATAAATTTTACTAATTGTATGACGAAACATCCGAACTTATGTTATACTTTTTCCTCACTTCAGTGCAACACGTGAATACGTCATTGACGTAAAATTTCTCAGATTTTTGTATCTCTTTAAAGAACCATTCTTCAAATGATCAAGGTTTCAAGGAGAAATGATCCGTAAAGATTCTAATACATTAGACAAATTGACTCGTAGGCGTACCAGACATCTTAAACACCATTCAAAGATGACTGGATCTTACCTTTTACAATTTGCAAAATTCGCCCCCTTTGTCCTTGGGAAAGTAATGGCCAAAAGCTTCCTGACTGAGGAAATTTGTAAGAACACAGTCAGCATTTCGGCAGAAACAGAAATAGAACAGGAGATGTTTTGTTTTATGTCCAGAGACGGCTACCATTCAGACTTGCTGATATGCTACTTAGAAGAGAATTTATTTCTACATGCGTGGGCAAATCGATCCCATTGAAGTTTTTTTTGGCATGACATTGCACCATTTTATTCTCCAATTACTTGAATGGTTCTTATTTTGATCTTCACAATGGTTCTATTTTTATGTTTGAAAGGAGGGGAAAAAAAGCGCGTTATAAAAATAACCTAACGAGAATATCAAAAATAAATATTTATTTTATGAGACATATTACAGTATCTTTTGGCTTTTATCCAAGTAGAAGACTCAGTGTAATTTAGGAAAGATTTTATTTAAAAAAATATATAAAATATAGAATCAAGTATTTTATTAATAGTTCAATTATGAAGGTAATATTTTCTTCTTAATTTACGTAATATGTCATTTACTTTTTTTTTGTATTCTTTATTGTATTCTCTTTTTGTATTGCATTTACGAGTTGATTCATTGAAATCAACAACGCACTACAAGCTACACAGTAGCTATTAACGATGGATTTCGCCACTTGACCAAGATTCAAAATTGTGAAGAGACTATTAATATCCTATTGTTAACATCTCACCATATTTACAGTAGTGGCGAAAACAGTGGACATTTTTGGAATTATGTTTTTTAAAATTGTTTATTTAAAGGTTTTATTATGTTTTACAAAATGCAAAATTGTACATATCTGAAAGAAAATTAAATACTGAATTCAATACGAAAAAAAAAATTCTAATATTTGCTATACAAAAAAAAATTAAGCAGCAATAATTATCGATATACATTAGATACAAATGATAACAGTGAGTATTTATTAGTACTTAGTAGGGTAGCCTTTATTTTTTATTACAGCTTCTATCGATGTTTCATTAAGCGGACTATATAGTCTTAAGCTCTCACTTTGTTATTATGTGATGCCAGGAGATAATTATCAACTCAACTCAACTCAATTAGACTCAATTAGTTCCTTTTTATTTGATGGGTACCTCATTCGGACAAGAGTTTCCAAACGGTGCCACAAGTTTTCGATAGGATTGAAGTCAATACTGTTTTCTAACCAGGACAACAATAATATTTAGTCAAGAAACAATGCCATGAAATATAAGTATATTGGACACTTCGGAAAAGATGCAAGATTATTGTATTACGAGAATTGGTCTTTCCTATTCTAAAGTTGCAAGATAGTTGGTGGTTCAGTGACTACATCATGAGCCCGAAAGTTTTGCTTTGGATATCAGGGGACAAATTCAATAAAAAACAAAGCAGGAAAAGTCCAAATAAAAAGTGCACCCCATCTCTTGATGACAGAAGAATAAAAAAACAATGTCTCCAAAATATAAGAATGTTATAAATGGCCATCAGAAGTTATCTGGGTGATGCTTGTGTTTCTGTCAGTTCAAGAACAATCAGGAGAAGCTTAACAGATGTTAGACTAAGAGGTGGAATCCCACGAAAGAAGCTTTATCTGAATTTACAGCAAAGCAAAAAAAAAAAAAAGACTACATGTGATCAGTGGTCACAAGTTCAATGGAATGAGGAAACTAAGATATCGTTATTCAGTAGTGATGGGCGAAAGTATGAAAGACGTAGAATAGGAGAAGAGCTACATTCAGACTACATTCAGGCAACTGTTAAGAACCCACTTAGTTTTAGGATTTGGTCATGCATGACAACAGATAGTATTAGTCGCCCTCATGTCACATCTGTGGGGCACCGAATACCAGAAAATACACATTGACACCCTTCTAGAACTCAAATTTCTACCTTCCATCAGGGATCTGTTTCCTAACAATGCTTCATCTATTTTTCAGCAGGATTCGTCTCCTTGCCACACAACAAAGTCATCGAAAGAGTAGTTTTGTTCAAAGAGCATTGAATTATTGTTCTGGCCAAGAAATAGTCCTAAACTCAATCCTACCGAAAACTTGTGGCACAGTTTGAAAAGTTGTCCAAATGAGGTGCTCATAAAATAAAAGGGAACTAATTGAGACTATAGTTGTTTCTTGGTATTATGTAATAACAAAGGAAGAGCTTAAAACTGTCACTAGTTCGACGAAACTTTGATTTAAAACTGTAATAAAAAAAATAAAGGCTACCCTTCTAAGTACTGGTGACTTACTGCAACCAACAGTATTTAATGCATATCGAAAGTTGATGCAGCTTAAATTTCTTTCCATTGCAAATATTTAAATTTTGTTCTTGGTATTGAATTCAGTATTAAATTATCTTTAAAATGGTATGTACGACTTTGCTTTTTTGTGAAATGTAACATTTTCTATATGTATACAAATTTAAAAAACACAAACATTTCAAAAGTATCCACTATTTAGGTCACCACAGTATATTAGGAAACAGACCCAAAAGTTTTAACATACGTTATTTAATATATATATATTATATGTATATGAAATAGACGTGGCCGTTGAAAGGTATTTCTTTTTATGATTACTATTTTTTACGATTTATGTTGCATAATCAATATTATTGAGGAGGCAGTCTTGATATTAGTTATTCTTGTTTATTGTACACTGAACATGAAGACGTACAGATAGACGGAATCACATAGAAACATACACACACAACACAAACACAATCCAAGCTGCAGCCGGCTACATGTTGAAGCAGACAAATATAGAAGCGGAAAAAAAGTGGGTCTCCAGGAATCTCAGTTTTTATAGGTGGCTCAAATCACATGATCTGAGTGAATAGCTAGATGTAGTTTAGAATACTCTCGTTAGGTGGCTCTGGCTAATTTATTACTAAAATGTGGGTCCTGAAGGGATGGGCCAAATAATTAAAAGATATTTAAAAGAATTATATTACTGGGAATTATTACACATATATATACTTAATAAAATTTTCAACATTATTATGACCGCTTTCCAACATGATCACTTTGAAATCCAACTAAAAACTCAAGAATACCGAGTATATAGAAGAATATTAAAGAACCATTAAACTATGTACAAAAGGACAAAAAATAATGGCAATAAAAAAACTCAAATAATAAAAAAAAGCTAATTTCGGCGATGTATTATCTACAAGTGGAGGATTTAAGTCGAGAACTCAAGAAAGAGAAACAGTCGATGACCAATAGGAAGCAAATTATTCTACACCGCGACATCAAACTACGTGTTGCTTTGATGATTTAAGGAAATTGTAGTTTTAGACTCGGGAATTTTATCACACCTTCCTTACCCTCTAGAGCAGGGGTGGTCAACCTTTTTAGGAAGAGGGCCACTTTCAGATAAAAAATAACTAAGCGTGCCACTTCCAACTTTTCAAACAAATGAAAAGGTGAAAAACTGTTACTTAAGGCTTATTATGTAAATTTTACGCAAAGAGCCTTTTTTAATTCAAGTCTAAGTAATGGAAATTTAAAAACAATATAATGAATGAGACCAAAGCAAAAATTTTATTGTTAATTAGTTCAGTTAATTTTGAACGATACTTTGATTTTGTGTAGTGTTCATATAATAGAAAACACTTATTCTCAAACGTATGTGTATCCAAATCTACAGCAATATCTGACAGCCAAATCGTGTAAATTTGAAAATTTCTTGTTATGGGAACCAGGACATGCTCGGAAGTGTAAAATGCCAAAATTAAGACCCTTTATTTATGAGACATATATATTTTAAAATTTTCAATAGAGCTTAGTTATTTTATTAATAGACATATAAATTTTAAAATTTTCAATAGAGCTTAGATATATTTTACGTTCTTAATAAAGATAATTTAATTATTCTGTAGAACTACAAAAATAACTTTTTAGTTCAAAAGTTTTTTTTTCCTACTTAATTTAAGTAATACATAATTTTTGAGAACTCATAATACATACTTATGTTTAGGTGCCATTTTTTAAAAAAGTATCTTTTTTTTATTCAAAATATTTTTTACACATATATAAAACAATACACAAAAGACAGTGAACCTATTTTTTTTTTAGTTAAAATTTAGTATAGTTCCTTTAAAAAAAATTATAAAACTTTGACGTTTGGAAAATTTTTATTTTTCTGCTTTTTTTATGCATAAAACCATTTTTTAAAATTTAAGCACTATTTTAATAGAAAAAAAATTAGGTTCACTATATGCATAGGCATCTTGTATAGAAGTATAAAAAATCTGAAACCTTATAGTGCAATAGTTTTTTTTAAAAAAATGTACCTAAATGCAAAAAAATATGCTTTTGAGAAAAAGTTAAAAAAAAAACTAATTGTCAAAAGGGGCGTGGTCATTTGTTTACATTTTTATTTTTCATATTTTAGGGCTATTTTATCAACAAACATATAAGTATTATACATTTTTGGTTCAGAAAAATATGCACTATTTTTTAGAACTAAAATTGAAAAATCGATTTTTTGAAAGTGTATGATGTCCTGGTTCCCTTAATACTAATTTCCAAAATTCAATAGAATTCCTTATATTTTTTTCTATGGTGCAGTATGCAATAATTTAAATTTGGATTTCAGGTGGGTAACTATTAACATTTTACGAGAAATTGAAAACGGATTTTTGAAAATATCTGCATTTTATCATCTAGAAAATTATCAAACCTAACACTGAAAAAATCATGTGAAAATGGATACTAAATTTTTAAATCTATTACAGCTCGGGGGGGTTCTATTAACTTTGGTAAACAGTTCCTGCAATTAATGTGAAATATTTCCCTTTTTTCCTCAAAATTCAAGTGTCCTATAATATCGCAAGTAAAGCTAAATCACATAGCCTATCTTCATTCTAGAATATCAAGTACTCCCTGGGCAGCCCAGTGTTTTTTTTCCAGATATTTTAAAATATGCTCCCTCACAAATTCCAAAATCTAGCGAATGAAAAAAGCTGTGGAATGCTAACTCGCACACCAATGCATTCATTACATTTCTACTGTAATACTTAAAGTTTATATTTAAAATAAATTTTGAGGAGTTTTCCTTTGTCTAATACCACTGCATTTCAATAAAATTGTAAAAAAAAATTATTATCTTTTGAAATTTTTAATTTTTTATTGAGTCTCCGCGTGCCACTTTTACTGCTCCACCGTGCCACGCGTGCCGCGGATTGGCCACCCCTGCTCTAGAGCAAGAACCATCCGACTGCCACCACTTTCTTTCCCTCCAAATTTTTTGAAAGGGAACAAATTTAAAAAAAAAACAATGCAGGTATGAACCAAGCAATGTGATTTAGTTTTAAGCTTCCAAAAGAGTGTTCCTTTAAAGAAATTGAGTTAAATTACAAACACGCTGAAAAAAATCATAAGGATAAAAATTAGACCTTTAAATTAATATGTAGAAGCTGTATCCTTTTAAAATTTTAGTTACAGACAGAACTTTCTAGTACACCTATTGTATACATTGCATTACATTATTTACAGTAAAATATATAATCCAAAAAGAAAAAGATCTGATACTCAGCTTGCTTCGATTAAACAAGTTTCAACTATTTATAATTTACTACCCAAGCACTTAAAAGCTTAAATTGCAACATTCGTAATAATTTTCTTGATTAGGACAACTTACTATAAGTAGGTATATTTGGCAGAGTTTTCGTTATTTAATCCAAAATGTCGTTGGGGAAAGTTCCTGCAACACTCAGCTCTGTCAAGCTCAAGTCTTACCCCTCATTACATTTAAGATGTTTGAGATAAATTCTTCATTAACCAGTGTTGATTTAAAATAAATTTTAATAAAATTATTACCTTAACACTTGAAAAAGAGCTTGGTTTTAAAATTTTTACATTAAAACTTAATTTTTAAAGCTTTTAAAAAGAAAAAATGAGATAAAATGATAATGAGCAAGCCTAGTCCATCCGAAAGCAGCAAAAGTCCAAACATCCACAAACTGTTCATTTTAGATGAGATTTGTACTGATAAAAAGATATTGATTGGGTGTAATAGATGACTCTTAAATATGCCTGTAAAAGTTTGAAAAGGACTGAAAATATTTGAAAGTGAAAAAAATTGTTTAATAAATAGATGTGTTTCTCCACAGTTAAATAAATAGCTCCACAAAGATGTGGAGCTAAAAGTGTTAGCTAAAAAATAGAATAACTGATAATTTAGCAGAAGTCGGGATCAATTAGGATTTGCCTTGGCCTATATAAATTTAATGGGGAGTGCAGTTCAATATTATTTCTAGACAAATTTGCTTAGTTTTCAATTTGATTGAGGTATTTTAATGCTTGATTTTTAATGATTTTTCTAATTTTACTCACCGCCAGAAGGACAGATTTAATTTTAAAAAAATTTCGTTCACACGAGTCAATTGTGAAACATGATTTTATCACACTGAAAACATTAGTATATTGCTATTACAATTATATATTATATGTATATGTTACCGTTAAAGTGTATAATTCAGTTATTTCATATAGAATAACTAGGTATTTCATAAAATAACTAGACAAGTCAATTAAAGTCTATAATAAATGAAAAATTTCATACTATACCTAGTTATTCTATGAAATAACTAGCTATTCTATGAAGTATGTAATGATAAACCGTTAAAGTAAAAAATAAACTATTTCAAAGCTATTTTATAAATTAATTTATTATAAATAGCTAAAATCTCTGGAAAAACTTAACATGGGTTTTTTAATTTTAGCGGCGAAGGTTCTGCACTACCATAGAACAAATTGAACAGAAAGATACAGCTTGACGAGGAAAACCTATGGTTCGAGTTTCAAATCAGAGACTCAAAAATCCTCGGAGAGATGACGATTTAAAAAAATTTAAAATATTTTAATAACGTGAAATGGGGGGGAGGAAATAGGATATATTATTGCAATTAAATTATATGTGCAGAAAGCTCATAGGGATATCTATCAGGTAAGTACAGATGACCAAGGTGGCCGAGGATTCGAGATAAAGGAAATAGCCCTGTAGGGGGGGGGAGAGCACCTGAGGAGGTCGATTTCTCGTATATCTCGCGATATGACGTAATACTATTAAACCTCTAAATATCAAGACCCTAGCTCAATTCCAAAGGAGGGGGGCAAAATTTTTACCCAACCCCAAAGGAGTAACATGGGATTTTGATATTTTAATGCTGGAGCCCCCTAGGCCTACCCATAGAGGTCTAAGAGGATAAATGGATTGGTCTCGCCGAGGGAACCTGTGGTTAAAATCTCAAACCAGAGACTCAAATACATTTCAAGATATTACAGATTTAAAAGTTTTAAAAAGTTTAAAACGTTGAAATAAAATACAAGAAATGACCCTATGAGCAAGAAATTTGGTGCAAATATACAATAGAGACAGATGAATCGAATGAGTTAGGTCCGAGCGGACTGAGAGTCTCAGGTGTAGAGCTATTGGCAAAATGCTGTCCAGGGAGGGGGAGGCCCCTGGGGGGGGACGAGTCCTTGTACTTCCTAACTGAACAGACAGTACTATCGATCTCCCAAATATCAACCCCATATCATCAAAAAAAATTGTCACCATAGGATTAACATGGGAATTGATATTTTAGTGTGTAAGCCCTCCCCTGCCCAAAGCAGGTTTCGGCCATCGCTTGTTCTTAATCGGAAAGTATCTATAACCATTTCAAAGAACTTTCAAGTGCCGTATTTCATACTTTGACGATCAAGTGATCGTTATTTTATATAATACCTAGTTAAATCGTAGAATTCAATAATATTATATGCTTTAACTGACTTGTCTAGTTATTTCATGAAATACCTAGTTATTCTATGAAATAATGGATTCCACACTTTAACGGTAACATATATAGAGACTGAGATTTATATCTCCATTACTTTTTTAGTATACCCTTTTAAATTCTCTGCACAATTTACATTCCTGCCGATGTTTTTTTAAATCTTATTAAATATATAAAGATAATTTTATTTATATATAGGTCCCAATTGTTTTAGCTTTTTTAAACTTCTACAAAACCCTTACCCTCTTCATATTCATTCGTATCTTTGAAAGCTAAAAATAGAAACCTGTTGAAGACATCTTCATTGCCAACCAACATTCCAGATTTATGCCCCTTACCTCACACACAGAGCTAATAGATAACGTTCAAATAAATAAAGCTATTGTCTCTGCTTGAAAAATGGCAGAATAAATTTCCAGACTCGACAACCCCCGATTGAATCAATTGCACCTTTAAGTACCCCCATCCCTAAACAAGAACGAAATAAGTACTGAAAGAATGTTGTGGCGCCAGAGATATTCAGAGCCCTATTGATAAAAGCTTCTAAACAAGAGTATTATCGTCTTCATGCATTTCGCAAGAAGACTCATTCAAGACTTTTGGTGCATTTACCTCTAATTGCTACGGTCGGCAAACGAAGTCTTAAGTTAAGTCTTCTATGGAATTTAATGGAACAACACAGCGTGATAACGTCTTAAGTAATTTTGCTCCTCAAATTAGTTTAAATGCATTTCGCAACCACCATTGTTTGATTGTTTTCCCCATTCATAGAGTTGAGTTTTGGAGATTTATGATATTAATAAATTTGTAATTCCGAAGTTTAGTTTTAAGAATGTATTATTGGAATATTTTATATATTCATTATGGCTTTTGAAGATGGTAAAGATTTTAAAGTAGTGTCACATTTTATGAATATAAATTGAATTTGTCACATTATTCCTGTGATTATTTTACTACATATCTTGTCAAAACATGGATGGAAAATATTCAGCTAAATAAATTAAAATCATTCCAAAGCTATTCATAGAATTTTAACAGAATTTAAACTGAGTCTAATAAGAATGGTTATGAATTAATATTTCGCACTGTGAAAGTTAATGTTTTAATAATGTGGATATGTGAGTTACACTTCTTAATCTTTTATTATTACTTCAATGAGTAGTCATTCCCTTTATTAGATAAATTTGAAAATTTAAAAAAAATACAGTAAAATACGTTTGACGCGAAAACCTTAAGGCGAAATATCGGTTAACACGAAATAATATAGCAGTCCAGACAAACTACTATGTATTTTTATGCATTTTTTTCTCTTAACTCGAAACGAAAATCGTTTAACACGAAAAGATTTCCCTTCTTAGAACGAACAAAGTACGGAAAACACTAGCCGCATGGGCTCATCATCAGAAGAGTTCGTTGCAGTTGATGATAATGTGTATACATTCCCTTTAATGGCAGACAAAGACATTTTAGAGTTTTCTCAAAGCTCAAAAAATATCATTGATGCAGATTCCGACGATAATAATTAAATGAATAATGCAGCTCCTGTTCCCGCGTCATCAGAAATTAGGAACATTATGAAAAGTACGTTCAGTTATTTAGACGCACATTCCAATGGTGAAATGAGTTGCAAAATGGACGACATCGAACAGTTTGATGCTAAAAAAGACAATACAAAGAAAAATATCAGATTATTTTCTAAAACTGAATAAATGTTTGGTTTTCCAAAAAAAACTTTAAAATTTGTATTAAGTTTCTTTAAGTTCTTGTGAATGTTTTTGTCATTGATTTCTATTAAATACACGCATTTGGACATATATCTTTATTAATAAAATAAACTCCAATAAACTTAACTTTGTTGATATGTTTTTTTTTTGTTTACAATATTCTTTAACCCGAAAATTATTTCAGTCCCTTCAGTTTCGTGTTAAGCGGTATTCACTGTATATACTTTTCATTTAAATGGCAGAAAAATTATTATACATATATACTCATTTTTCATATATACACATTTTTTTCAATACTACTTACTATCTTTACAATTTCATTTTTAAAGGACGGAGAAAGGAAAGAAAAAAAATAAAAGATTTTTTCTTCATTTGTCCCTTTATTTATACTTAGTTTTTATCACTTTTATTAATGTATCACTTACAGCAGCGGTTGCCAAACTTTTTGACTTCACGGACCAGTAAAATCATAATTTAAATCCCGCGGACCACTAATAGGATTCTTTAAGTGCTAAATATATTTATAAATAAATTATAGTTTAAAAAAAACTAAAAAACACGCTTTTAATATTAATTGTTATAATTTCTTATTAGTTCTATTCCGAAATGCTGAGTTAGTGTAAAAATGTAGTACAAAGCACCCCACGCTTTTACCCCAATGACATTAATTTTCTCGTTAATCATTTTATTCTTACATTAAGAATTATTTTTTTACTCTTTAGTTCGATTCACTATAAAAGCGTGTTTTTTAGTTTTTTTTTTAAATATAATTTATTTTTCATTTTTTTAGTTCGAAAGCGTGTTTTTTTAGTTTTTAACACTATAATTTACTCATTGTTGAATTTATTCTTGAGTTTGGTATTTGGAGCCGGAGAAGGGGAATTCAGTAGCTGCTGGAATTAGTCTTGCTCTTCATTAATGGGTATTCATTAATGGGTCTGAAGGGTATCTATTTTCTCTGTTTAAGGGGACTCTGATCAGTCCCGTATCGTTATACTTCAAAAATTCCGTCTCTGTAGATGCAGGTCAAATCAAAGTGTTTTAAGAAGAAATATTAAGTGTCAATCGTATTATCACCTTTTAAACGTATTGCTATAATATTAATTCGAATCATCACTTCTAAATGTATTGCTTTGTAAAAATAAAAAAAATTTAACAGTTAGAACATAAATACTTTTTTTCTTGCATGAGTCTTTATTTCTTACTTCCATTTTCAGAAAAACTAGACAACTGTTTATATTATGGTAAGAAATAGCTGACCCACCCAACCTACCCTTGCTCATATAAAGAACACTTTTTTGTTTGTTTTATTTCTAAACCACAAGTGTGTATTCCTTTTAGGGGTTGCACCTTAATCATTTAGTCACTAGATCTGGAATTAGTCACCAAATCTTGAAATGGTATATGGAATTAGTCGCCAAATCTTGAAATGGTACATGGAATTAGTCGCCAAATCTGAAAATGGTATATGCAATAAGTTGCCAAATCTGGAAGTGGTGTATGAAATTAGTCGCCAAATCAGGATATCGTTATTCCTGATGTCCTGATCAGGAAAATGGAACAAAATTATGAAATTATTGTATTGTCATCGGTCCTTGACAAGTGTGCAAAATTTCGAATTAATCTGACCTTTTAAAGTGGATAAAAATCGAGTTCAAAGACTCCATTACATGCAAGTGAAACTTGTAAAAGCATGTTAAAAATGCACACACACAAATCAGATTATAATTAAATAAGACAATCGCTAATTTAAAAATGGGGAAACTTTTCCCCTTAATCGTGAGAGGGTTAGAGAAATCAGCACTTTTTCAAAATTACTTTTTAAAAAAAATTGTCAATTTATCAACCAATTAAAAAGCAAATATATTTTTTGACAATATCAATTTACATAAAGTTCCTAACTTTTGAATTGTTTTATGTATTTATATACTTATAGACCGATTCCGACCATTTTAAAATTTAACTGTAACTTCGTAAGGAAATCAAAAAGAAAATTTATTTTATTTACCTTTGTGATTTTCTTATAAGTAAAACAAATCATAAGTTGAACATTTTCGTCAAAAAGAGGGTTGAAAAAAATCTTGATTTATTTTTAAAGCATTTCATACAATTGTGACTTTCAAAATAATAACAGATATTTCAAATAAATAGCTCAATGCTTTTATCTCTGTAATTTCGTTAAGAGCTTCAACCCTATTCAAGAAACATATTTCCTTTTCAAAAACATAAGACCGCGCGCGAGAAGTATTTTGCATATAAATTACAAATTTCCTACCAAAATTTTCGTTGAAAGAAATTACGGAACAAATTTAATATAAACCTAAGCTCGTATGGTCGCATGCATACCACGCATGAATATACTGAAAAATTCACTAACTCAGCGAGGGTAAAAAACTGAACTTAGCGTTGAAATTTACTTTTCATCCGAGCTGAAATATTCATGAATCGTGGTTATTAATATCAAAAATTATAACTAATTATTTAAAAATAGACATTTTTCTATGACAGAAAGCCCTAATTCTAGCAGAGTTTTTGTTTCATCCCAAAGGATTAGCATTTTGTATATGTCAGTATCTTGGCGTCATTCAAAATACTTCAAAAAATTCCCAACATCATATTTTATAACTTGAATGATAGTTTAATATTTTTACAGGAATCTTTTAGAAGCTTTTGTATTTTGAACAATTTTAGCCCCGATTTAACTTCTGAATTGATTCCTGTTAAAACTGAATATCTTAGAAATCTAGGATATTTTCGTCAGAACTCGATGGCTTGTTAATTAGAAACTTTAAAAAAAAATTGATGGAGAGGAGTCCGAAAATTTGTTAGTCTTATTTATTCAAAAACTTTGAAATAACAGTTGAATGCAAAGATTATTTCGATTTCCTCTTTCATGCAAGACGTTTATTTGAAAATCCCTTACGAAATTTCATTGTAACTCTGAAATTTTAAGATACCAACTAGTTAAAAGTAAGTTATTAGTTAAATTAATATGATTTTTTAAAAAATCTGAGCAACAAACATATTAATTTAACTAATAACTTACTTTTAATTTTAAGATACCAACTAGTTAAAAGTAAGTTATTAGTTAAATTAATATGATTTTTTAAAAAATCTGAGCAACAAACATATTAATTTAACTAATAACTTACTTTTAATTTTAAGATACCAACTAGTTAAAAGTAAGTTATTAGTTAAATTAATATGATTTTTTAAAAAATCTGAGCAACAAACATATTAATTTAACTAATAACTTACTGGTGAAGCATTGGACGCCAGACCGGAAGGACTGGGTTCGAAGCCTGATGTCACAAAATACCCTCCGAGTACACACGGAGTACGGCTCGTTAAATCAGTGGGTCCGAAAGTCTTGTGGGTGGTCGTAGCAGCTACCACGGATGCAGGGGGATGGAGAATATTTCCCTTCCCTCCAGTTCCATGCTTAATTTGTGGAGGGGGAGATAGGTGGTGTCGCCATCTATAGTATATGTACCTAGCCAAATCGTACTGTTCCCTGCATGGTACTCAAATCTAAAAGCTAACGACAGGCGTACTCTTAACCCCTTGCCACGATGAATTTCGTGGGTCTCGATCTGACACCGTCAGACAGGTGGCATTAGAAACAACAACAAAATTAAATTAAAAATACTTCACCTATGCAAAAATGAAAATTATGTTATTAAACTGAGTAAAGTCTCAAAGTTCTGTACTTGATGTAGCTTATGCAAGTTGATCACAATTGATGCTTTATGAGCATTACTCTTTAAAGCTACGCGAGGGCTGTTGGTGAAGGACTTCGTAATTTTAAACCAACGTCAATTGACGAGGATGAACATAATTAAGCCGGTATCTCTACTCACAAATTTCCACACCACTGAGCCTTGTACTATGCACAGTGGCGCACGCAGGAATGTTTCAACGGAGACTGGGGCCTCGAGGGTGGAAAGTCCACCCATTCCTGTATTATACCCCAAAACCCATTCTTTTGATTTTATCGATTGTTGGGAACAAAAAACGTTAAAATATAAATTTAATAAGAAATTAACATTAATGTGAATAAAATAAATTATAATTAGTTATTTTTCATTCTATACACATAGGATAATACTAAAAAAATCAATTGAAATGGAGGTCCGAATCCCATTCCCTCGTGTGCGCCACTGATTATGCATCATCCCCTTTACGTTCGTGACCATGAACATAGTAGGGAGGGTGAGTGATTGATATGCTAAAGTCGCACTATAAAGCAACACGAGGGCTATTGGCGACGGACCTCGTAATTTTAAACCACGGTCAAGTGACGAGGATGACTCCTAGAGCTGGTAGCCTCTACAAACTACCACACCGCACCAACTAGGAGATTTGATCTCGACAGATATAGCGTCCATCCTCCTCAACTCATCGGGCATCAAAGCTACCGTGGGTATAGACGTTGTGTGGGCATCTGGGAGTATAACACTGCGTCATTCTAATTATTTTAATTTAAAAGTAATATATTATATTCTCTATTAGTGAACTTTACATACTCGGAGCATAAAATTAATTTTCTGTTCTAGAAAAATCATAGCTACTTTAAAAACTGGCACACATTCTTCTTTAACGTACACACCCCATCAGCTAAATGTACAATAAATCCTCATGGGACATTATTTTCTTCTAAAAAAATCCCTTCCTTTTTCCCCTGTCGGAATGAAATAAGCGAAGAGCAACCTACACGGAATAGAAATCGGATTGCAACAGCAGCAGCAGCAGTCAATATTTGACCGAGACGTTTGACACCAACTGGGAGCATTAAATCCCGCCGCTCACCTCTGAAATAAGATCACAATGCAGCAGCCAAGGTATGCGTCCGAGATTTTCGGACGATCGGTTATTATGATAGATGATCGACCAGGAGTCGGAAATTTTAGCGTCTTCCTTCACGCATCGCTTCACTCCATCAGACCGGGAAGATTCATATTTTATCCCCAGGCATTCCGTCAGTTTCGATTTACAACGAGGGAATAATTCTTCGTTGAAGTAATAATGGGGGATTTGTAGAGGGAAAAAAAATGGGGAAACAATATAGCGAAGTAGATTGGAACAGGTGATTTATAGAAGAGGGGAACGAGTAAGAATGTCTTACTCTGTCTCGCCTATTGTAACGTTGTGTGTATCATAAATACGTTAATTTGAGTATTTTACTACGACATTTTGTCTATCAAATAATTACATGCTTGTACATGGACTTTAAGTGTTGTTTTAATTTAAAGAACTTATTTTGCAATTAGGAAGAAATACGCAGAATAGACTAAGTTAGATTGACTCACAAAAAGTCGAAACAAGTAGATATGTTCTGACTGTGTAGTGTATCTTTGTTTGAATGCATGATTTAAGTTTGTTATTATTAAGTTTGTTACCTTAGAATTTTGATGCGATGTTCGATCATTTTTAGTTTCTTCGATTTGTTAGCATGATTTTTTTCTGATCCGTAGATTCTATTTTTTCCAGTAAGCCGCCATTTATTTCCTGAAGTTATTTGTGTAAATATGTAAGCAACTGAAGCTAACTAAACCTTTTAATTTAACATATAATGGCGTTCTTTGACACAATCCACAGTAGAAATTGCGGTTTTGAATTATAATATTTCCTATATAGAGACTAAAATGATAACACCAATGTAGAAAAATTCACATTTAACTTGGATTAGGGTTATATTTAACTTTTGCGAATAACACTAGTAAAAATAAAAAATTTGCATATATAATAAAATTCTTTGTATAATACTGAGCAAGTAAGAATGTCTTGATTGGATTATAGCATTATATGTATAATAAATATATTGATTTAAGTTTGTTCTTACAATGACATTTTATGTATAAAATAATCACAGTTGTATATCAAAAGGTAAAACCAAATCTTCAAACCTAAGTTGAATATTTATAGTGTCGATTACATTATGCATTTAGAGGAAAATTCTTTGTAATTAGAGCGGAAAAATTACCACACCTTGTTTGTTCGCACGTCTCGTTGGCTTTCATAGAGCTCTTTACAGCTTTCAATGAAATCTAAAAGCAAACAGCTAAGATGAGTTACCACCAACGTTTTGATACTAAATCGTCCGGACTGGACAACCTGAAAGGCAAATTTCTGAAGACTTTAATGCAACGCCCAGAGTTATGTGCAAATTAAACTTATGAAGACAATTTAAGGATACAGGATTCATAAAGATAAGGCGTGAGAAAGGTCCCTTCAAAGAATCATGAAGACCAATAAAGATCGATATTTGTCCATTATAGCGCGGCGTAGCAGGCGTGTAATAAATTTTCAGCCGTCTCGTAAAATTCCTCTGTCCACACGAACCCCAATTTCAAGGGTTACCATTTCCAGAAGACTAAGAGAAATAGATCTATTTGGAAGAAAACCTGTTGCTTAGGCCCGGTTCACTTTTGCACATAAGAGCTTGTTTAGTATGATACAAAAGACTGGGAGATCTTTCTACTCACTGATGAGTCCAGATTCAGCCTGATTTCTGATTCTCGACGAATTTTGATCTGAAAAGCTCTAGGAATCTTCCAATATCCGAGAAAGAAACCAAGAGATTTGATGGTCTAGGCATGCATGCTCGACGAGCACATTGATTTCCAAGTCTTTGATAGAGGCTCTGAAACCACTGTAAGGTATAGGGATGAAATGCAAGCTTCAAACTTTATGTTCACCTTTTGAGTAGTGCATTGGCACTGATTTCATTTTATTAATTACAATGCTCATCCACATAGGACTCGGTTGGCCAGCGAATTTCTATAATAGAATAGTCTCAAGAAGGATAAGACAGCAAGAGATCTCCACAGTTCCAACTTATCTCTAAAATGGAAATTTTTCCCTCTCTTTTGTAGTACATCTAGAATACGGCGTTTTGAGAAGACTTTCACAAAAATTCAAACCGTCTCCATTCCAGAATGAATTAACGTCGAGAAAACCGTATAACTCTATGAATCACTCCTTGCAGAATGTTTTCTGTTCTATCTTGTTACATCTTCTTTAGACTTCCCTGCTCTGATAGGCTGTACACTCTGCCACGTTTGTGTATCATAGTTCTCGTGTTAGTTATATTATATAAACTTATAAGCGCATATATGATTTCATTAAATAGTCAATACTTCTAGAAACTTAGTAAGCACTTGTTTTTAGAACTTAAATCGGCGATTTGTGGGGGTGCCCCCCTAGAGGGGCGTGAAAATCCTACGAGGGAGAGTGTAAATAAAAAGTCCGAAAAGTCGAAAATAAAAAATTATTTTAAAATATTACTAATTAATTGAAAGGAAGAAAAACAAAATACATTCATTCCGACTGAATAAAAATACACATTGCATGTTTATCGCAATCTGTTCCAATTTAAAAATTAGAAAGGAAGATTAACATATTACTTATGCTATTGCTTAAAAGTAACTTACTTAAAATATCTTTTACTTAAAGGTAACACATACAAAATTTAACACATATCTTGGTAAGTTGTACGGTTTATAGTTAAGATCGTATGGTGGCCTTAGCATCAAAGTACATTATTACTGCATTCAGTGCATTGTTATTTTAAGGGAGGTGGGGACACAAGATGAAAATTATGATTGAAAATTGGGTCGCAAACATTAGAAGCTTGAGAAGCACCGATTTAAAAAGATAAAAACCAAAAGTGAAAATCTTAAATTTGAAGATCAGTATATTTCGCATAACTTTTCTTCTATTAAATTTTTGAGTTATCAAGTTGCAAGTCAATACAATCATTCAACTAATAACAAAACGATCTGCCCTTAAATCTAATTATACTAGTGTTTTATTGATATTATAAATATGAATTTAACATTTTAACGCTTCTGAATCATCAAAATTTTTTTTAAAAAAAAGTATCTGTTTTTTATCAGTATTTAAATAATTTCAATCACAGGCGGCCATTTACTTTAATTAAAGATCTTATAACAAAGTTTATGTAAAAGCATTTGTCTAATAGGCGGTTTGAAGTGTTTAAACAATATAACATCATTCAAAGATATAATTTAGCTGTTGTGTATCCTTGAAACATCAACTGTTTTTACTGCTTCTTAATGTTAAGGAAAATAAAGTTTTAAAAAATTTACAATAGATTAATATAATGTCCCTCACTTGAAATAAATTAAGTAAAATTCAAAGAATCTTTCATAGAAGTGAAAGAATAACGAAACGTGTTTGAAAAATTCACACAAATAAAATCCCCATAGTTAGAAAAAAAATTTTATAATTTCGAAAACCAAAAATTAAATATAAATTTCGTAGTAGTAAATTGTGCACCGATCATAGAGAAAAATATAATTCATTTCCAGGCAAGTAGTATCAATAAATATCGTTCTTAATTATGTATTATAAGTAATACATACGAGGGGAAAAATTAAGCAAAATTATTTATGCTATTACTTATAATTGATTTTCCTAATATCCATACTCTTCATCATATTATAAATATATATTGGACAAAACAGAGTTTAGTTTCTACGTGTTCTTTAATATTATTTGTTAAATAATTTAGATATAAAAACTGACTTTGTTCTTAATACATTTTATCACTAATATCATATTTTTGGTACAATTGCTTTAAGATTGACAGAGATCCAATATCAAAAGAGTACTATTGCATACTACACTTATACTGAATTTTAAGTTCAGTAATTGCTCAGTTAAAAATATATACCCTGTTGCAAATTTATGCCGAATAAATACAGAATTTTTTTTCTTTTAACCTTTACAAGCAGGATTCCTTATTACATAATCATAAAAAAAAGTTAAGTGTTTAATAGTTTACAAGCAGAAATTTAGTATATGGTTTGCTAATAATTTTCCATATCTCGAACTAACAAAAAGCATTCATTAAATGACAATTTGTACTAAATAAATCCATATCAGATTAAAATTTTAACTTAGTTGCAAGGAAAAAAATTTGTAACTAAAATATAGTTTAATAAGAAAACTCAGGCGTATTGTTTAAAGTTTGAGCTCTTGTAACAAGCCTAAATCTTATTTTAATTAAGTAAAGGCTGTATTTTTAGTACTTAAAAATGAAATAACTTCTGATACGTTCAAGAAAACTTTATTAGTTTTAGATTTACTTATTATTTTAAAGACTTAATAGCAATATGAATTACATATGCATTACACATCTTTTGCATGCCACATAATCATACGCTGCCATCATACGCATGGACGCTGCCATCATGAAAATCTACCGACTAGCACCGGGGTCGAACCCGCAACGTCAGACTTGCAAGGCAACTACGTCACCCAGTCAGATAGATGTACGCAATAAATAAGCGGGATTAAAATATATTGGTACCCATACATTTTTTAATCCTTCTTCAATATTAGATGAAATAAATCTTAGGCCTGAAATTAGTACAAAGTTTCTTATATCAATTTTAAATGCAGAATTAGTGTTAACGCTTTGTCTTTTATTAATATTTCTTAAAAATTAAGCGTGTAATTCTCTTTTTAAGAATTTATTATAAAAAAACTCCTCCGGAGTAAAAGAAAAAAAATCATTTTTAAAGCTTAATTTTTTATTCAACAAACCTTTTAAATAAATTAAAATAAATCGATCAAGGACCTCATGTAGCTAGCTTGTAACCATCAAAGTAATTATCTATGGACTAATTAATTTTAAAGTTCTTTAATAAATTTCGGGACTCTGGTTTACAAGCTATAATTAGATTATTCGGAAAAGCGACGAAGATTTTTAAAGGGAGTCATTTTAAATTTACCGTCAAGGTCTTTGAATTTTCACCTTTTTACATTTTGCTAAATTCTTAATAAATTTTGTTTCTTTTAAAAAAGAAATTTCTCATGGAATGTTAGCATTTTAATAATACAATATTATAATTTTTGTGAGACTAAAAATCCTTTATTTGTGCTGTGCATATTTAAACGTAATTATAAGCAATTTTTTGACAAACATCCAAAAAGTTTCCAATAACTTTAAAAGGAAAATGAATTATATTGAAGGTGTATGACTACATTCCGAACCGGGATTTTGCAAAAGCGTATGAATATATTTTTTTATATTTAGTGTCAGTTGAATTAGAATACGCATAGGAAATTGTCTAAAGAATATCAATACAATAAAAAAATATTTAAATACAATCCTTTCGCATGAGACATGTGTTTTTTATCCCACTTAATCGACAGAAACACCTGGATCAAGTCCATGAACCCGTGCGTTTTTAAGCAATGAAGAACTGTAGCAGGACTTGAGAGCAGCTGCCAATACAAACCAAGATGTAGGCAGGAGCGAATTGGGTCACATTGCAATTTGGACAAGTAGGGTAAACTTTAAGACCCGCCATATGTCGTTGATCTCTAGTATGTCTACTGCGAAGCCTAGCAAGAGTAGTTTCATCTAGTCTATATTGCTTGTCCCAAATAAAGCAACGTCAGGACGGTTTCCTTCATACCACATGTACGGAGGCCTGTCTCCAAGAGGAACTGATATCTTGTTTGACCCGGGAAGCAATTTTTGAAAAAGTAAGGCAACTGCCATGTGTAGAATCTTAAGGGTTGCCCTCACGGGCCATACCATCTGCAATCTCATTTCCGCAGACGTTCATGTGCGATGGTACTCACTGAAAAAGGATTGTTGTTTCTCCCCCATTACACGGTAGATGGCGTTGCGAATGGGCTCGTCTCTGTTTTTCACTGTAACCATATATTCACTTTGTTGTCTTCTGTTGTGCGTAGTCAGCTGAGCTGAATAAAAAACTACAAAAGCATCTTTGGGTACTCACTGGACTATTCTAAACTCATTACCCTACTCGTGTTCTAATAAGGATCTTAACATCGGCACTCAAGCTATTTAATAACTGGACAATAATCCTTGTCGTTCTGTCACTCTGCCTCCATCATTCAGATAGAAGCTGAATAGAGCTTCGGTTATCACTCAATATCCAAACATGTGTATTGACAATCAGTTAAGCAAAATTTCAAAACCTCCTCAATAGCTAAGAATACTGCCCGAAAAACTGAGCAGTAGTCAGAATTTCTCTTACAGATCCTAATACCATTTTCCTCTTTCCACTACCCAAGACAGCGTCTACACCCATGCTGCCTTCAGTATAGATCTGTAACACATCCCACCGGATTTTATAAATACTCTCCAAAGCAAGCTGCCTAAGACAGCAATAGTAAAAGGGACACACATGTTTTCAAAACATTATCTTTTTATGAAAAAATGCTTTTATAATTTTAATATTTTGCTGATATAGCTAAGATTTCTTTACAGAGACTGGACTAGGATTTGTGAGATAATTAATTTAGGGTAAATTTATTCATATTTTAATGTATCAAAGTAGAGAGTTTTAACAGAAACACATAATTATTTCAATTGATCCCAACTCTACAAATAATGTGGATTTTCAAAACTTTTAGTTCATTCGCTGTAAAGAAGTTTTAGCTACATATAAACAAAATATTGTTATCGGAGCATGTTTTATAAAAGGAGAATGTTTTGAAAATATGTCATTCATTCTTTAATTTTCTCCCCAAAAATTACATTTAAATAACTTTTTCTTGAAATAATATTTTCAAAATAATTTTATATGTATATTCTAATTTAACTGACACTAAATATCAAAACATTATTCATTTACACACTTTTTCAAAACCTAGTAATTCAACCTTGTGAAAACTTATTCGACAATTTAATAATGAAAAACAATTTAATGAAAAAAATTGATTATAATTCTATGTAACAACAAGTAATATAAAAAAAAACTTTAATTAAATTCCTACTTAGATCAACAACAAAAAAAATTATTTTAGCTACTTTTTATTAAATAGGTACAATTAATATAAATATATATATATACATATGACAGAATCACAGCATTAAGTGGCAATTAATTTTCATTGATTATAATTAAAGTACCGTATTGTCATCCAAACCAATCGTGTAAAAAATTTTCAAATGAACTGAATGCTTTGAAATGTGAGGGAAAATAAATCTAAAGTTTTGACCAAAGTCGCTAAAAAGGAAGCCAAAGTGGCTGTATCTGTAATTCTTCAAATAACTAATTTCAGTCACTTAATTTTAATTAATTATAATTAAATTAACGTAATGTTACCCAAAGCCAATAGTGTATAGAAAATTTCAGCTCAAATGAGCGCTTTAAAATGTGAGAAAAAACCTTTTCAAATTTTGACACAAGTCGCCGAAAGGGTCACTGTCACCAAAAACGATGCCAACGTGGCTACATTTGTAATTCTTTGAATAATTAGTTTTAATCAATTAATTTTTATTAATTATAATTAAATTACTGTATTGTCATCCAAAATAATCGTGAATAAAAATTTCAGCTCAATTGAGTGCTTTAAAATGCATTTTATTAATGATTGGAAATTTGAACAAGATAAATATATATATACATAAATATAGAGAGTGCAAGCTAATAATAGGAATTGAAAAATATCGTTTACATTAGAAGTCCATTGCTTTTGCCAGGATTATTATTCGTTTCAATATATCCGTTTATAAATGGAAATAAAGAGACAAGACAAATGTACTCATATTAACTAAAACTATTTATAAAAAAAGATAAATAGTCCACTTTTTACATTGTACAAGTAAAAGACAGTTTGGTATTGTGTTTGTGTAAAAAGGAACAATACATCTTTTTACAACATTCAATTGCAATGGTTGAACTTTTATTTCTTCGGAGCAATTTCTCCAAGCTAAGATTTTGTGGGACTTTCTAAAACGGGAAAACTGGGGAATTTCATTAAAAGCAATGAGATCAGCAATTCTCTGCAACGTAATTTCTCTGTTCGGCCGTCGACTCCAAGTGTGGGTTGTATAAGGAAGTTGTAAAAATGTTTACGACATGACTTAAGAATTTTTATTTCTTCTGATCATGACAAATAGGGAGTCATGGTATAACTCTGTGGGTCATTCTACGTTTGCTCCTTCAACGATTATAATTTCATAGTTGTTCTATTTACAGAGCTCTACACTGTAACAAGCATTATTTGTAAACAAAATGTGTTTTCTTTTGTTTGTATTTATTCTATTATACAGCAGTGATTTATGTTGAAACACTCTCCAATTTCTATTTTCTTTTCTCCTTACTTTCAGGTTGTTAAATCGTTCCATTTTTCAGCCAATAAAATTTCAACGATAGCTATTGAGAATGAATGGCGATTGTAATGGATAAATACATTTACATTTTGTCTTTACTATTGTTATTTGTGATATTTTTCTACGTATTATTCATCATTTTGGATTCAGTCAAAAAATTGACGTAATGGAAATGGTTGATGAATTTTAAAAAAAAGTTTAATTAGGGTTAAAATATATTTAAATGGATAAAAAGATCGCATTATAATGTTTTTAAAGTTCGGAAATTTGAATGTTTTTTTTAAAAAAGAAACTGAATCATGTATAGATTCCTAAAGTTTTTAGGCCATGGTACTCTAGTGACAATGGTTATGTACTCATGGCCGTCGTTATTTCTGTCGAATTATGAGTTTGTGCCGCGATGCCCCTAATGACTCATATTGTATACAGCAGTGGCTCGCAACCCCCGGGCCATGGATCACTACCATTTCGCAGATCAAATGGTACCAGGCCATCCAAGGAACATTAACTTATTTCCATTTTATTTACTGTGGTGTATTTCTCTCGAGTTTATATGGCTTCCCATGGAAAATCCCTCTGTTTTCCTTTTTTGGAGAAACTTATTTTACTCTGAAGTTATGTTTAAATACAATTAAATTAAAATTATAACATAAAAAAAACAATTTAAAATATAAATAATCAACGCCCCTTCCCCTCTGAGTAAGCTGCTGTAAAATTACAAGACGTTGATCTGCGATGAAAAGGTTGAGGTGCACTGGTATAAAGGTAAACTCAATAAAAAATTGTGTAATCCGTCGGTGCACAAGTTTCCATGCTGGTATGGCATAGATTTAATCAAAGTTTTTATTAATCTCAATCTCTAAGGCAACGTGAGAACTATTGGTGGAATGTCCAAAGAAACAAAACTCATTTGAAATGGTTCAGAGTTACAAACCGGTCTCCCGGGGAAAGAGCCACCCCCATATTCGACCTTTAGTGAACAAAAATCTTATCGCGTTCGCACTTTTAACAGAAGTACTCAAAGATAAATTTGCATAGCTTACAGGTATTTTCAGAAGTTCAAACATACCATTCTATAAATAACTCAGACGAGTATTAACGACTTGTTAAGACCGGAATCACAGTTTCAAACTAGCACACTTAAATGAAACCACACAGGATTCTAAAGAGAGGGAAAAAAACATTCGAATCTGCATGCAAATACATCAGGAATTTTGATAATCTCCAATATAAATGCGCAGTTAGTACAAAGTCAGACAATAAAAAAGCAAAACAAAAATGTCTCTGAACAAATAAGAACAAACTGCCTGAAGAAACTCAATAATACAACTGTTCAAATGACGCCACCAATTCCTGTTATTACTTTTTTGTTTTTTTGGTGAAAGACCTCTTAATTTTGAACCTTGGTCATGTGACACACCACACCAACGTGAGGATTTTGAACTATATCTAACACGTGCATCAATTAACCTGTCTATCTCTCTCTCTTTCACGACTAGCTGGAAATGAGATCTCGACAATAGGTTGCCAGCTCAGCTGTCATCTTCATCATTTGATCGGGACTCAAAATTATGAAATCCTTTTCCAATAGCCCTCGTGTTGTTTCAAAGTGCAATGTTAATAGAACAAGTAATATAAAAAAAATTAAGTCAATTCCTAGTTAAGTCGACAATGAAAATTTTATTTTAGTTAATTAAATTTAATTAATGAATTAATATTTGAAAGACTTGTATCGACATCAAGTGTCCTCCACTGAAAATTTTAAAAAAATATATTGAAGCCAAGAAAAAATTTGTTAGAAACACTTTGTGGCTCCATCTGTTGGTGCTAGTCCTAACTACGTCAAAAATAACGCAGAGTAAATTTAAAATTAAAAAATAAATTTAATTAATGAATACAAATTTAAGAAAACTGTATTAACATCAAGTTTCATCCATTACAGGTTTTAAAAAATGTATATGAACTTCAGTGGATGAATAAAAAGTATTTTATTATTGATTGAAAATTTGAACAAGATATATATTTTAATAAATTAATATATATAGGGAGAGAGTTTACTAATAGTAGGAACTGAAAAAGCAATCAAGCAAACTGCAGTTGCTAAAAATTTTCGAGTTAAAGGAGTGATAAGTCGCTACACAGAGTAGAACGTAACGTACAAATCCCTTTTTTACAAAATAGAGCATAACTTTGCAACTTCTTTCGTAATATATTTGGAATATAGGTTCAAAAGCAAAAGTTCTGTGTCAATCTAAAAGAAATTATGACTCAAATGGGTGTCTTTACCTCTCTTAGAAAATAAAAATATGAATAATATTTAAATTTCAGAGATGCTATATTGCGAAAAGATGCATAATATTAACAATGAAGTCAATTGTAGTTTTGTTCTAGAATTTATAAGAAAAAATGTCAAAGAGTTCACCTAATCTGTTGTTCTAATTTGTGAAGTTAATCTAAGATCATATTTTAATTTATACATCTGTTTTGTATTATTAATGTAAGTAATTGAAAATAAAATTTTCGAGTTTATGTTAGTAAAAGAATATTTTTTTAGCGACTGGAGTATTTTTTCAAAAAAATGAAAATCCACAGTACACTGATTAAAAAAATTAATTTTTTTTCAAAGAGAAGCTGAATTAAGTTTCCACTAAACACACACAAAATATGACAACTTAAAAATTCTAATATGCTATTCATTTCACTGAAATATTTAGCGCGTTTATAAAATAATAAAACTACAGGCATATTTTAAAAAATTGATAATAACATCAAATGAATGAATATATCTATACATTTCTAATATTAGCTTTGTATTATAATATTATGAAATCAAACAATTAAATTATAAGTAAAGATACAAACAGTAATACGAAATATATTCTTAACAGACAAAGTATAGTCAAACTGTATAAAAGTGTTCATACACAATGCCTCTACTCTAAGTATTTTGGTAAGCAATATGACTATGTTTAGGGAAAGCAATCACGACATAACTATATTATGCATATTCTAATAATTTGAAGCAATAGTAAGCAAGCAAAAAACAATTCACTTTTGAATTGCTACTATTAAAAACATATTTTCGCTTTTGCAAAATGTTATTTCCAAATTCATATTCGGGATTTTGTAATCAACAAAAATAATCCGGGTTTTGTCATAACTATTAAAGAAGCTCGCTATTTGAAGTTGCTCAAAAGTCTACATTTTCAATTGTATAGAAAAAAAATCTGAAAACTGAAAAAGTCTAAATGGTTTTTGATCAAAATAGAAAGTTCTTTCCCACAAGTATTCATACAATACTTCCTAAAATACACAATAGCTTTAGAATTTTGATTGAGCTTTTAAAAGTTATTTATTTTTATTAATAAAAATTATTCATATTACATAATACCAAATAGAATAATTCTAAAAATTTTAACTTTATAATGTATAACTGATATTTACATTTGGTACTGAAAAATTTATTAAAAACTCTTACTAGATAATATTAATCTCATTTATATAAAAAATTCAGAGGTATTTTGCAGACAAAAATTACAAACTGCATCACGAATATCATAAGCTTTTGTTAACTAGTTATTTTCACTCACTCGAAATTTAAAGCACTGAAAACAATAGAGTATATCATAAAATTTAAAAACAATAGTATACCAAGTAGCACTGTTAATATCTTTAATTTTGTGTTTCTGAACTATCGATCTATTTTTCTACTTCATTAATATTTTAGTCAAACGTCTACAATTCATAGATTTTAAAAATTTGGAGAAATACAGAGTTTATTACAAAATTATAACATCTGTCTTAATTGCACTTTTTTCCAATAATGGAAACATTAAAGCAAATTTTAAAAAAGATGTACGAAATGTGACAAGTGTTGATTTAATTTTGAAAAGAAAAAAAATTGGCAGTTATAGAGACTGCCGATAGAAGTGAAAACTTCGAGCTTTTAGCATTAAAATTTGAAATTTCATAATGTTTGAATTAAAATTATCAACATCAATCTGGTTTTCACTTCTATTGACACTCCGAGCAACAACTAAATGTATGTTTATATGGGTTTTTTTATTATTTAAATATATTATGGGCTGTACAAAAGATCCCCATGACAAAATATAAATACAATTCAATTGAAATAACAATTAATATACAGTCATATTATTTATGGATAGTATTTGTATTTACTTAAATTTTCAATGTACTTGATTAACATTTTATTTGTTTGCATCATTGTCATCCTTAATTTCAACAATACTTAGACATTTTGTACTTTCAATTATTTCATTTTGTTCTAAAAAAGATACAATAGGCGTATGGTAACTAAAGTAAGAAAGAAAAATGTTTGATTCAAATTTATCTAAGTATCACGTTAAAACCGCATCGATCATCGTTTTATATTGTGTAGTACTTAGTTTTTCCGATTATTGGACATATTTAAATTAAGTGTTTCATTTAGAAAATCAATAAGTGGTATATTTTTTATCATCTGCATCATCGATACATTATCAGATTTTTCGCCAAATCTTTTCTCGAGTATTTCAGAACCTTTTGTATAAATCAAAAATTTTCGAATAAAAATTGTTGCATCTGACTCATAGATTTTCCAGGCGAAATATAAACGGCAACTATTAATATGTATTGCCCATTCTCGGAATCGCAACGAGCAATGCACAGTATATACACATTGAACTTTTCACTAAATCCATTCAATTTCCCTTATAAGATATACACAGAGCCCTTTACGTCAGCTGTATAGCTACAGATATATTGCTATAAGCATGTCGATGACGCGAACGCACGAGATTTCACCAATCCAAAAAATGTCTAAGGCGAACCAGCACACTGCGCGTGCACCAGTGAGAGCATGTCGGTGACGCGAACCCATAAGATTTTCCCCTACCAAAAAGTGCCCAACGCCACTAAAGAAGTTTTCACTTCAAAAATAGATCAAATATCTCGTCCTAAAAGTATTTTCGTTACTTTAATATGAAATTGGTTTTTTTTTCTTAATAATGTAGATGATTCTTTCTTTAAATTCAATGTTTAACTATAATCTATAATCCATATGAAATAGTTGAAAAGAGGGAAAAACAGACAATCAGAATAAAATTCCCCTTGGTAAGAGAGTTGTCTGAAATAAAAGTGTAAAAAATTTGTTTCTGCAGCAAAAAAATAAATAAATAAATAAATTACGCGTGAAAAGAAATTGTTAAATCGTTCTAAAACTGCTCTTCTTAATTTCTTCGAGTAAAAATAATCGCATGTTATAGGTAAAAGAATTGTCCCCCCCCCTCCCCAATAGAATTTATCAGATCATAATAATAGACACATTTTGAAACTGCTAATGAACAAGTTATGTAAAAACAAAGTTTTTTTAAAGTCAATTCCTACTTAGGTCAACAAAGAAAATTTTTATTTTAGTTACTTTTTTATTAAATAGTTACAATTAATATAAATATGTATATGCACTATTAAGTGACAAAATAAAATGCGATTTTCCTTTCTATATAGGGTGTTGAACTATTTTTTTCGTTTGTTACTATTTATTCATGAATTATATTTAATTATTTAATGAAATATTAAAGGGAAAAAAAACAACATTCGCAGAAATTAGGCCATCCCAGGTAGGATTCGAACCCACGACCTTTGGATTAGAAGTCCAACGCGATATCCATTGCGCTACAGAGACACAACGAACGATTTTCCTTTCTATATGTACTGTTGGGCTATTATTTTTGTTACTATTTATTCATTTTTTAAATTTAATTAATGAATTAACATTTGAAAAAAAATTGTACTAACATCGTGTCATCCACTACAAGTTTTAAATGTATTTGAACTTGAATGGATGAATAGAGTATTTTATTAACGAATGAAAATTTGGACGTGATGTATAAATATATAAATAAATAAATATACATATATAGGGAGAGTGGGAACTAATAGTAAGAATTGAATAAAAGATACCAGTCGATCCGAAAAAAGGACAGCACATAAGTAAAAAAATGTGTCATGAAACCATGAGACAAACTTTGATAACACAAACATTAGTCTTAATTAATCCTCAGAAACTAATAATAAACCCATAACTACTCATAAACATCATAGTGAAGCACGTCTATAATGGGCAAAGAATGCTGGAACTGTACATGAAAATAGAACATGCACATGGAAAAAATATTTTTACATGAGAAAAAAATTTGCTTCAGATGGGCCAAATTGCAATGACTACTTATATAATAACTTTAAGCAAGCATCTTATGAGTTTTATGTGATAGACCAGTAGGCGGATAGTGGGCGGCATCGTTATACGTGGAACACTTTCTTCTCGTGAAATAAAATACAAAAGTAGATGACAAACAACTCAGACGGATAATATACGGAAGTCTAATATCCTGAAGACCATTTTTAGAACTAAAATGGAAGTTTCAACAAGATAATGCTCTCCCAGTCACGTATCTATATCAACAAAACATTGGCTTAAATTAGAAACGTTTAGTATTATATCTTGGCCAAAATATCACCCCTGGCCTAAGCCTTGTAGAACATTTTTGAGGTTATTTGTGTCTCCAAATACACGAAAACAAAAATTATTGTTCAGCATATGAACTGAAAGTTGCCAATGAGCAAAATGGGGCCATATTCCAGAATCTTTTCTGAGAACTATGATTAAATCTTTTCTGAATTTTGAAGTAATTAAGGAAAATGGTGAGAGAAGCACTATCTTACTCGATTTACCAAACCTTTCTTTTCTCAAATGTAGTCCTGCCGTTTTTTAATTAACAGGTATTTTTTATGCTTTGTTATATTGCTATATTTCTTGTTGTCAAAATGAACTTTTTACAAACCAGTTGCTATTTTTCAATTCCTGCTATTAGCTTACACTCACTCTATATTTTGTTCAAATTTTCAATCGTTAATAAAGTGCATTTTAAAGCACTCAATTGAGCTGAAATTTTATATACACGGTTATTTTGGATGACAATACAGTAATTTAATTATAATTAATAAAAATTGATTAAAACTAAATTTTCAAAATATTACAAATACAGCCACGTTGGCACCACTTTTGGCGACATAGCGATCATTTTTGCGACTTGTGTCAAAACTTGAAAAGGTTTTTTCCTCACATTTTAAAGCACTCATTTGAGCTGAAATTTTCTATACACTATTGTTTTGGGTATAACAATACGATATTTTAATTATAATTTTTAAAAATAATTGACAATGAATAATTATTTAAGGAATTACAGATTTATACGCTTCATTTTTAGTGACTTGGGTCAAAACTTTAAAAAGATTTTTTTTCTCACATTTCAAATCATTCAGTTGAAAGGAAATTTTATATATACGACTAGCTTTTACCCGCGTCTCCGCTCGCGTTGATGTCTTTAAATAACTGTCAAAATCGTAATCATTATCATTAGAAAAAAATAATATAATATGGTAATTTTTTTTATTGCTTGACTGGAACCAATAAAATTTTTAAATTCTAAAATTGATCTAGTTTAAAAAAACTGAAAACGCAATTTATTGTAATAATTAACAACAAAAATTCAATAACTTAAACTATTAATATTTTTAAAAACTGAAAGTATCTACGTTTAATTTATAATTCCTCTTTAAAAGAGCTCAAGACAGAATATTATTCTAAGATGCTACTGTATACCATATTATATGTTCTACCATCAGTTGCAAATATGTGAAGATTTGGGCATTGGACACACCGATCAGGCTACATATGGGAATGGGAAGAACATTGCTTTTCCAAATGCACCCCTGCTACCTGAAATGTTATCTTTGTTAATAGCAACAGTAAAACTGGAAATTGAACTCGTTTGAATTGAAACGGTAGGTCAGTGGGGATACTTGGAATTCGAGGCATGATAACACTATCCCTTTTCATGACATATGTTAAAATATTGGCGTCAAGTATATTCTGCCTCAGTTTTGTGATCCAAAGTCTCTTTCCTTTACATAGTCGAAGAGCATCGATATTTTGCATAATTATAACTTGTACATTTAGTTTTAATTGAAGTTTATGTGCGGGTACACCCGAAAGTTCAAGTGAATTTAAGAACTCCGTGGGGTATGAAGTACTTTGTTCTTTAGCCGTGATTGTATTTATTTAAAAATATTTCTTCATCCCCCCCCCTTCCCCCGCACGTCGTTTAAATTTTCAATGTTGCTTTTATGGACATTTGTCATTGTTAGGCGCCAATATTGATCTTGCGCGCAACCACAGATATCAATTTAAATTTTGTTGCAAGCCCGGGTAAATTTGAGCAATAAGATTTACATCATTTTCTTCTACATTACAAAATTCTCTGGAAGTTAAATATAACCTCTAGCATTTGCGTCCAAACAACCATAACCGATTTTCAATTGCGTCTCTGCATAATGTTCCGAATCTACGTCATTATGAAGATGCACTCTCATATTCGTTTTCAGGCTGAATTTTTCAACTTTTGCCCATAAACTTGATGATTTAATAGAGACTTATTTCATCTGCCGGGGTATCCTCTCTAGATTACAGGAAGAGTTTTTCAAAATTCACCAGCCAAAATATAATAAAGCTACCATTCCTCCTATAATATCTGTACTATCTCGTGAATCCTGGAGAGTCTGATTTAACACTTCTATAGCTTTCTTGTAAGACATCGTACTTTCATCCCACACTAAAAGCTTAAATTGTGGAAGCATCCTGCCTTGAGAGCTATTTTTTCTGAAAATTCAGATAAGTAAATCTTCAAATGCAAGATTAAGCGATAATTTTAAAACGGAATGTGCATTACGACCGTTGGTACTTGATGTTGCAATGCTATAAAATCGTAATTTAATTCTCAAGCAATTTCATTATCGAAGCTATTTCCGTCGACACTTCTAGGACTAATCATTCCAAAATCATGTAGCTTCTTCCCAACCATTCTGAATACCTTTATTGCATTTCGTTGTAGATGTGTTCATTGAAAGGCATATTTACTTGTACTTGCTGCAGTTGACAAAAATCCGTATCCAATATCTTCCGCCATGCAGTCTTAGTACTTATTCCAGGATTAGAAAGACCGAAGATGAAATAAGTATTGCGTAAAGCTCCCTAATTTTATTCGGCGAGTGACATTGTATGGCTTCCTCCATATCTTCAAAGTAATACCTCCATGTAAAATATCTAGGTTCAGTAGAAGTGAAAAATGTTGTGCAAAACATGAATATTGTATGATTAAGTTTAAAAAATTCAAAGTAATAAATATTCGATAAATGAAAACTTTTTATGAAACTGTCAATTAATATTACCATAGAATTTTCAATATCGTGCAATTCATTAAGACCTTATTTCGTTTCCCTCTTTAAAAAGTGGGAGAAAATTTGCATTAAAATATCTGGGATTGTCGGAATAGAGAACTTCTTAGCCAACTTAGCGATATTTCTCAAAGTTTGAGTTTGGCATTTAACAAACGTAACGTAATAAACGTTAGACGTTTAATGAAAAACCATTTAAAAAATTGCTTTTTGTAAAGATGCTAAGTTACACTATGTTTCAGTTTTGTTACAAATGTGAGAAATTTTTTTTTTAAATTTCCATTATTGACCATATGCATAATTTTGCGCCAATTTGGCGCGGAGTAAGCAACGTCCCACGGTTTTAGCCGCATAGTTCCCGTAGGAATATGGAGATAAAATATATCTAATGTTACTCGCTGATAATGTAGCTTTCCATTGGTGGAAGAATTTTTAAAATCGCACCAGCCGTTTCGCAGATTAGCTGGAACAAACAGACAGACAAAAATTTTAAAAATTTATTTTTTTCACATAAGTACCGTATATACCTTTAAATGCATTTAGTAAAAAGCTGCTAATTTGAAATTAAACAGACACTTCAATTTTATTTATTTTTATAGATTGTTTTGGATAACAATACGATACTTTAAAGATAATTAATAAAAATTAATAGCCACTTATTGTTGTGATTCTGTCATATGTATATACATATTTATATGTTTTGTAACAATTTAATAAAAAAGTATCTAAAATAATTTTTTTTTTTTTTTTTTTTGCTGATCTAAATAGGAATTGACTTAAAATTTTTTTTATATTACTTGTTTACTAAAAGTTTCACGAGCTGACATGGAGTGCTTCCGACTTTAAACAAAATATTTCTTCCATTTGCTAAATAGTAACAAGATTGGTGATCTTATAATTTAATAAAATATTTTACAGTTAATCAAAAATAAATTATTCTATTCAAATACACAGTAAAAAAATTAAGTAAAAAGGAAAAAGTAAAGTTTTTGCAATGTCTAGCCACTTTACTGTAAATTATTCATGTTCTTTTACTGTTGTAGCAACTTTTATAGATTTGCGAAGAAAGATAATGCACCTTTACTTGTTTGCAATAAAGAGTTCTATGTTCAATAACCTTTTCCTAATTTCGAAACAGAAGTGAAATTGTGAACACGGCGTCATCGATTTAATGTTAATACTTTAAATATAGATTTCCTTCCTTCTTTCACACTTACCGGGAAAGTCATTGTCTGTTGTGTCAAATATTGAATCAATGTAGAATAAAATCAATAAAGTCTTCTGAATCCGGAATTAAACAGACTTAACACTATTAGAAAGAAAACAAGTAAAATATGAGACCTGAGTGCTGAAATGCGTTTACTATCGATATCACAATGTTTCTTTAATAATTCTGAACAGATATAAATAGAATTATATCTGTTTATTATTTTCATTCTATTTCGCATTTTTATTAACTCTATTTTGAACAACTAAATATTGGAAAAAAAGATATACTGATGTAGATTAGATTACAAACAAAATTAGTTTTAATTAAATATTTTAAAAGGTGATAGCAAATTTTTAAGGAATGAATTTATTAATCACCTGTTACGATTTTAAAAACAGTAATACAGTCGACTCTCGATAATTCGAAGTTGGAGGGATCAACGACAAACTTCGAATTATCAAGAGTTCAAATTATCAAGAAGGGTAGGAAAAAACTCCCAAAATACACAAAGAGAAATTTTTTTTCTAACACGCTTAAATTTGAAACTTTGTAAAAAACAACAACAACAATTGTACATATGTATAAAATTGTTTTAAAGTATTTTTAAAAAGTACATATTATACGATATAAATACTATACACAAGTTAAAAATCCTGTATTAAAAGAATACATTTAATACATGCACACGCAATCCTACGCATCTCTTCTTCACAATAGCGGACCATTCTCTCTGAACACATGAATAGCAACGTCACGAGTGAAAGCGAAAGATATGGACGGGTGACAACAGGTGCTGATAGTCTATTGTCCACTTGAAGAAGGAAAGCAATAAAAGCGTTTCGCTTGAGGAACCAGAAAACACAAAGAAACGGTAGCAGACAGATGGTCATCAAAGGGGCTACGTTACAGGGAAGACATGCAGAGACAATACAACTCAAAACTTGTAAGTTCCAACCTGTTTGCTACAGGACTATATATGATAGTGAGTGCTCGAATTGTCGAGAGTTTTATAAGATAACTTCGAATTATAGCGTGTCGTAGTCTGGCCAGCCACATATTTTACTTCGAACTATTGAGTGCATCAAAACGTATTGTTTTACTTCGAAATATCAAGAGTTTTTCTAGGGAATGAGCATACACTCCAAATTAGAGAGAGGTTCGTATTATCGAAGGTTTGAATTATCGAGAGTCGACTATACTGAGATTCTCAACCACTGTGCCGCGGCACTTTTGAGTGCCACCAAATTCTTGAAGTGTGCCACGAAATATATTTATCTTATCCTTTTATGGATAGATGGATATAAAAAAATTTCATTGAGTTCGTAATCATTTTGTGATAATGAATACATCTGTGTACGAACTAATTTCTTGAATGAAGAGGAAAAACTAATTTCTCTCTGTAATATAATCGAGGTTTAATTTTAAAAACAATCCAAAGAGTCAATTAGTTTCGTTTTAAATTAAAATTAGAGGTTATTACCTCATAACAGCCAAAAAAAATCTTTAAAATATCGTTACAATTTTCTACATCTTATTTGCGTGAATTCGGATTTTCAGCATTAAACAACATAAAGATTGAAAAAAGATTGAGACATTTAAATGTAAAAGAGGAAATGAGAGTGGCATTATCATTGCCTATGACCAAATATAAACAAAACTATATCAAAAATCGTCAAGCTCAAGTTTCACATTAAATGTATTCTTATAAATAATTTGTAATTAATTAACCAATAAATATTTTTGTCTTTGTGTTGTTTGGTATTATTTTATTTAACATTGAAAATTATCCTAAACTATTTTACATAGTGTATTACATATAAGTAAAATTCTTTTAAACTTATTTTATTGTTAGTGTGCCACCAAATAAAGTGTACTGCAACAAAAAAAGGCTCAGAATCTCTGCGGTAATACTAAACTAAATTATTATCAAATAATATTTTCAATGCTGCCAATCTTTTGCGAAATAATCAACACGAAGAAAAGCAAAATAATAATAATAATAATAGTGCTTTTCAAAAAAAAATAGCCTGCTTTTAAAAATGTTTTTACTTTTTTAAAATTTCCCATAGAGATTAGTAAAATCATCCATATTATCAATATCATATATATATAATGTACATAAGATATTGTAAATAGAAATAATTAAACTATTCCTATTCAAACCACAGAGTTCACCCTACGTTGCATATCTGTTCCAATAATTAAATTAAAACATTAAACAAAAACCAAACGAATAAGTACCAAACAATAAATTACTACAATAAAAGGTGCATATAAGAGTTGCTTACTATTCTAAGTAAATTATTTTTCTTACAAGTACATCAAATTCTTAAATTGTAAAAGGATTCCCTCAAGACTATCATAGGTAAAAATAAGAGCAATACCTACGAGTGTATCTTCCCTAAACTTTTCTATCAATCACATACACAAGCGTAATAAGTTACTGACAAATTTAAAAGATGAATAGGCCAGAGCCTTTAATACTACATGTCAGTTATTTACTCCACAATATATTTCACATGTGATCTCGTATCGTTAAACTTAAAAATTCTTAATATCGAACAACGCATTTTAAATATATTGACGTCGATTATGATGTGTCGATTTGGAAGTTTCTACTATACAAATGAAGCTCTGATAATATGCCATTAAAAAAGAATTTGTGTCGATGTACATAAAAAGCATTTTAAATAATAAATAGTCCTTAAAAGGCTGATTATTCAGCCTTTCGAAGGGATTATTTTCTGAGAAACTAACTATAAAGGTATTTAATGCTAGAGAAATAATATTTAAAAATAACGGAGAGCCAGAAAAAAGATATTATTGTAAATGCTATTACTATAAATTGTATTGATTGTATTTGCTGTATATTGGAGTTTAACTATCGAATCAAATTGATTATAGTAAGATTTGAAAATAATGGATAATCTATTAACTGGAGTTATTAGAAAAACTTAAAATATATAATCGTAAGGAAACAATTTATTTTAGAGGTCAGTTACATGATATATTTTGTCTGTATTACTTTTTATCCTTTTCAGTTTCTATGTTATTAATGTTTATCTTTCATGAAATGTTAATTTTCCTTCCATTTAACTTGGTATATTGTAGAATGTTCCAGAAGAGAAATCAACTTTTTTCCTGCCAGAATTCCATTAATAACTTCAAAATATCGCTTCCAGATTCAATTTTCATTACAAAAAGTCAATAAATTTCAACATCATAAGGGGGATTCTTTGTCCTTTGTTTACCTTCTTCATCCCGATCCAACATTTGATTTCATAATGGTTTCACTTCATCCGCCTTTCAAAAATATGAGTATACATAGTGATAATATTCAATAATGAAATGTGTGACGGGTCTATCCGCGTCAAACTTCTATTAACCCTCTTGGGTAACTTTGGGGCCAGCAATTATTCTATTTCACAGCCTCCTCGGGAAAAACACGAGATAGTGATATGCTAATGAATTCGACTATATAAAGTCTAGATTTAGTAAGAAAGGGGAAGGAGAGAAGGAATTGCCAAACTTGTAGTAAACTTGTCTACGGATCTCTCCAGCGAGCTTAGCACGTATTAGATAGTAATTGATATCGTTAATCATTGAAATAATCAAAGGGATTATAGTTAGTATCGACCTGAAGTTAGTAAGCGTTCGTCTCCTTTGTCAATTCTGATAGTTGAGATTTAGTGGGAATATTAGATTTAAAGGTTAGAATTGAATGTTAGAGTTGTGTATCAGGATTAATCTAGGGAATTGAATAATCACTCCAAGGTTTCTACTTATAGAGTAACTTGTCAATTGTATTTGTGTGTTGTTAATAAATATTTGTAATTATGGCTTTCGTTGGTGATAATATGTTTCCTTCCACACCAGGCATGTCGGGCAATGTGAACCCAGTCCAAGATAGGACTGGGTCACGACAAATGTTTTCATCTTAGGTAAGACCATGTTTATATTCAAATTAGTAATCTGGAATATTTTAATCTCAATTAATATCGAATTAAAGTTATATCAGGGAAAAATGGTGATGACTTCTACGCCAGAACATGGTACGAAATTTTGAAGACATGTTAAGGTGATAATTCCTATACAAAATTCCTACCTCCCTCCACATAAAAATTTAAAGTACCAATTCAATTTAACATACAAAGGTCTTAAAGTTTGAATTTAAACTCACTATATCACAACTACAAAAAGTCAAAAATTTATCTAGAATATAAAATTTTGAGATATCGTGTTTTTCTTTTCAAAAATGAAAACTTTTAAACTTTGAAGAGGACCATAAAATTAATATATAAACCTCAGAAAATACAGTAAAAACATAGGATTAGTTTCAAACTTTGAATAAGTGCGTGCCATTCCGCTACATATTATGAGGTTATTTTTGGAAAGATCACATGATCCCTATTTCCATCACAGCACTAAAGATTTTAAAACTAACAAAAAAACTTCAGTATGTAATCACAGTCACTGTTTCTCATAAAGTTTATATCCTACGAAAAACTGGAGATAAATTAGAAATGAAACTCACCAATGTATGAAATTAATAAATTTTTTTTAAAAAGCATCCAAAAGTTCAAGAAACATTATCAATAGTAAAACATGTAATAAAAGGATTATTTTGATATTATTTGTATTTTCAAGATGTAAATGAAGTTCAAATTGAACGTAAAGTAGGAGGTGCATATTCTAAAGCGAATAATATCGGGGAGTCCTAAAGGACCATAGGGAGCACACTTTTGGAACCATTGCTCTAGATCCAGTAGAAATTTTAATTGGCTAACTCAAGGGTCGGCAGCATGTGGCACGCAGAGCAATTCTCAGTGGCACCCTACACCGCTGTACTTAGTTATGAGATAAAGTTAAATCACTCTGACTTTCCTCTCTGACCCAAGAGCATTTTTATTCCCCAGAAGTTATCTCTCAATGTCAATTGTTTACCATTAAACGGTTCTGCTTAATCTGCTTGCCTGTAGTTTGTATTATTTATGTAAAAAAATAAATAATCCACATTTATAGTGAATAATACAACTATTAAAAATATTATTAAAGATCCAATTAGCTAAAATGCTATATCTATAATAATTATTGGAAGGTCATGAGCATAAGTGTACAAACCTCTTCTTTAATGCTTGTTTCACATATTTAAATTTTAATATACAGTAATACATCGCCTAATGCTACCCGACTTACGCGAATCCAGAGTTACGCGATTTTCAAATCTCGTCCCGATTCATCTTTTTCTCCCCCCCCCCCTTTCATCACTGAAGCTCAGGCGGAATTAATGCTAGAGTTTGATGAAATTGATAACGTGTTTGAAAAATCTATCGATCATGCGAGGCAAATAAATTTAGAAGTAGATAGTAAAGACGTTCAAGAATTAGTGAATTCTGATAATTGTGAGCTGGCAATTAATGAGCTTGTAGCGGATATCGACATAAGCCAGTAACAGCCTCCCGACAGTAGTGATCACTTTTGCCTAGTGGTCATGTTATCAGGCTTCAGTACCGAGCAGCTCGAGTTCTATCCTCTACATTGGTGACCTTGACTCTGAACCTTCGCTCAACTTTCGTGGCACCATCTACCCGAAAGAAGAGCAATTAAAAGCTGTCAGACCCGTTTAACGCAGCAACCCAAAGTCGTCACACTCACTTGACGCAACAGCAACTACTCACTCGCTCGCCATAACAAATACATCGTTCGTTCAACTATCCACCAACTCACTGGTGGGGGAGTACAGTAGTGGATATCTACGTAAGCCAGTAAGTGATCACTTTTGTCTAGTGGTCATGTCATCCGGATTCGGTACCAAGCGACGCAGTTTCTGTCCTCAGAATATGCTTCAACAAGCTCATAGAAATGTATGAGTAAGAGTAAGGCATTGAAGAACTTGAATCTTCAGACCTAGTTCAATCAGAAGATCGAATGACATTGTTGGGAATGACAGAAGGCATCGGTTTAATTATAAAAGGTTACAAGTTTTAGAGAATACAGACTCCAACGAAAAGCGTATTTTTTCAACAAAACAAGAAATGAATATATATATATTAACATGATACGAGGAAATTTTGCAGGAGAAAAAAACTTTTTTGAGTCGGCACGTTACTTTGTTAGATTTTATGAAACACTCTACATCAAAATAATTTAAGTTTTCGATTTTGTATTTGTGTTATCTAAGATCTTATTAAACTTTTTTTGTTCTAATTTGTATTATTTTCATTCGCCTCCGGCTCCAAATAAAAATAATTTATATGTATTAATATGCGAAATTATACCCCGACTTACGCGGTTATTTCTCAGACCCTCCTATCGCGTAAGTTCGGGGCATTACTGCATTTACAGCTTAATGAGTCATTATAATTTTTTATGATTCTTTCACGCATAATTTAACTGTTCATTTTAATTTAAAGTTGAAAATTTTTAATAATTCTTTTGCTCTTGCTCAAGCATAAAATAAAGAATTTGAAGGTCAAAGTTTTTCGAACTGTGGATCATTGATAAAAAATTAACTTTATTTCTGTTGCTTTTCAGAAATCGCTCCTAATTCATTTTAGTAGGGAAATTTTAGAACAAATCATCAAAGTAATCAAAAAACCATTTGTGACTTTTTTCAATTACTGAACAAAAAACTGGTTTTAATATTTTATAGCTTCCAAATGAAATTTGAATAACAAAATTCCTTTCGAGAAAATTGAACTAAATTAAAACGAAGAGACACCGAAAAGTATTAAATCCTTTTCAATAAAGACAATATATTAATAGAAATTTTCTGATTTGACTAATTTTTATAGCTTATTAAGCATAAATGCTTAAAAATGATAATGGAAATGTAAATTAACATGGATAAAAATCATAAAATAAATTAGAAACAGTTTAAATCGCTATCACATAATGCGATTGTTAGTATTAAGGAAAACATAAGAATTATTTTTAATAATTAAAAAGGCCCCAATAAGTAAACTACATTTCCTAAAAAATACATCATCCAGAACTTGTTACATATACTTTAAAACTGTCTTTCACTAGAGGAAATAAATTTTTGATACACCTGTGTAATAATTAAATCCTTCTTATTAAATGTTTTTTTAAAAATAGCATAAAGAGTTGGGAACAAATTGACAGAAAAGTTCTTGAAGTTCTCGCCATTATTTGTTTTGAAAGCGAATAACATTGAAACATTACAGAAAAGTTTTTAAACTTCAGTTTTTTCTAAACTCCTTTATAAAACAAGGGAAGACTATGCATTTTTCAGAAAAATAAGTGTTCCTTTTTTGTAATAAAAATTTTGGAAAAAGTTCCTTAAATTTACTATTTTTATTTCCGTTTTAAAAATCGATTATAACCCCGATAGTTATGGAAAAAGATGACGATTATTCCAAAGATTGTTCATCGTTTACTTAGTCATAGGAACATGCGACTAATTCACTATTTATCATGTTAATTCGAATTCTACTTAAAAGTTCTTTTTTTTTAATCAACAGTATGGTACCGTATCACTTCTCAGCCTTTGTTTTAAGTAATTAGTCATGACCAATGAGGTATCTTTTAAATTATTCAAAAAATAAATGTTAATATTTTCATGTCACAAAATAAATAAGTTTAAAACATCACAAATTAATTCAATAATTTCCTACAGAAACTTTATTGACAATATTACTCATTGTAAATTGCTCGATTAATTATCCTTTAAAATAAAATAATTAAAAACCTTAGCTAAAAATGTATCTAAAAAGCTATAAAATATTGAAAATTCAATATATTTTCAAATTGGGAATCATAGCTGCTAACAAAAATCTGAAAATGTCTTTACTCGAATTCAGCGAATAATGATATTGAGAAAAACAGAGGACTGTTTTTTTTTAAAAAAATGTTGAAAATTGTTATATATTTATAATAACTTCTTTCAAATAATGATTGTAAATAAATTCATCAAGGTTTTACTTAATATTCAACACATAAATGTAAATAAGTAAGTTTAAATACACGTAAATAAAAATTAAACTTAAAAATACTTTTGAAATTTTTTGTACCTTTAAATTCCCAATTCATTTGATAAATAAATTTTTCATAATGGTTTTGAAATTGAATATCAATTCAGAATTCGCTATGAACGTACTGTTTCTATTGCCGAGTTTGTAAATATCAACTATACGATAAAAGGGATCATGCCCATCATAAAGGCTCTTCTATTTGATTTGTTCAGATTCTCTCTCTCTCTCTCTTTCTTCCTTAGAATCTCTACAAAATATTTCATCTTGCAATAATATTCTTGTGAAAATTTAAAAGAAAAAATTATAAGGATTCAAATATCTTAGTGTTTTTTTATTTTTGTTCGTGGCCATACTAAAATATTTGGAAACAAAAGAGCTGATTTCTTGGCAAAGTCCTCAACCAAGCGAGGAATTGAAATATCAGTTAATATTCCGAAATCGTTCTACAAGAAAAAAACTGAAGAAAACGTTGTCTCTCTTTGGAACACTCAGTACACGCAATTAGTTCACTCTTTTCTGACAAAGAAATATTTTCCAAAAATTTTCTCGAGAACTTTCTTGTGAGCACTTTTTTACAAATTATAAAATCACGCAATTCCTATGCCCTTCCAAATTTTGTGCATTGAAAAGTTGATGGAGAGCAAAGTGTTGAACGTATTATCCTTTTTTGTTCAAAATTTAAGAAAGAAAATGCCTGAAAGTTAAACTGCATGCTCTTAAAATCAACTGGCCTCCTAAACTTTTTCAACTTGTTTCAAGTAAAGCTTCGTTCACTTTATTTTGTATTTTCAATGATTTGATTTTGTAATTTTTGTAAATTTTTCATTTTTCTGTTTTGTAACTTCATTGCAATGGTTTGGTGACGTAATTGTTTTATGATGTATTTTTTTTTTGTCTTTGTAATTCATTTGTTTTTGTTATTTCATAACTTTTATTTTGTTGTTTACTTTTATTCTATTCATCTTTTTGTTTGTTTTAATTTCTGTAAGCCCCCTGTGATAGCTGTGGTCCACGAGAATTATTTTATCTGTCTACAATAAAGAAATAAAGAAATAAGCAATTTTTATTGTGGTTGTTGAGCCAACGATGGTGATGATGAATAATTCGGAAGTTAAGAAAAGTAAAATTTTAGTTCCTCTTTTACATCTTTAAAAGTGTTCTTGATACTTATCAAGGTGAAAAACTTCTCGGTTACAATTTTTCCCCATGTTATTCTCAAAACAAAACAAAAAAGACTATGCATTAATTCTCGCAAAAAACTAATGTATTCTTGAAATATATATTTCACCTCACAATTTAATTCCGATTCAATTTTTCCCTTTTATAGTAAATGAATAAAAAAATATAAAAGCATAATTATAAATATTTATTTTTTATAAAACTGAATTTTACGTAACAATCGATTTAAAACTGAGATTCAATAATAATATATAAATAGCTTTTTATTTAGAAAATCGAAAAATTTAATTAAAATATTTCTGTACTTTACATAAAAAACATCTCTTACTAGTCTCAAATTTAGTACAACAAAGTTATTAATAATTTTTAGAATAACTAAATTTAAATTGTAACATGGGATATCTAAAATCAATTCTTAATAAAAGGCACGGGATCATATAATAAGAATTTAAACAATTTAAATAAATAATCTTTTGAAGATAATTCATAGTTTTATCATTCTTATCTTTTAAAAAAGCAGATATTTGTTCATTTTAAATTATTAATCAGTCTGTGACTAGGAAAAAAAACTTAAGTTCGTATTGCAAAACTGTCCAAAACGGTTTTGAGAGAATTCTGAATTAAAAAAAAACTCAACAAGTATCAAACAGACACATATTTCGCTGACACTTCGAAAAAAGAATAACACATTTTTACCGTTTAATCTTCTAACCAATTTAATGAAAAATTTTCGCTTTTATCGTATTTAGGGAAAGCCTGACAGAAAATTGTGTTCTGCGTAAAGCAAACAATTTTATGCAGTTTAGTCAATGTCAGGCGGTTAATTATAAATAAAAGTAATGAAACATTAGTTACGATATAAATAGTAAAGAATTTTAAATTATTAGAAACATGATTAACTACAAATAAAAAGATTGTAGTAGACTCTCTCTCTTTTTACAGAAGCATATTATATAAAGAAATAACTCATTTTTCAGCCCATGCACTAAAAATATTACTTAAAAATGGTTTGAAATTTAAAATAAAATGGATGAATGTTTATTTTCGAATTGTTTTATTTATATGATATGAAAAATTCTGCAGTTTTTTTCAATGCTAATAACTCTTCATTATCCAAAAACTGAAATTTATAATTACTTTTCTAAAAAGTAAAAAAGTGTTTAAAATATGAAATAAAACTCAGAAACTGTTTAACTGCATTACAGAAATTATTAATTCATTAGTTAATAAAAAACGTAAATTATAAATGTTATTTTAATAATAAGTAAGTAGATGAATTTTCTGTCAAAGTGATAGTTTAAATTCAATGAACATATATTCACACACACATATAAGTTCTTAAAAGTTGAACAAAGAAATATATGAAAGATAACTAATAATACAAATCAAAACCACCAAATTTTGCAAAGTGCATAAAATACAAAATGTTAAAGTGAACTTTAAAACATTTTTTTAATCTCATTTAATTTGAAACAGATAAAAGCAATAAATATATACAGGAGAAAAAAAACATTTATACTTAATGAAATTTCTCACCCGATTTCTTTCCCTTAAAAAACATAATTGATCAAAATTATTCACACAAACATAATATTCCATAAAAACGTTGAAAGATTTTAAGTTACGGGATAAAATTACTTCGGCGCAAGGAGAAAAAAAAAAGCACTCTCATCAAAAAACATAATTAAATCAGAAAAAAATTTATCAAATTACAAAATATACTTACTTAGCAGATTTTTCTTTTAAAAAACTTTTCGCTGTAACGACCAAAAAAAGAAAACAAACTATCGCAAGATATTTAATTCAATATTCTAAAAAAGTATTTAAAAGAAAACAAACTTAGTTCGAGAACTTTTCTAACATTAACAATGTTTTAAACCAAAAGTAGAAACTTTTTCGCATACACGCAACAAGCAATATTAGGATAAGATAGAAGACATTTCCGGGAATGAGTGAATGTGCTCTCCGGACCACCCTTGTTCAGAGACTGAGGGATGCTAGGGATAAGGAGGAAGACTTTATTGACTGTTTGGGGTGGCTAGGGGGTCGGTGGGGAACAGGTGGCGTTCTGGTGAGGAAAGTATCGACTTAGCCTTTGCCTTCGTCATTAAGTGTTTAATTGTTTGAGATTATTGTTTGAACTGGAGGATCATAGTTTAAAACTATTGATTCATTTTGCATGGATTCGTATGAAAAATAATGATGATTAAAGATGAAATTATTTTGGATAAATTCAGCTTCCCTTGCTCAGTTAAATTATATTTATCATGAATAATTACGACACATTTATTACACAGCTATACCAACAAAATAAAAATTATGTGTTATTATTAGGATGTGCGTAATATTCAACAGTTTTATACACAGTAATACAACAGTTTTATATATGTTACCGTTAAAGTATATAATTCAGTTATTTCATAGGTATTTCATGAAATAACTAGACAAGTCAGTTAAAGTATGTACTAGACAAAAAATTTCAGACTTTACCTAGTTATCTATTAAATAACTAGTTATTCTATAAAATAACTAATGGTTGACCATTAAAGTGAAAAAATAAATAATTTCAAAGTTATTTTAAATTGTTCATAAGACATATTTAATTTTTACACTTGGGAACTAAACACAGGGGGTTTCGCCTCAGACTGACCACTTGACCGGAACCCAAGGTCACGAAAACTAAGATATGCACAGTAGGTCTTGGTCCTCATGAGCTGTTGCGCCCCTGAGTATTGTTTAGTTTTAGGCAATTACTAAATCTTAGTCAAAGGCAATTACTTAAATCTTGAAATACATATTTCTTGTATTCAAGATAAATAATCATAAAAAAAACTTATTTAACTTAAGAGGTTCTTTAATTTACATCATTCACTTAGATTGGTAATATTTAAAATATGAATTTAATTGATTCATACCTTGAGATTTTTTCAAATGGTTACATGCAAGTAGTTTTTTTATTTGAAATTAAACAAAAAGTGACAACATTCTCCCCCAAAATCTGTTTTTATAATTAGAGCTACGTAAGGGGAAATCTGGAATATATATATAGTTAAAAAATTTATGCAGGGAGAAAACTTTAATTTTTTTGTTTTTAATAGGGTTGCGGAGAGAGATTGGTGTTTTACCATTGCAGACCTAGTACATTCTCCGGGAGCTGATATCTCTTTAGTGCGGCACTCAATAGGCGGATACGAATCGCCGCAGGTAATTTTGACTGTCCAGTTTCCTTCCGCGAGGGAGGCACGTGAGCTTTGGCGATTCGAAACCGTACTTAGTATTTTAATTTTGCAGAGAGTACCCAAACCAAACAATCAACACTCAAAGGATCTTTTACATGGCGCATAATCATGCAACATGGTCGCTGTCGATTTTCTGCAGTACGAAAATCCACCGACTTGGGTCGGGGTCGAACCCACATTAAAATTGATTCATTAATTGATTATTAATGCCGTGTTTCGAAGCTACACCAGGCTATTGGCAAAGGACCTTGTCTGTTTGAAACTCGGTTTGAGCTGATATTTAATGCATCAACCCATCTGCTCAGCGAGTCTTTATTGGAACAAGGACTCGAAACCAATATTCGTCGTAAAGTATGTTGGTTCGAGCTGAATGGTAACACGACCAATTAGCTATCACCGTCACTCCTTAAATATACTGAAAATTTATTTTAATCACACGCAGTAAGTGAGTGAGTGAATATTAACGTCGCACTGTTCAGCTACACGAGGGCTTTTGGCGACGGACCGCGTAATTTTGAACCATGGTCAAGTGACGAGGACGACACCTCAGCTGGCACCCCCCCCCTCTTCTAACTACCACACCAACGGGAGGACGTTTGAGCTCTCGACAGATTTAACGTGCAACGCTCCCCTACACGGCGGGTCTTCAGTGGTACTGGGCTCGAACTCATGACACGCCAGCCATGATCAGATACCTAGACCCCTTGGCTACCGCGGCCTCTTAATCACACACAGAGCAAAATTTCAGAAGGATTTTATATGAATTATTATTATAGGCTCTTTCATGATTCTTAAAATCCAGTTGGGCCGTGGGTAACCTAGTGGTTAGAGCATTGGACTCCAGACCGGAAGGTCTGGGTTCGATGCCCGATGACACCAAATCCCCGCCGAGTATAAACGGAGAACGTGCTTGTTAAATCAGTGCGTCCGAATGGTGTCACCATCTATCGTGTTGTTCCGAGCAAAATCGCACTGTCATCTTCTTGGGGCTCAAAGGTTAGGCTAACGACAGGCGTAAAATTCTAGCCCTTAGCCACGATGAATTTCGTGGACCTTGATCTGATGTTACTGTCGATCAGGTGGCATAAGCAACAACAACAATAAAATCCATTTCATTGTAACAAGCTTAACTTTTTGGCATATTTCCTGTTTGAGCTTACTAAAAATATAATTTCCAATAATTTGAGAGTCCCCATGACAAAAAACGTAAATCCATAATTATTCCAAATAAAATTTATTTTCGTCCAGCTTATAAATTTAATCACACTTAAAACGTTACGTATGAAATGAGAACTTTAAGAGTACTTAATTCGTTTTTTACGTAAATTGTTTCATTTTTAACCATGAAAAGTTTTGAAAGATTTTAAATATTATTTAAATTCTTTATATTTTTTAAATATCCATCACATTAAAGTTTTATTTATTAGATATCCATTAGTAAATTTTATTTATGAAATATCTGTTATTTTATTATTTAATATCTAATTATTTATTTTTTAATAATCAACTCATGGTTTCCATAATAACTTCCGTAAGAGGCAGCAGTTTATGTAGCATAAAAATACATTTTACCTTGCATGCATACAAAATCTTTAGGGACATAAAGTAAGAAACTTTTTTCTAAATATGACACCCAATAACGTTATCAACAAAATAAACACGAAGTGCAATCGATCTATGGTAATGTTACGAGTAAACCTTTGCCTCAAGAGTACGAAATCCTGAAGTCAATGAACTAATATTTTCTGTTCCTTAACGTAACGCCCTGTAGGTCCAGAGCTCAGATAAGGATCAGAATCCTATAAAGAATCTACGGTATCGTAGGATTTGTCTTTTCCCTCATGCTTTTTTTTTTTCGTTTTGTCAATATCCCACATAAAATGAGATTTCTTTTCAATTTTTTCAGATTACTTCCGAACCTAACAGATAACCTAACAGATTACTTTTACAGATAACTTTGAGCTATCTTTTCATTTTTTTTTCAAATATCCAATACGGCAAAAGATGTATTTCATTTCATTTGTTTTAAATGAAAAACTTCAAAAAGTTTTCGCTTATGTTCATATTTCGAAGAATTGTGGGGAAAAAACGATGGAGAAGCAAATGTTTCACCTAAAATATTGTCACAAAAATCGTGTTAAAATGAGTCTTTGAACTATGACTAAATCAAAATTCAAATGAAAAGGGAATGTCATGCTATTGTATTATTTAAGAAACTGCAAATACCCTAATTCTAGGTATTCAATTACAACCCTTTTCTCACTCAAAATATTATATAGCTATATATAAGGGTGGATTCACGGTTACATAGATAAAGAATTGTACTTGAGCGTAAAAGAAGTTCTATAACATGTAGATTAGAAGAAAAATAAATAATTTCAAAATTTTATACTACCAAAGATTTAAATTTTTCTAAAAAATAGAAAAAGTCCTAATTTTGGCTAAATAGTTTTAGACTCAATAAAATTATTTTTCTGCAACATAAATATCCCAAAACGAAGATTAATGATATAGAAAAAAATACTGGGTACTCAATAGTAGAGTGTACTTTGCAACATTTCATAACCCCAGCTCTCTCGGCACCCTCAAATCTCCGATCCAAGCTTTCTTTAGTCTTATCGTGCACTGCAATTTCGACAGTATGTTTAAAAAAAGCTTAGTAACAAAGAAGCCATTAAACGTATCTGGTGATCTTTTTAACTATTTAATAGATGCCCTTCGCGCGCGCGCGCAACAAATAGTAAAATAACCGTATCATAAATAGAATTGATCGTGTGTCCAAGCAAATGGCTCCTCACACTGTCACATTTTGTGTAATCACCGTATGTCTCTTGACTACAAATGCCGGACCAGACAGGTGGTTTGGCCGCCTCCACACTCTTATGCAGTAGCCATCAGCATTGAAACTAAAGGATCCATTGCTGAATTTTAAACGTCTCTAATTGGTCACACTCCGGCTAGCAGAGTTTGGCAAAATCCAATCGTCACTAACCAATGATGTGGAGTCAGTGGCAGGCGTCTTAATGATCGTCGTCTCCTTATGCCTGCGTCGGCCTGTCGTCTCCGGATGGTTTTTTAGCTTGATACAGCCGGATGTCTGGAAGGTGGTTAATGGCGTCGAACTGATTCTAGCGCCGTTACTAATGAGTAGTGACATCTTAAGACTCCTTGAGGCCCTGGACCCCCATCCAAAAGTAGGCTCTACCTGAGATCTTTAAAAGTAGACAATATCATGCATTGTCAAATTCTCGTTCAACGGTAATTTGAAACAAATAAATGTGCATAACTCGCAATTTCAAAAACCTAGGCACAAACCGGATCAACTGATGACCGCATTTCGATTAAATGAGTAGAATGATTGTTTATGGAATTAGGCCTAGGCCTAGTCATGGACAACGGTCATCACATAATCATACAATCTTACCACTTTTACCAGTTAACATGCAGTTTGAAGTTTCGTGTTTTTCGGAGAATATGTGCGGGAGAAATATCTGTCCATTAAAATTATCTGGACCAAGATGTTAAGACAGAGTCGAGAACGAAACGAGGCTACCACCGAGGGTGAGGCCCTAAGCCCGAGCCCAATTGGCCCATGCCTTGAGACGTCCCTGCTGGTAAGGATGTTGCCACTCTTATGATTGTGTGATCAATTGCGCTCATTTGTGATCCTGGAACGCCCTGGCCCTCTGCGACGGTAAACTATCCCTTTCATGAGCCATTGCTGCCAACACGAAGCAACTACCATATATCTTCGACCGAGATGGTGGCAAATACGCTTGTTCGACCAACCTGCTACTCTGTACACCCCCCTCTCAAAGTCCGAAAAATGTCGTAATGTCGACGGTTACGTTTCCAAGGCATCTCTAGTCACAATACCGTCCATTCAAGTTGACAGATTTGTTTGAATAACCTGTACTTTTAAACTCTCCCAGCTGCGTATTTCATATGCGCATAGCACACTTACTCTTGTCTCATTGGGGTCAAAATTTTTATCATTTGCATACTCTTACCAGACTACGTTCCTGCCTAGTTTCATGACAGTAGTTCGATTTCTTCTAGGTGCATTTATTTTTTGATGACCGAGTACCATATTTATTTGAATGTAAGCCGCCATCTATTCTAAGCCGCACTCCAAATTCTCAGCAAGTTTTTTTTTTAAAACTGAAAAGTAGTTAGTATAAAATTGTTTTATTGATATCCAATTTAAAGAAATTAAAAATGAGAATGAATAAGAAGTGAATAATTAGTTATTTTACCAATATTATAAATATTTAAATACATATATCAACCTGTAATTGCTTTAACTGCACCATATAAAGAATTTTTTTTTTGCTTCGATTCTAAGCCGCACCCGATTTTTAGTAGTATTAACATTGGTAAAAAGGTGCGGCTTAGACTGGAGTAAATACGGTGTGTGTATCTCTATATATTTATATTAGCCGTTACCCACCCGCGCTTCTCTGGGTACTTCATGATACTGTATGTGTGTATGAATGTATACTGTTTATATACATATGTAAATTTTTGATATTTAAGTCCTAACATAAAGCATTCGATTGTACTGAAGAACGTTCTTTTTAATTTCACCTCTAAATAAAAGGTAAAGGATTTCGAAACGATAATTCCGAATAATTTCTAAAATTGATGCGGAATTGCATTTTACGCTCTCGTAACACAATCCTTTCAAAGTGGAATTCTGCAAAACCCATTTTCAGTGAATCTAATCAATAAAATTAACATGCTTGCCAAATTTCAGGTCTGAATCTAACAGTTCGCCGCCCATCCGGTATAGTGGTCAGTGAAGCTGACTGCGGTGCCGTAGGGATTGGGTTCGAATCCCGGAGAAGGCATGGATGTTTGTGTTGTAATCCTTTCTTCTGTCTGTGTTGTATGCCACCCGTGTTATACATTGCGTGGTGCATGGGGTTTATAAATGTTAAACAAAAAAAACCAAAATAAAAAAAAATCTAACAGTTCAAAATTGGAAATTTTTTTTATCAATAAACCCGTTTCCTAAAGACCCGTCCTTTTCGGATTTCAATTCAACAAAAGAAATATGCATACCAAGTTTCATTACTGTAGATCTAGTAAAATGAATATTTACGAAAAATGGTAATATTTTTTATTGGATATGTCCCAGTAACTCTCCCCTCCCCATATGAGTAGTTTTCCTTAAAATCCGCTCTTAGCGAATTTCTTATTCAACGAAATAAAGCATGTTTACCAAATTTCAAGTATGTGATCTAAGAGTTCAAAAACGGGAATGTTTATCTGGAACGCCCCTTAACTCCTCACAACACTCCTTAAGGGGGGATTTTTGCAAAATCCGTTTTTCGAGAAACTCTACTCCGTGAAAGGAATATGCCTACCAAATACCATCAGTAGCTTTAATATTTCAAAAATGGGACTATATATTTATCTCTAACGCCTCTTAATCCCTTGCAACGCCTTTTGAGAGTCGAGTTTTGTGTAAAATTCGTTTTTAATAAATCTCTACTCCTTGAAAGGAATTCGCCTTTCATTAATTCACTTTTGTTTTGTTACAAAGAAAAAGCACCCACAAACCATAAAACAAATAGCAACACACAAAGAGAGACATTAGCACATTCGTAGCTGAGTTTTGCTTTGGAGTGCCTAGCCCGTGCGGGCTTTTATCTCCTAACTTTGGTGATATAGTTTGAGTTTGATTAACTTGTCCATTTTAGATTTAAAGGTATGATAAATTTAAAGTGCATGAGAAAATCAATAAAACGAACATTTTTCCAGAAAGCATGAGGGAGAAATTAAATAAATGCATAAAGAACGTAGTAGATTTCTGGCTGGCTTGTATAACTGGGATCAGAATGCTAGTAAATTATCCTGACTTTCTGTAGACCAATGGCAGCTTTGCGAGAGGGACTGCTCGCCCAACGGGGTTGCAGTTACTCATGCTGGTGTTGTTCGCCTTTGTTCCGGAGTGGGTACCGTCGCTGTGGTCGGGTGAGTAGTCTTCCGAGGTCCGTAGACTTTTGGAGCTCTCTGATTGGCTGGCATGACTTGGTGCTTACAAGTGAATGATTTTGAGGCTGAGTATTACAGTAAAAGTGCATAGTGATGGAATTTAAATGAGAAATTCAGTGAGATTTCGGATTTAGGGTAAGAGTTAGCACAGATATGCATGCTTAAGGTTTAGTTTTATTAGCGGATTTCGCGATAGCTAAAAGGAATATGTTCAATTTTTCATTATCGTTTTGAGTTTTTGACATGTCCTCTAATGCCTGGAAAATTTCCGAGAATTTAGCGGTTATATTCTGGAGTTCTGCGATATATATCGCGAAGTTTCCGAAATTTATATTAGTGTCTGCGGGCGGGGGAATCCTTCCGATTTACATGACATTTACAAAAACAGCCTTTTTCTACCTAGAAATCTCATCTATTTTTATCGAAGGTCAACCGGAAGCTATTAAAATCGTATGATTTCCGTTAAAAGTTCTTCTAATTTATCCAGATACTCAAATAATGCTAGATTGCATCATCCTTAATTTAAAAAAAATCTGAACTTTTCGTCTGGAGAGAAAATTATGGTTATATCCCGTTATTCAGGTAAACTACCAGCGAAATCCATGAGGGCTTAAGATCATTATGGATTAAAATCCCCCAAGATAAAATTAACGTGAATTATTTAAAAATAAGAATTTTTTTTTTTTATGTTTTAGAAGTTTGATACAATCAGCTCCAGAAAACAATTTGCTTTCATACCCATAAATCAAAGGATTTACAAATAAGTCCTTGCGAAAACATGAAACGAATTTTGAGAAAAGGTAGATTTCTTAGAATACTTAAGAACTCTGCATATATATTTTAGAAACATTCAATACGTTTCATAATTCTTTAAGCGAAAAAAGTATCGATCCAACATAGTTTATCATCCTGTTCAAAACTAAAATTCATTTATTCGTCGTTTTGTAAACATATTTCGATCGTAAAAAATAAGATTATGTAAACAAATATATGTAATGAGAGAAAATAAGCTGTCTTACCATGAGATAATGAGATTCCTCTTATCATTTTGTTTAATTTGTGTCATATTTGTCGTATACCCGTATTACCACAGTGTGACAAAACACGAATGTGACATAAAAATGATTCACGTAGTAAAAATGACGTTAAAATGTCTCACGCACGCATCTTAAGACAGATATAATTAAAATTTCCTATGATGAGGGAAAATTACAAATGCGACAAGCATGTGAGCGTAGGTTTAAAAGCAATCAATATAACTATCAGGTACGTGCATAAGAAATATAAAACTTTGTGGATTTAAACTTTGTTTAAAAAAAAGCTTCAAATTGGCTTAATTAAGTTTTTAAAAAGAGCTAAGTTTTACTGAGAAAGTTTTTCTATAACTCATTTGCATTATGTGAGCATTGTGATGCTTAATATTTAAATTACTTTATTATTAACGTGATGATATGCAATAATTCATTTGCATTATATAAATATTGCATATATATTTACTGGTTATTTTAATATCCACATTGCAAATTCCTTCATTTCTGTGATCAATATTATGCTCGCGATTATATAATTACTATTTATTGAAAAAAATGTTAGGTGTATAACTCAGTCAAAATAAAGGTCGACCAATATCATCAAATTAAAAGACGTCGCTAATTGCTTTGATATACAGCCAATAGTCAAAACCATTCCAGCACACGTTCGAAGACAGTATTAATAACGATACACCTTTTTTGGCAACATATTTTTGGATTGGTGATGTCTTTTCATTCGACGCAATGGGTTGATGGTATAATACCCAAGTTCCAAATTATATTTTGTTCTGATAAATACACTCATGGACCCCCCCCCCCAAATTAGCACACCAAGACGGAGTCGTCAAAATGAAACGAAATTTTACATACGTAATGACTACATTGATATAAGTAAATGATTAGAAAATCAAAGAAAAAGGATCATTTATTTCAGAGAAAAAGGCAAAAAGAACGGAGGATTTAATACCCTGTTGAACCCCCTCTAGCTCGAATGCACGATGCGATACGATCGGGCATTGAAGCATACAAGTTCTGTATAATGTCTTGAGACATTTCGTTCCATATATTTGCTGTAACCTTGCCTCTAATTCGTTCAAACTCCGTGAGAAGCTCAACTCACCGTCCCAAATGATCCCAGATATGCTCGATTGCAGACAAATCTGGGGATCGGGCAGGCCAAAGAAGGGAAGTAACAGTGCAGAGACAGTCTTGTGACACCCTTGCCGTGTGAGGCCAAGCATTGTCTTGTTGAAAAATGGCTCCAGGGAGCCGTTGCATGAGTGTAAAACACATGTGATTGCAGGATGTCATGGACATACCGCTGGGTTGCCATGGTGTCACGGATCAATACTAAGGGTGATCGTGTATTGTAGGCAATGGCACTCCATACCATCACACCAGCTGCGGGAGCGGTGTGTCGCTGTAAAGCAAAGGCAGGATTGAGACGTTCACTGCGGGGTCTCCAAACACGAACACGATTGTCATCACTGCTGAGATTGAATCTGGATTCGTCACTAAAGACGACCTGGTTCCATTCCGCTGCAGTCCAGTTTCCTCGTGCGCGGCACTCCAAACGGAGGCGTCGATGGGTGGGCGTCAAGGGCAGCCCACGTAATGGGCGCCGCGATCCCAAATGTCCTTCAGCCAGGTGCCTTCGTATGGTTCAAGAAGACACACAGGGGCCCCTAGTGAATGTGCTACCTGTATCTGGATGGCGGCCGATGAAACAGTTGTCTGTACGCGTGCATTTCTTACGATGTGCTGGTCTTCTCGAAGACTGGTCTGTCGAGGGCATCCTGAGACTGGTCTTCGTGTAAATGACATCTCTCGGATCCACTGGTCCCAACACCTCCTCACAACACAATCAGAGTGGACTTATTGACGAGCTACTCGCCTAGCTGACCACCCAGCTTCCTTCGTGCCGATGATTCTCCCTTTCTCAAACTGCAACAGCTGCTCATATTGTCTTCAAAAAAGGCGTAATGGCATGTCTACCTCAGCACTTCCTTTGTAAACGATTCAGCACACTCAAACAAGCTTTGATTATGTGTTTTATACTCCACGGAGAACGACGTTTAACGCCCTCTACCAGCTATACATAGTGTGCAATCACGCTGCATGTCTAATCATTTGCATATCTCCCCGCCATGTACCTTACTGCCAAGTTTCGTTACGATCCCGCAATTATTTCTTGGTGTGCTAATTTTTTTGTACATAAGTGTATTATTTTCATATGCTGCTAAACAAGATATCTTGAATTGAAGCAAAGGATGAGAACGAATCTCTCGTGAAGAATTAGAAGCCGATTTGAATTTAACGAGTAATTAAAATATTCTAGAACAAAATTTGCCATTAATTTTCCTAATAAATAGTTAAAAAAAATATTTTTACTCATTTCTACGAAAAATTCGTAATAGAATATGTCTTGCTTACTATCGGTTTGAAACTATTCCTTTCATATGTCACAATTTCATTACGAAATTAAGACTTAAATATTTGACTTTCCAGCTCTATTAAACTTTAAAAAAGGAAAGAATTACATAAGATGTGGGTTGAGAGTCAATTTGACCTAAAAGTAAGAAAATCAATAATAAATTACAATAGTAATAATAATCAAGCAGATTTTTTAATCTTCTTTAGAATATCTTTATTTTTCTTAGAATATCTTCGTTTTAAAATTAATTTTAAAAAGATTTAGGATTTATATCAAATAAATTTGATAATTCCATTAGTTTTAATTTCCATTTAATATGTACGTAATATAATTTTTTTTGCCAAAGGAAAAGAAACATTTGATTGGAGCAAAAGAATGCTAAACTAAATTTTCCAAGCAGCAAATGAATATCAATTTGTCAAAAAAAGATAAAGTTCTAAGTTTTTATTGTAGTTACTACAATGAAATTTGACCAGAGCCAAGTTGAAATTCGGCATGGATCTAACTATACTTTCTGCAAATATTGTATGGTCATGGAAGTGAGGGAATATTAACGTCGCACTGTTCAGCTATACACGAGGACTTTTAGCAACGGACCTCGTAATTTTGAACCATGGTCAAGTGACGAGGACGACACCTGAGCTGGCACCCACCTCTCCTAACTACCACAGCCACACCAACGGCTGTTTTAGCTCTCGACAGATTTAACGTGCATCGCTATCCTACGACGGGTCTTTATTGATACTGGGCTCCAACTCATGACATATCAGCCACGATCCGATACCTTGACCACTTGAATAACGCGGCCACATATGGCCGAGTGGTCATGGTCATGAACTTGTGACCAGCATTGCTTCTGTTCGAGTCGGGGGTTGTAGTCCAGGCACCACTAAATACCCTCTACAGAAGGTCTGATGCACATTAAAATGGTCTATGTTCAAAGCCGTTGCATTGGTGTGGTGTGGAAGTTTGTAAAATAGGATGCCAGTTTAAAGGCATCCTCCTTCTCAGTTGACCATAGTTCAAAATTCCGATGTAAGTCGCCACTTACCTTCGTGCTTTGTATCAGATTTCGAAGTTTTTTGCTATAAAATAGATAAGTACAGTAAAGCGTGCTTAATGCGAAAACGCTTAATACGAAATATCGGTTAACACGAAATAATACAAAGGTCCCGACAAACTACATATTTTCATGCATTTTCTTTTCTCTTAACACAGAACGAAAATCGCTTAACACGAAAAGATTTCCCTTCTCTTAATGAAATGTTTGAGAAAGTTTCTGCGTTATTGAACTGACCTACTGTATCATCGGAAGAATTCGCGCTGCAGTATACAACGATAATGGGTGTACAGACCTATTTATGGCAGACAAATACATTTTGGAGTTCCTTCAAAGCTCAAAAAATATCATTGATGAAGACTTCGAAGACGAAAATTAAGTGAATAATGTATCTCTTGTTCCCATGTCATCCGAAATGAAGATCACGAAAAGCATGTGCAGTTATTTAGACGCACATTCCAATGGTACAATAAATAATAAAATAGACGGCATCGAACAATTTGTTGACAATTTAATGCTAAAAAAGATAATCCCAAGAAAAATATCAAATTATTTACCAAAAATTCAATAAACGTTTTGTTTTCAAATTAAATTTTACTAAGTCCTTGTGAAGGTTTTTTTTTTTTGAGTTTTATGAAAATATGCATATATACGTTTCTGTGTAAATAAAATAAACTTAATTTTTCTGAATATATGTTTTTTTTTGTAATATCCTTTAACATGAAAAAATATTTCAGTCCCCCTCAGTTTCGTGTTAAGCGATTTTCACTCCATGTTATCTGACATAATTTTTGTAATGCCATTCTCATGTCAAAACATTCAAATGTCAAAACTCTCAAAACATTCTCATGTCTCACCTACATTTCCAATGTATCCCAAATAAACAAGGTAAATCTCAATGTTTACGTTGCATTACACGATTGGAGAGAATTTATCGCTACTTAAATTATAAGCAATTTGGGTCCATTTTCTTTCTGATCACAACATTCCACAGTCTCAGAGAATTGCCTTATTTATCAAAGTAACTGACTAAAAAACCGCTTTTGTCGTCTTAACTATTTTTGGTATTCCAGAATGGATGGAAAATCCATCGGCAACTTCCGAGCGTATCTGAAATACCAAAAAGCGTTACAGCTTTCTACTAGGTTCGATCAATACCGAAAAAGTTGCGATGATGATTTCGATTAAGAGTGTGATTTATCTTAATCGAAACTAAATTATGGGTCTTTCTCTGTCGCGGCCGTAGGAGCTATTAACAAAAGGAGTATTTTTTAGCTTTTAAGTTGGCTTTATCAGAAAATGGATATACACTCCTATCATTCGAATTGTGGCAGTTTGGAAGCATTGAATTATGTTTTAGGTCTCAGTTGCGAGGAGAAAAAAATCGAATCAGATTTTATCTTGTATAGAATGAATGAAATTTGACAAGACGTGATTTATTCGAAGTTTGTATTGTACGTCGAATTTTAAAGCATAAAAAGGATTTTTTCAACAAAAAAAATTCATTGAATTTTACCAAATAAAATGTTGAAGTGTGTCCCTTTGGTATTCCTTATTCTATTCGCAAATATATAAATTATTTAAATGTCATTCGATTTATGTTTATATATAATTTGCGTCACTTCATTAGTGTGTGTGTTTGAATGCGTGTGTTTGAGTGTGTATATTTGTGTGTGAGTGTGCGTATTTGTGTGCGTTAGAGTGCGTATTTGTGTGCGTTAGAGTGTGTGTATTTGTGTGCGTTAGAGTGCGTATTTGTGTGCGTTAGAGTGCGTGTATTTGTGTGCGTTAGAGTGCGTGTATTTGTGTGCGTTAGAGTGCGTGTATTTGTGTGCGTTAGAGTGCGTGTATTTGTGTGCGTTAGAGTGCGTGTATTTGTGTGCGTTAGAGTGCGTGTATTTGTGTGCGTTAGAGTGCGTGTATTTGTGTGCGTTAGAGTGCGTGTATTTGTGTGCGTTAGAGTGCGTGTATTTGTGTGCGTTAGAGTGCGTGTATTTGTGTGCGTTAGAGTGCGTGTATTTGTGTGCGTTAGAGTGCGTGTATTTGTGTGCGTTAGAGTGCGTGTATTTGTGAGTTTGAGTGCGTATTTGTGAGTTTGAGTGTGTGTATTTGTGAGTTTGAGTGTGTGTATTTGTGTGTTTGAGTGTGAGTATTTGTGTGTTTGAGTGTGCGTATTTGTGTGTTTGAGTGTGCGTATTTGTGTGTTTGAGTGTGCGTATTTGTGTGTTTGAGTGTGAGTATTTGTGTGTTTGAATGTGTGTATTTGTGTGTTTGAATGTGCGTATTTGTGTGTTTGAGTGTGCGTATTTGTGTGTTTGAGTGTGTGTATTTGTGTGTTTGAGTGTGTGTATTTGTGTGTTTGAGTGTGTGTATTTGTGTGTTTGAATGTGTGTATTTGTGTGTTTGAATGTGTGTATTTGTGTGTTTGAATGTGTATATTTATATGTTTGAATGTGTGTACTTATATGTTTGATGTGTGTGCGTGCTTGAGTAGGCGAGTGCGTGTGTTTGATAATTTTAAGACAAGAAAATCTATAACCTTGTTAAATGAAAATAGTGAGTTTCTGATGTTTAAGATAACGACTTCTAATTCATTGTGTTTGCTAAATAATGTAATTCAGATTCGTTTTTTTTTAAATTTTGTTGGCGTTATATTTTTATTGATTCTGAAAAATATCTAAGAAGTATAATTTAATCCCCCCATAACTTCGAGCGAAATGATAAAATACCTGTGGTACAGCGATCGGTGCCTAGTTAAAAGTTTCTTTTTAAAAAAATATCTAATGTTCGATTTTAAAAAATGACATTCATTTGGTTGAGGAATTTATTTGGAAAAAAAGCAGAAAAGAAATGAGTAAACATCGAGCGCGTCTTAGAAGATCACTGAGAAAAAATTTATTTTGAACCGCAAGAAAATTAAATCGCTCCATGTCGAAGTCAATTCTATTTTAACTTTCAACGGAGTTTTATGACAATGGGCACGCAAAACCAGCAATGCGAACATTTTTCTTTGTACTTTTTAAACAGGTTTCTATCTTTGAAAGAACTGAGATTTTAAAAGTGTATTTTTCAGCATAGTATTTACCTAATTTTATAAAGTTAAAATTTTCCTATGGCGAATTAAGCCCTATAACTCCTTATAAAAACATTACAATTTGTATCATTCATCGTTAGAATGTATTTGATTTCGATATGTTGCTAATTTTGAATGATTCTTTCAATATACACCTAATTTAGCGATCTATTTTATTTAGGTCGCTAAAAAAGCTCCCAAATTTGCCAAGGTACACCTTAAATTTCACTTTAACTTGACCGAGTTATTCAAATTTAAAAAGGGTTGTATTTTAAGCTATCAGCATACGTGTAGAAACAAATTTTCTAAAATGTCATGCGATTAGTAATTTTATGTTATTTTGTTGGTTCTTATGACCATAAATTAAGGAAAAACACCTATCGGGAAACTGTAAGGCAATTTAAATTTATCGAAATATGGTATTTTAGGTAAAATTTTGATGGAACTTATACCGAAATTCAAAACACTCTACATGTAATTCAAAGCTATAAATTTAAATTATTTTTTACGCAACATATTTAACACAGTTATGAAGGTAATGAACTAAAATATATAATATATATTTACAATTACCAAAAGGTTATGGCTCATTGCACATTTCCTTATAGAAAATTTTATTAAATGCAGGGTGTTTGTAACAATAAACTGTTAAAAAAAACTATTGGTGTTAGAGCTAAATCCTTAGTTCATTGCCTTTATCATACTTTAAATAGCATGTAAACAACATATAATAGAAATACATTCCTACGTTTTTGAAATAGAAGGTTTTAAGTAACATAACTTTGACAAAAAAATTACAATCTTCATTAAAAGCATTTAAAGTATTGATTCCTATTTTACTAAAATAAATGCTCAATAGCAGATATTTAAAATTCATCGCTTTTATATATAGCATGTATTTTCACTCGTTCTGTATCTTATTAAACTTCTTTTCTGGCTACTCGATATTTTTTTCCATCACAAAATGGCAATGATAAAAAATATTTCTGAATTTTAGTCAAACATTGATTATGAAACTTAGCAGATATCTTAAGTGGTTTAAAATACAAATGTTTTTACAAATTAGTAATCAAAATTATACATTAAGCAATCAGATTTTCTTAAGCAATGGTAAATATCAAAGCATCATGCAAAAACATTAAGCCTTATATATGTATGAAGAAGACAACACATAACATTTTTAACATTTACTTTAAGACAACAATTTAAGAAAGAATGACAAATTCAAAAATGAAAACTTACTCACCATGAAATTCCAAACAGAAATCAAAATTCTAGAATTCAGTTTCAGTTGTCAAAAAGGTAATGTGAATTATATATTTACTAGTGCCGTCTTAAAATGTGAAGGTAAATATTGATGACTAATCAATATAAGTCAATCTTACATCAAAATATTGAAGTTTATATAATATATTGTATTTAAATTTTCATTCATCAGCACACACTCCTCAAACAATTGACAAATTTTTGTTCAGATTTTCCCAGTTAGATATCTTTCCCTTTGATTTTGACTGTTATTCTTCTACTATTGCCAAAAGTATCAAAATAATAGTACTAGAATTATATTTTTTCCAGAGATGTGAGAAGGCCGTGGTAGCCTAGTGGGCAAGGTAATGGATTCGTGGCTGACATGCCATAAGTTTGAACCTTGTGCCGCTGAAGCACGCTAAATCTGTCGAGGCTCAAATGTCCTCTCGTTGGAGTGGTGGGGAAGTTAGGAGAAAGGGTGTCAGCACAGCTGTCGTCCTCGTCACTAGACCATGGTTCAAAATTGAAGGTCATCGTGTAGCTGAATAGAGTGACGTTTATACCCACTCACATCCTAGAATTGTGAGTGAGTGTATATTAACGTCGTTCTTTAAAAAAAAACAGGACTTTTGTCGACGACTCTTGCAATTTTGAGCCACAGGCGAGAAGGACGACATCTAGGCTGGCATCACTCTCTCCAAACTTCCCTGCCACATCAATGTAAGGACTTTCAGCCACGACGGATTTAACTCATAACAGCCTCTTTACACAGTGGGTCTTCAGGGCACTAGAGAGAGATAAAGAGAGAGTACGTATCACTATAAAGCTACACGAGGGCTATTGAAGACGAACCTCGTAATTTTGAACCATGTTCAAGTGATGAGGACGACACTTAAGTTGGCACCCCTCTCATAAATTCCACGCCACACCAACAGGAGGATACTTGAGCCTCGACATATTTAACGCACATCAGTTCCCTCTGCATGGGTGTTCAGCTGAATAAGAGTCAATCTCATGACACGCCTGCGACGAGTCCGAAACCTTGACCACTAGGCTACCTCAGTCACCAAGGGCTCCAGAACTCGAATTCATGATGTGCCAACGACGAGTTCATGACCAGGACTATTAGGGAACCACAACTACTTTCCCCCCAAGAGAGTTATATCACTAACAGTACCATTACAATAAGTGAGCTGTTTGATTGAGAATAATACCACATAATAATGATAGGGTAGAAATACACGAATTGTGTTATCATGAAAAGTCTGTTATCCAAGGCGACCAAGGTAGCCGAGTGGTCATGGTCACGAACTCATGACCAGCTTCGCATATGTTGAATCATTTGTTTGATTGATGTACTTTAAATCTGTCGAAGCTCAAATTTCTCATGTTGACGGGTGTGAAAGTTTGGAGATAAGAGTGCCTGCTCAGTGACCAAGGTTCTAAATTACGAAGTCCGTTGCCGATAACCCTCACCTTGCTTTCGAGTGTGACATAAATAAGAATGAATTTCAAAACTATTGTCCAAGATACTCATCCTCCAATAATACTTTGTAGTGTTTTACTGAGCCTTTGAAAAAAAATTTCACCTTAAAAACTCTTGTTAATCATTAAATTTAAACGTATTTGCTTTTTTGATATATTGAGAGATATTATTAATAGTTCAACTGGTTCTCAATAGATCTTACTGAGTATTTTCTCAGTTATTTTGGTAGATTGTATTGACTGATGTAGACCCAGTGGTAGCGTATCACGCTTACGTATACTGAGATGGCACAGTAGGCCTTGGCCCTCATGGGCTGTTGCAGCATTGAGTTTAGTTTTTATTGATTTATATTTAAATTATTGAAAAAATATTCCATCGTCTATTCCTTAATTGCAGTTAATGTTTTGAATTGGACGTAACCAGCTTACTTTTTCTGCCCGACATAATGATCAGCTGATCCCAGGATTTTGATTTTAACTCAGAGTTGGATGATGAAAATAAACGAGCCCATGAGCCACCATTGTACGGATTCTTAGCCCCGAAAAATTTAACATTTTGATTTGATCTGATATTAAATTACATCGCATTCTGAAGCAAACGAGGGGTACTAGTGATGGACTTCGTAGTTCTGAACCACGATCAAATGACGAGGACGACACCCGATCTGGAACCCACTCTCCAAACAGCCACACAATGCCAAAGGGAGAACTTTGAGCATCGATAGATCTAACATGCACCAGCCCGTCTATACGGCTGGTTTTCAATGGCCCTGTTTGGAACTTGCGACTCGACAACGCCAACCACGAGTTTGCGATCATGGCCACCCATCTCTACCGAGACCACGACACATTTAATGTGCCTAAGTCTCTCTAAGTTTCTTTAATGACATCGCAACTTGGACCCATGACTCCACAGAAACAACAGCGATGTCCATGGCTTTTTGGTGACTGCAACCACATGCCTAGCGGGAGGATATTAAATCGTAACACGTTTATACTACAGACTATTAAGTGAGTGAATAATAACATCGCATTATTCGGTTACTCTATGGCTTTTAGCGACAGACCTCTTAATTTTGAACCACGGTCAAGTAGCGAGGACAATACCCGAGCTGGCACCCTTTCTCCTTGCTTTCAAACCACACTAACGGGAAGACGTTTGAGCCTTGACATATTTAACGGGCCATCTCTGCATGGCGGGTGTTCAGCAATACGAGGCTCGAAATTATGACAAGCAGGCCCCGAATCCATTACCTTGACTCCTAGGACACTCAGACTATTGGGAGGGAGGGCTTCTCTTTGCTTTCTTTATCTTTCGTAATAAAAGAATTATGCTGTAAATAACTGATGGGTCCCCCCCCCCTTCCTTTTTTTAATTTTATCACCTCTGAATAATTGTTAAAGACTTTGTGATTTCTAAATACTCTTCCATTGTGCTTAAATTGCAGTAAAATTTGACAAAATCTGAAAAGAACAAAGCATACGCCGAAAATTGACGAAGAAACTTGCGTCAAACTGGTAACTATATAAAAAAAAAAGTTGAAACCGTCAAGCACAAAGCATTCGTTCAACGAATGAGCAAGGTACACTAAGTGCGGGTGTTTACATCCATAGTAAACAAGCAACTCTGACATCGTCTAGCGATTTGTTCGGGATATTACTAATGTGCATGCGTTTAGAAATACCTCGCCAAATGCGTCGAAAATTGTTGCATTGACCAAACTTCATCATTAATTATTAATATCAACTGGTAAATATAATAAGCTTTGATAAATTATTCACTTTAATTAGCCTATAAATCATCAACATTGATTGTAACATCATCTTGACCCATGACCTTCCTACCCTGATCGTAATATCAACACGAATACAATAAAATGGATCCAAAAAAGGAAAAAAGAAAATAAATAATGAAAAGTTGAATTGTACTTTACATCCAATTTCTGAAAGTATTCTTTTAAGCTTTAAAAACTCGCAAATGAATCATTAAAATAAGCTTAACAATGTTTAAAAAAATCGGTAAAAGACTATATAATTCAAGAGAAACCATTCTTGTTCTTATTTTCACAGGCAATTCATTGGATTCAAATCGAGGAACTAGTCTAAGTTTGAAGAGGAAAGCAGAATTCCAACTGAAATGGGATCAATATTACACTCCCGAATTCTACAGGATGTTACCAAATTCTACCGACAAAATCATAGGGGTGATAGTAGGCAACATGGGGATGACAAATCAACAAAAAACATGGGGTCGCAAACCACGTTTAGTTAGTGTTTAGTCAGTTTCCATGTTTAGTTCAAACCAGGAGGAAGATAAGCCAGACTAGGGGAGCAGTGGAGTAGCTACCAATGGGTTAGGTGGTGCCGTGCACCAGGGCCCTCAAGCTCAGGGGGCCCCTCCGACCCTCATCACCAAGCAAGAGAAACTTGCGATAATTTCTTCCACATTTAAGATATAATGTAAAAGGTTGTACACAACTATAATCATGGAAATTCAGTTGAAATTAATTTCGAACTTGTAGAGAATTTCCCTAAATTCTTCCCGTTGTTTGCGTTAATATTGTGAACTTAACTTATTGAAAAGTTTTTATATTATTTTCAATTTTTTAATTTTTTATAATATTGGTAATGTACTTTCTTGTTCTTGCATGTTTCTTTGTATCGTTTCCTGTACATGTCGGTGGACCATTCTGTAACTCTAAGCCCTCTGGTGGGAGAGTTCGATCCTTCAGGAAAAAATACATAAATAGTCAGGGATTCTTCAACGACGTTTTGTAGCGTAGTATTACGTTTCTCCTTCCTCCCCTTTTAACGTCAGTAAGTACTCGTTCACTTACGAATTGTATTGCATAAATTAGAAAACTAATATTATAGATAAAAAAAGAAACCCAGTAGTGCGTTTAAGCGCAAACAACCCTAGAAAGATAATACAGAAAACAAAAATTGAGCCCCAAAATCGTTAAATTTCTTAGTTAGCCTTCCACGAGTGCCATGGTTTCAAATCGAACCTGGGCGATCACTAAAGCTCACACATGAAAACTCATACATATACGTGTAAGTAGTACGTATAGCTTTGCTTCAATATATTCTGCAGAGGACGGTAAAGAGCTGGCGTTTTAAAGTAGCTTTGTATATTTAAAATATATATATGATTTTACTTTTTTTACTGAATAAAACTCAAGCAAGATAGGGTCCTCATTTCTTTTCTTTTTTTGCACCAGGGTCTTTGTATACCTAGTTACGTAACTGGAGGAAAGTAGTCAAACGAATAAAGAGATTTAAAGCGCCGTGGTAGGGTTGACGAAACGTACACGTATGCAAATTTCTCACTTCTCCTGGAGTTGCTGCAGGGAATAGTGGCAACTGCGCACCAGAAAGTATGGTTCACGCGCGATGACGCAAGAACACATTTTTCGATTCATCTTTATGTTACATGCCCCCCAGGAGGTGGATTGCACGCGGGGAACCACTTGTTTTGCCTCCATGCTTCCCGGACCTCAACCCCTTGTATTTCTTCTTATGGGGCCACTTGAAATTGCTTGTGTTTGGTGGATCTCATGGTACGGATCGTCTTCGCTTCAGTTGATATAGCCAGTACTCGGGATTTGTTTAAAGACGTCTGAGACAATCCTTCTTCCATCGGTGTCTGTTGTTCTATGACCTAAGCGGCTGTAACTTCGAACAATTCCTGTGACAATCACTTATCGTTGTATTTCTGACGTCGAGCTGTAATGCTTTGCTCATATTATAAGTATGCTTTGCGTTTAATAAATGTATTTTTACCTCTTGTTGCCCCTTTTCATTCCACTCGACATAACTGTTTTTGAGAATTACTCCACCTAAACGTGGTTTGCGACCCCATGTTCTGTGATAATTTGTCATCCTCATGCTGTCAACTATCACCTCTCTAAATCTGTCGGTTGAATTCGGCAACACCTTGTATTAATGGACAGATGAAAACTTTAACCTAAAAAAAAAAAAACAATCAGATTTCAGGTGAAAAATCTTTCAGTTCTAAACACTTTCGCTACAGCTTAGAAAGTGCTATGTTTAAAGAAACGTAATTATCCATATTTTACACTAATTAGATAATTCGGTAGAAAGAAGGGGTTATCATTTTGCAACGATTAATATAAATTGCCTACAAAAAATTATGTTGTTTCTCTAATCCCCCCCCAATTAGAATTCGGAAGAAAATCTTTGTTGTTGACAAACAAACTGGAAAATTATCTTCGTCTTTATAAAGTTATGAGTTCCGTAATGTCAAGAGATGACAATAATTCCAAAAGTTATGTGTAACATACTGTCAAGGAATATCGTTTTTCAGCTCTCATTGGACAGATTGCTTACAAGTTCACTTTTCCCTTTGTGGAAATACGAATCTTTTCTATACAAAAAGCGTAATGGTTAAGTACGGTTGATGTAACAATGTGAAAAAGCTTTAGATTTGCGCGGAAAATAAACAATTTTTGCATTCTTCATTCTTCTTTTACCTTACAATGCAGTCTGTAACGCGAAATTTAACTTTTCCTAATCAAATAGAAAGACATAGAAAGAAAAAAAACTACTACAAATTATTAAATTAGATACAATAACGAAATGTAGAGAAAAATAGTACTTAAAGAATGTAAATACATTTTAATTTCGGTACTTTCTGGCGTATGTTTTTTAAAAAAAAGACGTGATAATATGCCAGGATACATCTGTGCACATACTAACATGTGAATTTTCGTATTTTACATTTAATACATACCGTAAAATTCGGCGCGTAGTGCGCACTTATATTTTCAAGCTGCAATTTTTAGTTTTCAGGAATATTCGCCGTATAACGCGCACCCCCTTTTGTACGAAGAAACCTGAAATGTACGTGCGCAATGCTTGTACTTTTGAAGTTATTTATTCGAGGTATTATTCCAAACTTTAGAAAAAAAAATAGTATACTTCTAAACTACAACTATTTAAGTTCATAATAAATGTCATTTCTTTTAAAGAAACAGTATTTCTTGACATATGTAAAAGTTGAATTGTTTCTACACTGATCTTTTTGTATTTTTAAATCTATCATTTTTATATCCGGCGTATAACGCGCACACTTAAATTTCGATCTTATTTTTTGTGTTAAAAGTGCGCGTTATACGCCGGATTTTACGGTACTTATATTTCTCTCTCTCTCAACAGTAATGTTACTTATTCATCACTCTCAACCGACTAAATGATTTTTATACTGCTTTAAATGAGGAGGTGTAACCCACGGTACCCAAATGGTGATGATTGCGAACTTGTAGCCGGTGTTATTTCTGTTAATTCATGGGTAAGAGTCCAAGTGCCATCAAAGACCCATCGTGTAGAGGGTATGATGTATGCTAAATGTGTCGAGGCTCAATGTTCCAGTGAAACAGGGAAGCAAAGTGCCACCACAGGTATCGTTCTCGTCACTTGACGTGGCTCGAAATTACAAGCTATGTCACGAATGGCCCTCATGCTGTTTTTAATTGCTACATTAATAAGCAACTGTCATTCAAATTTGAAAACAAGATCCGCAAAAGTTCCACACTCACCATCACCTCCTAACACCTAACTGGATACCACGGCTACCATGGATCCAGATAGTGCCCGGCAATATTTCATTCGATTGCGTGTTCAAGCTCTGATTCTACTAAGGTTCATCATGTGAAGGGCTGATGTTCATTAAATCTGAAGTTCCTTGATTTCCATAAGTTGGCATGGTATGAATATAGTATGGGGAGGACCAACTAGGCGTCGACCATGTATCTAACTATGGTTTGAATAAATGAACGATTGTTAATTAATGCCGCACTTTAAAACAAAGTGAGGGTCATTGAAGACGGACCTACTAACTTTGAACCTCTGTCAAATGACGAGAGCGATCCCCGAGGTGGCTCTCTACTCTCCATTCTTCTACACCACACCAACGTGAGGACCGTAGTTCAAAATTACAAGGTGTATTGGTTTGATTATAGAACATTGTATCAGAGAAAGAGCTGGGAAGTCGCTAGAAAATGTGCAGTAAATGCACGCATACAAACAAACCTACGGACTTATTCAGATTAGGTTGACAGAAAATCATAAACATGTGATCATTTCGGAAAATTTTTGATGGCCATAGCTTATCTCTATCTTCTGAAAAATTGCAAAAGTTTGTGACGTAAAATGTTTTGTTTATAATAAAGTACTTTTCACGTGATTATCTGTTTGATCACGGAAGGACATATGAACAGTGAAGAAGTTTAAATAAATTTCATTTTGCCCGTTCACTAATTTAACAACGAGTTGGTGAATTTTTCATGCGAGTATGAATAGTAAAAAAAATACCACAATTTTTAAATATCATTAGCCTTATAACTTGACATTAATAGGATTTAATAATGTAGTTTAAAAGATTTGTTCCTTTTATTTATATTTGTCTTTTTTACGTTTTTTGTCTGAATTTTGAGTTTTTTTTTATTTTATGATGTTGTTACCACTTACGTCTGTAAGCCTTATGTTATACAATGTGGAGCATGAGGAGTTTTGCAAATAAATTTATTAAAAAAAATATTTGGATGAAAAGAAATAATCCCAAGGCTGAGAAAAAGGAAGCAAATATAATGAAAATTATTGATAATAGTCCTAGTATTTTAAACTTCGACAAAAAGGCGATGGTCAAACCAGAATTTAAAACTTACTTTTTTTAATTTCCGAGTCATTCCATGTTAGAATTTTAAAATCCAGCTCAAATGAAAAGAAGAAAAAAACTATCCTCATGATTTTACACGATATATTCTTTGGAATAGGAATTCATTGTTAGACTTATACGTAGATTGTTAGAATTTATGGTATATTTGATTCTTTTGTATTTAATTAATAAGACAGGTTTTATTCTTATGAATATGTCCTTAGTTGCATTTTTTATTGCTTTAAAGATGTGGTCTTCAAACTTTTTCGACTCATGGAACTCTTAGAACTAGAAAGTATTTTCGTGGAACCATATTCCACACACATTTAGAAGAATATATCTTAAAATAATATTTAAAGTAAATCAATGTCATAAAGGTACTTTTTGTAAAGGCAATTAAAAAAAGAGTATTGCATCTATTATTAAAAATTTTAATCTAGTTTTAATATAATTAAGTCATTAATAATATTAATATGTGATCCACACAAGTGTCACCCACCCATGCATTTTGTTTAGTAACTGGTTATGTGCTTGATTTTTTTCACACACAAACTGTCGAAGTCTAAGCCTATTGAAATTAACTGCCAATCGCATTACATTTTCTGAGCTTAATTTATTTCTTTGATTTGATTTTTTAGCCACATGGTGAGAAAATTTTTCTCTTATACACATTGTTCTGAACGGCATTAAAATGTTCAGCGAAAAAAAATACTGTGTACCTTGCATGATTTGCAACATAAGATTTAGGAGCTGTTCTTGATTAAATTTATAGTTTTGATATCGAATCTGTGTGTGTGTTGATAGGTCTGTAAGTTGTTCCCTCTCCTTTATTGTTTTTTTTTCAACAAATGTCAAGTGGTACATTTTCTATCGGAAAATTATTTAGTTTTGCAAGACATTGTACTAACGAGTACACAATTATCGCGTAGAACCCGATATAGTAAACAATAGTATATTTACAATCTTGTAGGTACTATATAAAAATATAAAAAAATATAACATTCTTTTATTGTTTAAAATAAAAGTTTTAAAGGTATTGCAGAATTAAGTAAAATATAGAAATGAAAGTTTCAGTTTCTTATTGACAGGGATGAGCTTTATATTTTAGTGGGAGTACCAACTTCATAGAGAACGTGAATTGATAGTGCATACACATTTGTAATTTCTTTTTTTTCTTTCGATTTTTTATTATGTTTCGTGGAACCCCAGGATTCCGTGGAACACAGCTTGAAGACCACTACTTTAAGTGTCAAAATTTAGTACTTCAAGAATTGTTAGTTTTCTCCCTATGAAGAAAATTGTATGGAGAATATTGAGTATTACACACATAGAGAATATAGAAAATATATATTATGTATTCTCTCTATAGCATATAGAGAATGCATTTTCCATTCTAATTTATTGTCCTTATTTCGTGTTGTATTCTTATACTGAATATATCAGAAGATTATTAAGGCATTAAAATCTAGTAAATAGAATTCTTTCACTTATATATCAGGTTATAACAAAAAATATATGAACCTTAATAGTCTTACAAATAATAACTAAGAAACTAGCTTGCAAGCCTAAACAGCAGAAGAAGAAACGAGTATTATATAGGATATTGTCCTTTTTAATATAACAGTATATATCCCTTATCGCTCATCCAATAAAATCACCTTCCTTGACCTGGAAACTTGACCCTATAAACGCGTTCCAAGAAGCCGATACTATTTCTATATTCATCATTATTCTCGTCACATAGACGATAGAAAAATGTTCGCCGCTGCTTTATGGAATGTAACGATGATGAGACACAAGAATGTGCCAAAAAGGTCGCCAAGTTCACCTAATTCTCTGTGACTGAGATGATGACATTGTAATGAGTTATGCATTCCGTCGCCAATCGATTGGTTCAATATTGAATATAATAAAGAAAATAAGAACAAGCAAACGTATCCGGATAGCAGAAATGTCTTATCGAATCAGTTATTTACCTAAAAATAGAAAAGTATAGTTTATAAAAACTTAATTTACATTAAAATTATTAGAAATTCATTTTTTAAAGCTAGAAATTAAGTTATCTATTTTTAATCAATGAGTATAATGAACAATTTTTTTTTTTTGATAAACTAGGTTAAACTATTGAATTTCTAGAGGTAAGCTAAGTTTAAATAGGAGTTGTCACTGTTTTATTTTTTAATAATTCTAGAATTTGTTTCAAGGAAATGGTAACAGTTTAAAAATTGAAGATATTTTTGAAAGTGGAAAAAACACAAATGCATTTGGATTATTTTTTTTTTAATGGAGAGATTGAAATTATCACTACCTTGGTGCTGCAGGATGTATCTAGAAATAAAATTAAGTTCAATCAATATTGGTTTTAAGTTGTATTTTTTTATGTTTGGATATTTTTGTTCGTAAATTACTCTGACCTACTGGAATCTCAGAAGGCAATATTCTAAGGCAACCACCTGACATCTTTCCCTCTTAGCAGAAATTACATAATATATTTTACACATTTGTTGTGCAAGATTTAAGGACGAGGTTGAGAATTTAGAATCCTGACTTTACGATGGGGAAGCCTAATATTCACCGTTACGCCACTGATGTACAATGATGATTCTAGACAACAATGGGGTGTGGTCATATATCCTACTAAAGGTTGAAAAGAGTTTTTTTATCAGGACTTATGGTCTTCTGTCCAATTGTGCCCGAAGCTAATTTCTCAAACAAATTACTTTTTATTCTTTAGACTATTTATGGAAGGGGGGAATGTTGAATTTTTCCATCTTCTTATTACTTGGAGATGGCATGGTTGTATTTTTATCAACTCTTTCGTCCTTAATTTTTCACTCCAGACAGATGTGTCAGAAAGTTGCGAAAGAAATGAGAAAAAATTTTACGAATAATAACGTAATAATATACAGGGTGTCTACAAATTAGCTGGGCAAAAGGAATGATTTATTGCATGTAATTTACAGGAAAAATATTAAAGTATTGTTGTAAGATAGAGAAACAGTTCAAATTTACCACTATCACAAATGTTTGATGTGGCTTCCTTTTGTTACTAGGCAAATATCCCTTCGGTAAATCAGTTCTTGCAACAGATTTGTCAGCATATTAGCGTCGATAAAATTCATCGCAGTGTAGATTCCCGATTTTAGCTCCAGAATGCATACTGGAAATCGAGTGGGCTCGGGTTCGAATCCCGAATAAGGCATGGATGTATCTTAGGGAGAATAAGTCGGATTTTCGCCTGAAATGGATTCCCGTCTTGAAAGGAAAGCAGCGCACGCCTTCGATTCTATGCTGGGATCATAGTTTGTACAATAAAGTCTATATTCTTCTGAGTTTGTATTGGATGTTTCTGTTCTATCTTTCATATGTATCCCAGTATGAAACACACGACAACAACAACAATGTATACTGGAAGTGACAGAGACTCTTGATCTTTTACAAAACCTCATACATACCTCATACTCCTCAAAACGTCCAATGGTGATCGTGATGACCACTAAATAATACCTCCACGAACAATCCAAACCGGTACCTCAACATTGAGGTTAGATGTAACGTCGTTGTGGTAATGATAAGGCCCACCATCCTGTTAAAAAAGCTGTAAACTCCTGACATTTTTCAATTCCTACAATTAGTTCACACTCTCCCTATATATACAGGGTGTTTCATAAATGATGGGAGTAACTTTAAGGGGTGATAGTACACATCAAGACGAGTAATAGTAAATAGGAAACCAATTGTCCCAAACGTCTTCCGAAGGAGAAAGGCGCCATCAAAGTTTAGGGTCCTAAATTTCAAATGATGATAAAAAACGGGAAATGGATCGATTCATTTGCGGTTTTCACTAAAATCATTCTTTAAATTAGTATTTTCATTAAAAAAAGTTTTAAAGACAAAGTTAAAAAAATGCCGTTAGAGGGCGCTCTAGACTTGGAGTACCGAACAACTACCTTTTACCAGTATTTTTTTTATTTTGTTAAATGTTTACAAAAGCTTAGATTTTAACTTGAATTTTGAGCGCAAAATTGAAACCATCGGGAGCGGTTAAGTGGCGCAAATGTAACCGCGTTTAGGGAGGAAAAATTGAAATGCTCGTATGTAATGATCAAAATAAAAAACGATAAAGCAAACTTTAAGAGGCGATAGTACAACACCAAAACAAGTAACATTCATCAAAGAAATCATACTCGTAATTTTAACCCGAAGGTGATAGAGGGCGCTGAAACAGATTTCGTTTTAAGAGACAAAAAGGAAACAAAGAACATTTACGTTATAAAAAAAAGTTTAATTAGAAATGATTACAATAGCTGTTCGAAACACTGACCATTAGAGGCGATGCATGCGGTACAACGGCGAAGAAGGGGTTCACGAACCCTCTGAAGCACGCCAGGAGTATCGCGCACCTCTGCTGCAGCTGCCGAAAGTCTGGCGACGAGTGCTTCTGCAGATTCGATAGGAGTCTCATACATAAGACTCTTCAGGTGTCCCCACAAAAAGAAATCCAGGCATGAAAGATCGGGCGATCGCGCTGGCCAAGGGACAGGACCACCTCGCCCAATCCATTGATTTGGAAAGGTTGCGTTTAGATAATTTCGCACCTCTGGCGCAAAATGAACTGGTGCTCCATCCTGCTGGAACCACATTACTCGCCGGATATGAGGGGGAACATCTGTCATCATTTCCGGTAGCACCTGTTGCAGAAAGGTAAGATATTTTTTTCCATCCAGGCGTTCTGGCAGAAGATAAGGTCCAAGTAGATGGTCACCAATTATTCCTGCCCAAACATTTATGGAAAATCGTTGCTGATATGCATGTGAAGAAGACGCATGTGGATTTACATCTGCCCATTGGTGGGAATTGTGGGTGTTAAATGTACCGTCACGTGTAAATGTACATTCATCTGTAAAAAGCACAGTTGCACCAAAATCGGGATTTAGGGTGTTCTTCTGCAGATACCAGCGAGCAAAATCCATTCGACGAGGAAAATCCCTTTGAGTCAGTTCCTGGACTCGTTGGACATGAAAAGGATGCATACTTTCATCCTTTAGTACTCGCCATGTCGTGGAGGGTGATACTTCAATTTGACTAGCCTCTGCTCGCGTGATTGTATTTGGATGATCAGCCACCATATCCAGAATTTTTTCTTCCATATCTACCGTTCTGTTAGACTTCGCATGGCCTGCATTTGAACGTGCACCAAAAAAGGATCCTGTCTCACACAACTGTCTGTGCAAGCGCACAAATTTTTTATCATTAGGCAACCGCCTGTTGGGAAACTTTTTTCCGTACAATCGTGGCACCTCTGCACTATTCCCATTTGCAGTTCCGTAGATGAAGTGCATATCAGCCTTTTCTTGATTAGTGAAGGGCAACATTTTTCGTTACGTTTGTACCGTGATTTACACTTGCACACTCGGGTCAGTGGCTTTTATCTTAATAACAATTTGCATATGCGTACTTCTTCTTCCCCATATCACAATTTCATGTTCTTCTTCCAGAAACTTGCAGCTATAACGCTTGCATGGATAAAATTTGAAGATGCTCTAACACGTTTGCGTTTGAATTCAAATCATGCATTTTCTAATCAAAGTTGATTGTTTTTATGTTGTACTATCGCCTCTTAAAGTTTGCTTTATCGTTTTTTTATTTTGATCATTACATACGAGCATTTCAATTTTTCCTCCCTAAACGCGGTTACATTTGCGCCACTTAACCGCTCCCGATGGTTTCAATTTTGCGCTCAAAATTCAAGTTAAAATCTAAGCTTTTGTAAACATTTAACAAAATAAAAAAAATACTGGTAAAAGGTAGTTGTTCGGTACTCCAAAGTCTAGAGCGCCCTCTAACGGCATTTTTTTAACTTTGTCTTTAAAACTTTTTTTAATGAAAATACTAATTTAAAGAATGATTTTAGTGAAAACCGCAAATGAATCGATCCATTTTCCCGTTTTTTATCATCATTTGAAATTTAGGACCCTAAACTTTGATGGCGCCTTTCTCCTTTGGAAGACGTTTGGGACACTTGGTTTCCTATTTACTATTACTCGTCTTGATGTGTACTATCACCCCTTAAAGTTACTCCCATCATTTATGAAACACCCTGTATATCTTGTTCAAATTTTCAATCGTTAATAAAATACTTTTCATTCATCCACTTAAGTTCAAATACAATTTTTTAAACTTGACGTTAATACAGTTTTTCAAATATTAATTCATTATTTAAACTTAATTAATGCATAAATAGTAACAAACAAAAAAAATAGTCCAAAACCATACGTAGAAAGGAGAATGGAAAATTGCAAGGAAAATAGCTTTCTAATCACTTAATATTGTGATTCCGCCATATGTATATATATATTTATATATTAATTGTAATTATTTCATAAAAAGTAACTAAAATAAAAATTTTCTTTGTTGACCTAAGTAGGAATTGGCTTAATTTTTTTTTATATTACTTTTTTCTTTGATTATTGGATAAGGAGAAAATCTGTAACATCACCGATTAAATAATTCCTGTAACATTCTTTTCGGAGAAGAAAAATGGACCGAGAAGATTCGAGGAACTCACTGCATCATATCTAATTCCTCTACTAGGAGGGCATGAGGATTTTCAGCGCGCGCGCCGACCACCACTTTTTTTTACATTATAATACCTAACGGCCCTATGGATAAACCTTAGGATATATTCCTACCAGTCTGACTTTAAACGGGTTAACTTCATTTAATATTTCTAAAGATCTTAACTTAAAGAAACTGCCCAACTAATTTGTAGACACTTTGTATTAAACATACCAAAAACAGTGAGAAATTAAAATATTCAATATTTAAAAACAAGATTAATTAATTTTGCTGGAAACGTGCGTGTTATTATGGCAACAGAGAAGAGAGACTAAAACATTTGTAAATAATTTTATCGTTCACTTTGAAAACAACAGTGACAATGAAATTTCGGGGTAAGATTCAACAATCTTTCATTAAAAAAATAGATTTAGGAACAGTCATTATATTATTTTCTAATAAACAATTGCTGTTAACACATATCATACGAGTTGTGAATTTTACGTAAATTTGATTATTTAGTAAAATTTTCAATAAATTGATAACTACATCGTTTTCGCTCTTAGCGAATTTTTCTGTCTTTTTTTACTGATATGGTACTTGCTTTCAAAATAAAATTTACTGTAAAAAAAACTTTCATGTGACGCGCTATGGAGACAAACTGCAAAAAATATAAAAAGCACGTTTGTGGCATGCAATGTATTAGAAATATAAAAATATATTCCTTGAGTTATATCTTTTCAATAAATAATATTCGTGGTTTTCATTTTTAAAAACTAGTCGTGACTGTTGGAAACGTAAAACTGATACTAACTACAAATTTTATGGCTAAGGCATTCTCTCTCTCTCTCTCTTCTTTTGACTGCTTTTAAACTGCTAAAAAATTTATATAATAGGCAATTTTAAAAACTACCTATTATATAAAATTTAAAAATAATAGAAAAAAAATACAAAAAAAAAAGTTTTTCTTACTCATTTTTAAACAAATGTTAAAAAAATATCATGTCCTGTCTTTTCTAAATATTATCAAGAATTCAAACTTGCAAGAAACATCATGTAAAAATAATGAATAAAAACATAAGAATAATAAACTATCTTAATTTAAAAAAAAAAAACTTAATATAATGATAGCAAACGAAGAAAAAAATATTTTTCTTTCTTCATTAACTTTTTAAGCAACAAAGAATTTATTATTGTAACAGTAACCATTCGATATCCAATCACAGACGATTTTTACCACTGAGAACTTTGCTTAACTTGAAAAAAAAATTAGAGTATCACATTCTCTTGGAAAATAATTTCATCTAAGAATATTCAATGATGTCTTCACAACCGAAACTGTAGCTGAAAATTTTCACGACGAAAATTGCATCTCTTTTCTCAGTGACGAAAAAAATGGGATGACGTTGAATACTAATTTGCAATTCAACAGGACTGGATTCGTATTTCGACAAAACATTCAGTTTCAGAAGTGATTGCCAGATTTAGAAAAATAACTCAGAAAAGTCTCATGTCAGTTTATTGATTTTAACTTTTCTAATGGCAAAAAAGCAACACAATAAAAAAAAATCTGGTTGCGAAACTCAAATAAATATTAAGATTACTTTTTGTGAATCTTTGACATTCAAAAGATCAAATAGAAAAGGATTTTTTTTTTTTTAATTTTTATACTTATTCTACTTTTTTACTTTTTTATTTTATTTCCATATTTTGGTAGCATTTTTAATCATAAATTTATAACATTGATATTTATTTAAATACTGTAGAATTTTTAAAATCTAACGAAAATAAGTACTTCTACGAGGAAGAAACGTTGATTTTAATTTTTTCACTAGGGGGTCAGAACTACGGGGTTTGTCAAATTGTTTGATTCTAGAACAATATTAATTGAATAACTGCAAATTAAATTATTAAATTACATATTTATATACTAGCCATTAAGGATCCGATTACTTCAGACAACTTTTTTTTTAAAAAATTGAGATATAAGAATATGTGTGTGTGTGGTTTTTAGATTTGTTTAGTACATTTTAAGAAAAATATGCTGAAATTAAGAAGATTAAAAGAAATCATTACTACAATGGGAACAAATTGTCAAATTTTTTTAAAAAATAACATAAACGGGGCCTATTCTGTACCAAAAGTTTATTCACAAATTTTCAATTTCTCAATTCCAACGTGTTACTATATTATTCATTTTTAGAATGACCTTCACGATAAGAGATTTTAATTTTTACACAAACTAGAGCACTTTATCTTAGTTATTATATGAAATTTCTTAAAATAACAGTAATTATATTTACATAAAGGACTGTAAATTTTGTAATAAAAAATAGTGATTGATAAATCTGAAGGCTAAAACACTTCTTCTGTTATACAGATCATACACAAGAAAACAAAAAAATTCAGTTATAATTATTTTGAAAACTTTGTTAGCAATCGCGCTGTCCCCGTTTGAGCATTTTCAAAAAAAAAAAAAAAAACACATTTCGAGTAAAACGCGTTTTAATGTATGACATCTTGCTTAAAGTAATGGCATTTGCTTTTAGTAAAACATTGTAGTTTTTGTTCTAGTGAACGAAAAAAAATAAACTTGGTATTTTTATAAAGTTTAAATAAGATGTTCTATAAAATAAAATCATAAAAAAAAACTTGTCAATTTTTGGGTCAATTCACAATTTTAGGGTAATCGGATACCTTAACTAACTGCTTCGTTGGATATTTCATGATGTTGTATAATATGCATTGTTCTATAAAAATACATTTTAAAATGCGTTAAAAAAGGTTAAAATTCTCTTAGAACTGTACAAAAAGTAATACAGAATTTACTAAAGGTGGAAGGATTTAATAGAGATAGAAATTAGTAGTCTATTTAAAGAGAGAATGTTACTATCTATTAATTTATGAAGTCAATCCGTAACCAGGATAGGAAGAAGTTTGCAACTAAGATTTTCAAATCTCGAGTTGACAGTTTCTCTAAAGGCATTATACTCTAAGTTAACGCGTATAAAAAGAAACTGAGCATCAACGTCCTCACCCGAAACAGTGAGGAAGTTGGTTGAGTGAGGTTTCAGCTGAGGTGTTGCCTTGAACTTATCTTACAATTACAAATTCCGTCGCCAATGACCTCTGTGTAGCATTAAGTATCTATAACGTTTAAAAAAGGGGAGTCGAATAATGATATTGGTACATTTTCTACTTAAAAGACATGCTCGGAATTTACTTCATATTAGACAAATATATTCTTCTATATTTTTCAATAATCTCCTTCCTTTCTCTCTTTATAGGAGAGAAGCGTCTCACTCATCACAAAATCTCCAGGAAATATTAGACCTACAGAATTTAAGTTTTCAGGCTTGCTTCTTTTGATGAGAAGAGGTCCACTAAGAGCAGATTTTGCGCCAATCGAATCTCCAAAGGGGTGCAGGAAATTATAGACAGACATTCTCATTTTTCAACTATTAGATCTACTTACTTGAAATTTGGTAGAAATATTTCTATTATTGAGATTTATTGAGAAGGTTTTATGGGCGAGTGAGTTAATATTAACATCGCACTATTCAGCTACTCGAGGGCTTTTGGTGACAAACCTTGCTATTTTGAAGTTCGATCAAGTGACGAGAACGACACCTGAGCCGGCACCTCCTGTTCTAATTTCCACACCAACGGGAGGATGTTTGAACCTTGACATATTTAACGTGCATCGACCCTCTCTGAACGGCGGTACTAGGCTCGAACTCATGACACATTGGCCACGAGTCACTTTACCACTAGGCTAACGCGGCCGAAGGTCGAACGGGAATGAATGCCAGGAGGGAGAAGAGTGTGAGGATGTTGAACTACCGTTTTTGAACTATTATACTTACGGACTTGAAATTTAGCTGACATTTTTCTTTTCTTTAGTAGAGAACTAGAGAACCCTCTAAGAACTAGTTTTGCGAAAACCGATGCCAAAGGAAGGGGGGGGGGTTACGGAGACATTAAAGGTAAATATACTTCCATTTTAGAAATCCAAGCTCTTTCCCCTTTTAAGAGGTGAGATCTTTTGAATGTATTTCATTTGAATGAAATCGAAAACTTAATGCTAGGACTTACATAGCATTAAGTTTTAATAATTTAAATTTTAAATAGTTTAAAATAATATATAGTCATACAAGATCAAAAAGTACCCAGTGAAGCAGGTGGATTGGTAACAAAATAACAATCTTCTAATACCATTAAGAAAAACACTTAATCAATGTAGACATTTTACCAAAAAAATTCGAAGATTTTTTTTAATTTTTATTTTTATAATCAAAACTTTATTTTTTTAGAAAATCCCGAGTTTTTTCAGGAGTATCTGTATTGATAAAAATTCCGATTCGAAAGTAGCAGACATCCTGTGAAGTAAAAATTTCTCTTACCGTCAGCAGTGTGAAGTACGGAGAAAGAAATAACAGATTTTTCTACTTTCGTATCTCAGAAGAAAAATAACATAAAACTTCTTCTAAAGAAACATTTTAATAAAAAAATAAATAAATAATTCAGACTAGATTTTTTTTTATTGAAACTTTTTTTCGCAAAAGTGCACGTATCTGAAAAAATGTACAATGTTAACAATATGTGATAGCGTTGAGGAAAAAGTCCAATGAACAGCTTCGAATTATAATATCTATAGAGCTTTTTTCAATCATATTTAAATATTATTTACAAAGCAGAAAATATTTTTCATTTTAAAATAAAGTAATTAGATCCCAAAAATTAAATAACACGCGAACTCATTTTAACTCAAAAGTTATGCTAAGATGCAGCTCAAGATAGTAAAATAAACATTGCAATAATATCCATAAAATATGGAAAGTTTTATAATTCATAGCTACTCGGCTATTATTTTCCCCAATCCATTACTTGTCAAATTACAGTTACGGAAGCAGTTCGTATAAAGGCACAAACGATTTTTTTTCGAACAAGTATAATAAATAATGATTGCATGAAAAGTATAAACATTCGACCAAACGATATTTAGAGAGAAAATTACGATTAACCATAATTTAAACAAGTACAATTCAAAATTATTTTTTTTAATGGACGTATTAAGATGGCTGTAGTTGAGAGGTAAAATAAATAAATAAATACCCTTATTCTACTTAATCATACTTTAAAAATATTGAGACATCCTAATTTTTAATGAAAAATGTTTGGTATATTCGTAAAATCATTTTTAAATATAAAATTTTCATTTTTGTGTCAATAATTAAGGGGAAAAAATGAAATGTTTCAAAGAATGAAAGAAGCTTAGGAATATGTCAATCCCTTTAGACATACTTCTTTGAAAAAACCGAAATATAAATTTGGAACAAAATAATTATGATAAATTATTTAATAAGAAAATGCATTATAAACTATTTAAACAAAACATTTTTGTATGTTTTTGAGGAAATATGAAAAACCATTTTTCAAGATATGGCAAAATATAATCCAGTGCTCTACGAAATTTTAAATCAGTTTTAGTTAATTTTAGAATTTAATAACGTTTTATCTAGTTTTTCTACACATTAAATCTGTTTAAAATGGAGCATTCAAAATCAGTTTTAATATCAAATTATTTAGTAAAAAAATAAAATAAATATAAAAATATAAATATAAAAGAATATCACAATTCGAAAAGGGATTAAAATAGTAAGTACGGATTTTCAGTTTGGTGTGGAAAAATATCCATTTATTTAATGTAACTAGTAAAACCATGGCTTAAAAAATTTACAAAATTGGGGGTTTTTTTTATAAAAAAAATAGTAAATGTATCTTTGCAGGTATTTAAAAATTCTTCAGAATTATATTTTTTATTTAAATAATTTAATGTGATTTTGAAAAGATTGAATGTAATCCGTTGTAGGTTGGTTTTTAAAAATGTGAAATAAAAATTATCGTAAAATCCGGCGTAAAACGTGCACTTATATTTTCAAGTTGAAATTTTTAAATTCTTAGGTATGTTTGCCACATAACGCCCCCTCCCCCTTCCTTTTTTTTACGAAGAAACCTGAAATGTACGCGTGCCATGCTCTTATGCTTTGAATTAATTTATTTTTAATGCATTATTCCAATCTCTAGAGAAAAAAATAGAATACTTCTAGAACTACAACTCTAAGTTCATAAAAGGAATGGCATTTCTATTAAATAAACAGTACTTCGATATATGCATGTCTAATTTTTTTGCTATGCCCATCTTTTTTTAATTTTTAGAGCTTTCAATTTTATACCCGCCGTATAACGCTGACCCTTAAATTTTGATCTTATTTTTTATCTTCAAAGAGCGCGTTATATGCAGGATTTTACGGTAGGTTATTTATTCATCAGATTTAAAAATTAAGTCCTGTAACATCATTTAAACATGCATCATTTTTTTTATACATCACAAAAAAAAAGAAGAATCGTACTCTTAAAACTGTTAGAATCAGGAGAATACAAAGTGCAAAATAATAATCAAGTTAATAATCATCAAAATAATAACTACAGCAATCAATCATGAAATATCTATGAATCTTATTTTAAATTGGATACTTGAAAAGTTTTCAGATTACTTTAAAAGCTTACATTTTCGTAATTTAGGCGGCATTCAATACATTCCCCTAAAGCTACAGAATGATTCACTAACTTAGAATACTGTTATAAATAGAAAACAAAATGCATCAATACTTATACCACTTGTTTAATTGTTATTCATCCTTAAATTCAGAAACAATCCATAAATATTAATATTTTCACATGTATCATAAATTTTTTTTAAATATATTTACCGCAAAATCCGGCATATAGCTCGCACTTATACTTTTAACCTGCATTTTTTTTTTAATCTTGACTGGGAATTTTGGAACATTCCTTGGGATGAAATGTACGTGTGCAGTGATCTTATGTTTTATAGTCATTTATTCGAGGTATTATCCCAGCTTTTTTTTTAAAAAAATTGTATACTTCAGAACTACAACCTTTTAAGTTCATAAGGAATGTCATTTCTTTTAAATAAACAGTATTTCGATGCATGTAGAAGTCTAATTTATTTTTTTTTTATGTTCATCTCTCTTTTTTTTTTAATTCTTAAAGCTATCATTTTTATACCCGGCGTATAACGTGCGCCCGTAAATTTCAATCTTATTTTTTGTGTTAAATGTGAGCGTTATACGTCAGATTTTACGGTAGTTACTTTGCAAAAGCTTAATATAGAATACACATACTGTGAAAGGGGAGTGAGGAAGAGTTATATTAACGTCGCACTATAAAGCAACACGAGGGCTATTAGCGACGGCCATCATAATTTTTAACGTCTGTCAAGTGACGAGGACGACACACAAGCTGGCACCCCCCTGCAAACTACCGCAACAGACTAACGGGAGGACATTGAGCCTCGACAGATTTAACATCTATTGGCTCCCTCTACATGACAGGTCTATTCTGTAAAGAGAAAAAGGGATTTATTACAACACAAAAAATTAACGTTAGACCAGCGTTTCTCAAGCTGCGGGGTGCGCCCCCTTAAGGGGGCGTGATAACTCTAAGAGAGGGGCGCGAGTGTATTGAAAAATCGAAAACAAAAGATTATTGATTTACTGAAAGTAAACAAACAAAAAAAGATTCTGACATAATAAAAAATAAAATGAACATTTGCACTGATGTAATACACAGATAAATGTATCAGTGTATTTGACACAATATGTATTTGATAATTAATTTAGCAATACTAAATTAATAACAAGTTTAAAAATTACCAGTAATCTCCCCCCCCCCATTGGCTAATCATAGATAAAATCACATACAAAAATTAACACTTATCTTGATAATTTGTACGGTTTATAATGAATCCCTTAACTGCCCATTAATCTTAAGTTACGTGATTTGCTCCCCAATGCGTAGGCGAACGTATGAGATGCATTGAGGGGGAGGGGAATAAATAAGCAAATCCTCTGAAATATGTAAATCTTTCACAATCACTGTCAAGGTCCATTTATTGCCTTCGAAATAATTTTATGGATTACAGTGCACAAAAAAGATCTTACAACAGAAAGACGTATATATACGTTAGGGGGTAATTAACGCTTTGGCGAGCAAAACGTTTATATACGCCGGTGACACTTAAGAAAAAGTCGTATTGTAGCTTTAGTGTCAAAGTATAGTATTATTGAATTCAATATATTGTTATTTATATGGAGAGGGGCACGATTAAAATTATGGTTGAATATTGGGTCGCAAATATTGAAAGTTTGAGAAGACATAGACCATATATGTACCCTGGAACAATATTTCGATTTTGAGTATACAACGAAAAAAGGCGACAATAAGAAACCATCAACGTAAGTCCTTTTCAACAAAACTCTTCAATTTATCCCGAATTACTTTATTGTGATTGCTTATATTTTAATATTCTTTTTACTTTTCAACACCTTCTCAAATCTCAATATTCCTCCATGCTGATGCCTCAAGTGAAAACACTCTTCATTGTAATCTCGAGTGACCCCAATAATTTGCAACTGTCCGCCGAACAATCTTAGTCAACTCAATAATTGTCAGCAGCTAAAGCAATATAACATCCACGTCTAACATCTGACATAATCGGTGGAATGTTGTCTGACATAGTCATCCGCAGCCATGAGCTAATTTCTGGAAGGAGCAACCATGTCATTTTTATTGTACGCCCTATTTTCCTCCGCGGAGCTCATCCGAAAATGCTACAGATAATCGATAGTTGGCTGTAAGGCGGTCAACTGGATTGCTCGTAACATTTGGGGCTTTTATACGTCTCGAATCACTTTTCTTTCGGAACATGAAATTGCGTAAACAAATTTCGGTCTAACTAATTTATATGCGTTAAAATTTAGTTGGAATAATTTAATGAATATATATGAGTAAGTCAGTATTTCAAAGTGAGTTTTCGGCCTTACAAAGTTAAAAGGAAGTCACTTTACCATGTAAACGAATATAAATATAACATTTTTAAATGGGACAGTTTTTCACTTTTTTGAATCGCGTTTTAAGCTACTTTTCTTATAGCATACATACCAAATATTTCATAAAATGAAGTTTTCTTTAAAAAATATTTAAAGAAAAATGAATTACATGAGTGACAAAATTTGAAAATGTTATACGAGTAGCATAAATAACGATTAAAATTTTTGTTAACTACAACAGATAGAGAAACGAAATAATTAAATGTCATTCTGTTGCAACCAACCTAATATTTATATTCACTTTTTATTTTAATTTATGACGGTTCTATCTGCGATCCTTTCACTAATAGTCCTCTTGGGGAATTTCTGGTCTTTAAAAATTATTTTATTATAAAACTCCTCTTCGAAGAAGAGGAAGACGTGATAATGTAAATTAAGACTACTATATATGTATAGCCTAGGCTTTCAGGTTAGAGAGAGACAGATGGAATAAACTACTAACGAGGCAGAGATTAATCAAATTGAATGTAAATCACGGATATTTAATATTTGATAGTTGAATTACTTAAGGTGACGAATTGTCATTGGAGATTGAATCTAGACTAAATAGATAAATACACTTACTCAATGCAATAGCCTTGAGTAAGTGTATTTGGTGTTAAAGTCTTCTCATATCTTGAGTACCTCTTTAATTGTCTCCATTTTGATTAATTAGGTGCATCTCTTATCCCTGATCGATTGAATCTGAGATGTCGTTAATGTTGTGAATAAATTAGATTGTTTTTTGAAGTATGGCTAGTCTTCCTTCCAATTCTCCCACACCTTCAGGCACGCAGGGGAAACCCTTACAAACTTACGATTTTATTTCTGCATCATTGTAGTTTTAATTTTATTTTATGCAGTGTTTAGGTTTGTTATACTAATCTACATATAATTCTCTATCTGTTTTATCTCTCTCTCTTTATATATATATATGTGTGTTATATTGTCATAAAAACTACAGAATGAAATTATTATTTTTTTTTAACATGGTTCGATATACTTCACGATTTATGCAATTATCGGGAATCCAAGAAATAATCGAAGAAATAGTCTCACACTGTTCAGAATTCAAATATACTTGTGACACCCCTGTATTCTTTTCGAAACCCTAAAACTATTTGTTTTGTTCTTATTTTCTACTTGGATAGCGATTCTGATTGTTTATTTGCTTTTATCGGTTAAACGAATAGCATGTTACGAATAGTTATTTGTGGTTCCCTCTTTAAAATATTCTTTCTAATCCGCATAAAATCTTTACAAATCTACAGAACATAAAATCTATGACAGAACTGTGAATAGGCTTCAAGTTCAGCATTTAACCTTCAATCACTCAGTAATATAATTAGTTTGAAGTATATAACAAGTAACATAAAAAAAATTTTAAAGTCAGTTCCTACTTTGAAGGGATGAATAGAAAGTATTTTATTAACGATTGAAAATTTGAACAAGATACATAAATAATTAAATAAATATATATAGGGAGAGAGTGAGCTAATAGTAAGAAATGAAAGAGAAAGAGAGAGCAAATACTTATTTCAAAGACTAATTAGAAATTGAAAACATACAGTACAGTTTTATTGCGACTGCAATAAAAAGCATACCCTCATATAACACTTCAGCAGGAACTAAATAATAATAATAATGAATGAATTTATGAGTGCAATAAAAGTGTGATTAATTAACTCATAAAAAAGAAATTTCGGTACTTTTCCATTTCACCATAGGGCCCTAGCTGCCATATATCATGGAAAAGGGGATTTAAAAGGATATTCCTGCTAAGTATCGTCAGAGTATTCGTAAAAAGGGTTATTCTATGTAATTTTAAAGGGAGCGGTACTTATAAATACCTGCAGTAGATGAAAGTTTAAAATGGCTTCTAAAACTGACCGATGGTTAAAATGTGTGTTAATGCTCTCTCTGGACAAAAATGTTCGTGACAACAAATTCAAAGGTATTTCAAAAATCAAGGTTACACAATTTAAAAGAAAGGAATTCATAATACATTGGATTGCAAAAGAGAAAAACGACTCACAGATTTTTTTTAATACGAAAGAAAAACCCTAAAAGAGATCCTAGCTTAAAACAATTCAAAATCTATGCATTATCTAAATATCATCTCAAACTGTAAATAAAACTTTAATAAAAATTGAATTTCAAAAATTAAAGCCTAATATCCATGTGCTTCTAAGAGAAGCAAACTTTAAAAAGCATTACTACTACAGATAGACGGATTACATCTACAGATAGACGGAAGTTTATCGTGACAATTGATGAAATATGATTTTATTTAAGAGATAGTAACTAAAAACGAAAGGTTTGCAAAACTTCCAGAAAAAAAATTGTAAAACAAGTAATATAAAAAAAATTAAGTCAATTCCTACTTTGAATGAATGAATAGAAAGTATTTTATTAAAGATGAAAATTTGAACAAGATATATATATATATATATATATATATATATCTGTCATTGTTTTAATAGCTACATTGTTACAATAATGGAGATGAATCTAAGTTGGCGTCGAAAACCAGTAATTAAATTAATTAATTTAATTTTAGTTTAATTATAATGAATTAATATTTGAAAAAAACTGTATTAACATCAAGTGTCATCCAGTACAGGTTTAAAAAAAACTATTTGAACTTGATTGGATGAATAGAAAGTATTTTATTAACGATTGAAAACTTGAACAAGATATATATGGAGAGAGTGAGCTACTAGTAGAGATTGAAAAATAGCAAGAGTGTTTCAAAGGGAAAAAAGTGTCTGTAGGATTCATGATTATGGCAGAATTTTGTTATAAAGACAAGTTAACCCCTTAAGCGGTCTATTTTTTTGCCTAAAATGTTCCTAAAAATTTACATTTTTTTATTGCATATAACTAAGCATAATACTTAACAGAATGCCAACATGGAAAAATTTTATTTTAATTTTCAATTTTAAAGTCTTCATAGTTTTTTTTATTTATATTTGTGGAACACAAAAACCTCTAAATGTTTGCTTTTTATAAGTACACTCTGCATTATTTGAAGAAAGTTTCATATATCCTAAAAAGAGAGAATTTATTTTTGTCTCACACTTACAAAAAAATTCATGTTCCTAACTCTTTTTCAAACGATTGAGAATTGTGTGTGTGTGCATATGCACACACAATTTGAAGCATGGTCTAATACTAAGTCTTACATTGCAATGGGGACAATGGATAATATCGGCTGCTTTGGGTTATCATTTCATTTTCAAATGCCAGTTCCTATTTTTATCGAATATTTTCAAGAATCTAAATTCCTGTCTTCAATGAAAAATTCCCGACTTCACCACAAAGGAAATCCCGGATGATATCTATTTCAGTACCATAGACAAATTACATCTCTTTAAAAAAACACTAAAATTAATAATTTTACTCTAAGTCTTAGAACATGTGCAAATCAAAGATAAAAAGAAGAAAATATCAGTGCCCGTACAGCTTACGGGCAAACGGGCTGTGGCCAGTTTTCGGTAACTCCTACGGTGTACGGGCAAACCAGTTAAAGAGTTAACAATATTACTGAATTATTTGAAAATAATATAATAATACTCGCTCTGATATCGTTAATAGTAAACTCTCAGAATTATCAAGAAAATTTATAATCTATATTCGATTGATAAAGCCCAATTGTGTATGTGAAAAAAATAATCAAAGGCTTCATATAGATTAAATGCCACATATATAACATTGAAATAATTAGAAACTGGAATTAAATGCTTTCCATTAACAAAAAATGATAAGGGTAAACTAGTTATTTGTGAATAGCCCCAGATTCTTCTCCTATGTATTTTTATAAACTTGGTTTAATTAAATTTGCATTAGAAAATCGCCATCTGCATACACAAGGACATAGAAAGGACGCTCAAAATGAAAGGCTTAAAATTTACATGGTTACTTTCTGAAAAAGTCTGTGCTTTCAAAAAAATGTGTGCTGCTTTAAAGAGAACCAAACCTATCCATTAGAAATAAATAGGTGTAAACAGTATGCATTTATTCATGTAGTAAATTTACAGCAAAATTATTTCTATAGAGGGCGAATTACTTTCTGTATTTCCAACAAGAAGAACTGACTAAAAACTACGACTACGAATTATATTAATCGCATGTAATATCATAAAATTTAGCTTTTTTCTTCATTTTCATAATTTAATGATATATGAGTAAGTTTTAATTTATGAAAACTTGTAACTGAAAAAAGTAAAAGAGATAATTTTAGTTAAAACGTATATACTAATTATTTTATGGATAAAAATTGATACGGAAATAAGCCTGTGTATTCTATCATAAAAATCCAAGTATCACACTTGATTATTAAATATAAACTATTTTTTTTCATTTACAGTTTGAAATAATTTTCTAAAAATATTTTAATATCCTTGTGCTTGAAGTATGTCCGCGTACATGTGAATGGGTGTTTTTATATGCTAATTTATTTACATTACAAACTTGCTCTAAGCAGCCTTTTTGATTGAACTAATTCTGTTAAAAATTATTTAAATAACAAAGCGAATTATATAAGTAGTAAGGAATTGTAAATCAGCTATTTTTTCAAGTACACTGAAAAAATTATATTGATCGATCTTTAAAATATACATTTTGAGAGAATTGATTACAAAAATAAATCCATTCACGTCAAGAGTTATAAAAATTCCTACTACTAAGGGGCATATATAAATGTATCTTCTCTTCCGAGCTTATTTATTCAATATTCGATTTTAATCCAAAAATCTAAAAACTGTCAAATCAGTTCTTTCCTAAAGATTTATCCAAAAGTTATCTTTTCATGTAATGTAAAACATCCACCACCCCAACTAATCAATATGAATATTTTGCTTTGTTTTGATAAACTTTAATTTATAATTTTAGTGCCAAATATTTATTTAAAAAAAAAACATTAAAAATTGATAAAAAGGAATTTATTAATTCGTATTTCTGTTTTATGTACTTTTACAATTAAGATTACGGAAATATATCCTAGTTGAGAGAGAGAAATAAGTTTCAGAAGAGTTGAGCAAATGTTTTTCTCAAAACTATATTTCGTGCTGCCATCTATTGGGAAGTATATGTACTAAATATGGAAATGCTCAGATAAAATACTTGTTATGATCGAAATAATTATAATAAAATAAAACTTTTAAGAATTATAACAATTCGTAATGTTTCAAGTAGATAGCAAATGATTTATAAAATTAATAAATGGATTAATTTCGTCACAATAAATTATGTTATGGAGAAGTAAAGATAATATATTTTAATTGTGTATGTATCTTTCTGTGAGAGCTTCATTTTCCACATCAACTTTTTGAAAAGAAATTTGATAAATTTGACCATAAAATAGGAAAACTAGAAAACTTTCCAAAAATGATGATCTTGTGTATGAAATAATACACATTTAATTTTGAAATTCTTCGTAATAATATTATATTAAAATTAAGTTAATTGATACTATTCATTAACTCTGAACTTGATCTTCCGATTTATTGATCAGCTTAATAAACTTCCTCATATATTTCCGTTTTCATGGTAATAAAGTTTTCATTTAGAGGTTGCACGAAATGTTATGTTAAAATATATATGAAAATGATAGTATAATATGCTAAAATAATTCGATGAAAATGAATTCAATTATTTATATAAAGAAATAAACTAAGAGTACAGAAAAACTTAATTTTGTAACTGCACTCAGGTTGAAGAAACTATAAAATAGTAAAATAAGTTTATTTCAGCCCATGAAAAAAATAGTGAAACATGACCAGTCGAATTTTTTAGAAGTTTCAATGAAACAGCGATGATGAATATTCCATTTAATATATATATTATTATCTTCAAGGAAAAAAATGGTGAAATAACAAAATATTCAAAAGAAATTATGTTGGTGGCTTAAAAGGAGTATGATATATACTCTTTAAAAAAAAAGTTTGCTATATCTTTGATATATATCATTAGCATATCGTATTCGACTCGGTTTTAATCTTCCGTTCTATATAAGCAGATACTTATTTCTTAAGTAGTTTAAATTCGTGCGCACTCTATTATTCATTGTCAGTTACTCAAATCAATTGTTTCTCATGTTTTTCAAAACAGGGTTTGATATCAGTTTTACAGTTTTAGTGAAAAGACAAAAGTTGAAAATCGATTTTTTTCAATTTTATGAATGCCGTGTAATCAATAATGAAAAATATATACTAAATTTTGACTACACAAGAAATGAAGTCGGACGCCGATTTAACGAATTCATTGGGACAGAATATTTGATTTGTTAATGCGGAGTTAATGCGGATTCGTAATATTGGGGTCCAATTAAAAAGCAACTTTTCGCACTTACCTTTTGGAAATTCTATATTATGCAACTATATAAAAAAAATGTCAATAGTTAGAAATTACACGCTGTTTATTCAGTATCTAAAAGTATTATTACCGAATTATTACGCACCAATCAACTGAACGTTCTAAAATACTGACTAAATATGTTGGACATTCTTTTTGATTCCTGGCGCGAAAAATGTCTTTTTTTGACTTTATGCTGAGAAGGAAATACTGCATCATTTACATCCTGCTGCATGAGGTTTTTTAACAGTTTCCAAACAATGTAAAGCATTAGAAAATGTAACAGTTTTGATAGGAGTTTCAGAAAGGACTTTCCTGTCCTATTTCAAAACTCACACGATAGGTTACACTCAAGACTCATATCACCTGTCAAGTCTAATAATGGGCTGCAGCCTTTCCATTGAAATTTGCTGCTTTTCAAGAAAAAAAAGTCTTTTTCTGTTCCGGACAAACATCATTTGAAAAGAAATCCATTTTTTTTCTAATCTAAAATTATTCTCAAAAATTTTTTGGCTGTTGAAATAATTTGTTAATTCGGGCTTTATTATTAGTTAAAATTAAATTCGGGGTTTATTATTCGCAGCTGATAGATTGGCTTCACCATGCATATCTACGCGTGCACCCCTAAAATATTGCACAGAATCCTTTCTTGTGGCATTACGCCCACAAAAATAGCCGAAAAACAGAAGCATCTACACTCCACTTGGAAGCCAAACCTCGAGTGGAGTTCGAGATGTAGGAAGGAACTGCCCCACTTCAAGAGAGCAAAGAGACGAAAAATTCAGAGAGATTGTGTTTTGCCCACCTCCTTCATCAATAAAGTATTCAGTAGTATTAAAACATCCAATATAGGTAGAATAACTTGTATCGAACTGTAAGTTTTACAATTAATAGCCTTAGATGTAATAAATTAATAATTTAATTCCTTAAATTTCACGCTACTCATAAATTTTTCCTATACCTAACAGAGGAAAAGAAAAATTCGTGAAATCACGAAATTCACTAAATAAGGGTTTGGGTATTGTTTAAACGAATAAATTTTTTTTTCAGTTTATAATTTCCATTTATAAGCGAAAATTTATCCTGCTCTTAAAATTAAGATAATTCAATTCTATGCGAATTTAACATCATTACCTTAATATTTATTAAAGTGTTTTGAAGCATTGCCTCTAACGAAGCAAAAGTAGCAAGATTTCAAGATCATTAATCGGGGTCTGACTGTATATAAAACTTTTTCCCAATTCTATAGGTTCAGGGACATCTTAAGGCATGGAACAACTGGGCCCGGGCCCAGAGCCACAATGGGGGCCTCATCTAGTTCTCAACACAGCCTTAATAAGATCAAGATTCGAATAATTTCAGAGGTCAAATGTGTAATGCCTGTCGGTTCCTGCATCCCTCTGAAACCCCTTGTCTTTCCTCGGACCCGGCTAGGTGTGTGGGAGAAACTGAATAATCAGCAGACATGATTCACTCTAATTATTTTATTGTCACCAAAATATCAAGCAGACACAATGACAATCTAATTAAGATAACAGATCAGATAGTAGAGCGCGGAGGTGATTCTCAATAGCCTGGGATAATAATTCGGACCCTCAACTGATTCCACAATAGCTTAAACACGCTCAATATAAACTACGTCGCACACTAATAAGCTAACTTTTATTTAAATAAGGATCACGATACCTGTACTTTTATGAAGTCAAGTCCTACACTTGAACCTTGAAGGCAATCCTTATCTGGATTTAATTACCATCGATTGATCCACTCTCAGTAATCTTCCATTGATAAACTCCAAATGAACTTAATCATTTCACGATCCTTCACTCTCCAACTAACTTGCTAACTAACTCCTCAAACTCGCGAATACAGAATTTATATAATATACTTAATTCGCATAATCACGCTTTCCTTACTCAGTGAAAGTTGGTTGATAAACTTGTTTCCCTAGAAGAATCCCCAAGGGGTTAGTAGAGCCGCGTATATCCGTCACAAATGTTATTTCCGGTTGTATTCTCCGAAAAACGGAATTTCGGACAATATGTCAACTGGCTATATTTGGTAACCGTCGTTCATGTAGGTCCATGCTTAGGCCTATCACCGTGCATCATCATCTATTTCAGTCAGAAGGCGGCAGTCGGTCCAGCCGGTCTGTGCGACTGTAAGTCATTAACATTTACACGAGTTTTTGACAACGTATGCTATGTACTGTCTACTTTTAAGTGTCATAGGTGGGGCCTATATTTGAGTAAGGGCCCAGGGACTCAAGAAGTCTGAAGACGTCCCTGCGTAGGTGCCCTCTGTATTATTATCGGTTCACTTAATCTGAGATTTAATTGGATGCTGAACTAAGTGAAGAACTAACTGTAGTTGCTTTGTATTTATCTGTAGTGCCCGAAAGTTTTCCAGAAAAGCTTTATGCTTAAATCGATCACAACGAGAATGTACCGCTGAAAACCCGCCGTGTAGGGGAGCGGTGCACGTTAAATTTGTCGATAGCTCAAACGTCCTTCCGTTGATGTGGTGGGGTATTTAGGAGATGGGGTGGTCAGCTCAGATGTTGTCCTTGTCACTTGACTATGGTTCAAAATTACGAAACCCGTCGCCAAAAGCCCTCGAGTAGCTAAGAAATGTGATATTTATTTTCACTCTCGAGAGCCCTGACTCCACTATAATAAATGAATTTATTCCACCACAGAGATACGGAAAAATTAATCAAAGCAATAAACAGTTATGAAAGCAATGTCAATCAGTAATTAAAGTTTTTTTTTATTATTTAACTTACATTAAACAAGAATTTTCTACATTTTTCATTTTTATGACACTAGTAAAGGAGGAATGGCGCTTCAAAATGAAATGTAAAACTTACCAAACTGATATGCTATTCAATGCTTATTAAGACAAATTTCGGACCTAAAATGAAATAATAAAAAAGTCAGATGAATATTCTTGTAGCGGTCAATCTATGCAAAAAATGAATAAAATTATTAAGTATTTAAGACTGCTATTATATAATTGCTTTGTTTAAAAATTTACATTTATTTCTCAAACATGTTTTAAAGTTTTCTGTGTGAATTTCTTTTCATTTCTTTTTATTGAATTCCGCATAATTTTACTAGATATGTATTTCGAGTACTTTTCCGTTTAGCTGGGGCAGGCGATTAAGTCACCAAAAATGATTCAACCAACGCCAAACGGAATATTCCCAATGGTAACCTTTTGCCACCACGTTTTTAAAACGTCGTAGTCTTTTCTTATTATTAACGTCTTTTTCATAATACATCGAAAATGGATGAAAAACCAATGAGAGTTAAAATTCATAAGCATTTTAAATGTGGAAATTGAGTGTTGTCGCCAATAACGCCAACTTGGCATGATTTGAGTGGGCTAAACAGAAAAGTACCGTATTTCGTTATTAGACCAAGAATTCGATTTCATCAGGTTAACAGCCTTTACTTATATCAATGGCTTGCACAAGGTGTGATTTGAGGGTTTCTCTCCCCACCCCCTGCATCAAGAGATTTTTAACATTTTACATAAAGATTACGTCTGGGCGGTTTCATCTACGTCAGGGGTGGCCAACCTTTTTGGGAACCGTGCCACAATCTGATAAAAAAAAGTTACGCGTGCCACTTCCAACTTTTCCACTAAACTAAAAAATATACAAAAATGAAAAAGTGTTACTTAAAGGCTTATTATGGGTTATTTACACCAAAAGCATATTTTTAAATGCAAATTTTATATAGTGAAATGTAAGAAAAAAATGGTATAACAAATAAAACAAAAGTAGAAACTTATATTTTTTTGTTGATAATTTTTTACAGGATCAATCAATTAGCTTTGGTGCAAAATAAAAATAAGCAACTTGAACATTTAATTTTAAATGATTATTAAGCGGTCAGTACTTTCTTAATGTAGTTTTTGAATTAGTAGTTTTTTTTTACTAAATCATCTATATTTGGATTAGTTCGTGAGGATGCTAACAAAATTGCGTGTTTTAGGTGCATATCAGTTAATTTTGAGCGATATTTTGATCTAATTGCGTTCATAACAGAAAACATTTCTTCACAAGCAATGTTGATCCAAACCTACAACAATATCTGCCCACCAAATCATGTAAATTTGGAAAATTGCTTGGTGGCACAAATTTCCAAAATTCGATGTAATTCGGATCATTTGCGGTTAAAATAATTTCCTTATATTTGCTTTCCAGAGTAATATAGTGCTGTAGGTCAATAATTTCGATTTGTACCTGTCTTGAAGAGAAATCGAAAAAGGATTAGTAAAAAGTTCAGTATTTTTTTTATCATCTTTAAAACCCTCAAACCTGGCACTGAAAGAATCCTGCAAAATGGATATTAAATTTTTAAATCTATCATAGTTTGGAACATAACTAACTTTGGCAGATAATTCCTGCACGAATGAGAAATGAGTTAATTTTTTCCTCTCCAAAATCCAGATAAAAAAAAAGCAAAAGTTTCTCCACAAAAGAAGATATATGACCAACTAGCGTAGGAAAAATAAAATTTTTCCCGGTAATCTTAAATTTAAATTGTTTAAGTGTTCCATTATATCGGTAAGAAAAGCTAAATTCCACAGCCAATTTTCACTCCTAAGGAGTGAGCATTCACTGTGCAGTTAATCGTTTTCTTCCAGATATTCTAAAATACATTCCCTCAAACTCCAAAATCTCGCCAGTGAACTTCCCTTGGAAAGCCAGCGCACACTACAATGAAGGAGTAACTCGCCATTTTCTTCCGTTCCTTCGGGGAAAAGCGTACGAAATCTTCGTCGATTCAGAGCATGAGCTCGTATTTTGTTGATACAGCGCACCACGGGGTCAACAACGAAAGACAAGTTTAAGTCCTTAGCACAAAGAGCTTCTTGATGAATAATACAATGATACTTGAAAACTTTTCTTCCCAAATAATTTTCAAGCAATGCAACAAAACCTTTTATTCTGCCAACCACGCAAAGCGTTCCATCTGTGCAAACACTGTCTAATTTTGTCCATTCTACTTCGTTGAATTCAATTACATTTTTAAGTTCCTTAAAAATGTCTTCACCTGTAGTTAAAAACTAGTTGGTGCAAATCAAGAAGTTGTTCCACAGTATCAAAATTATTGTCCGTGTAACGCACAAAGATGCTTAACTGCGCATTACCTGTGATATCACAGCTTTAATCCAAATTTAATAAAAAATATTTGCAATTTTGAAGCGCAGCGACAATTTACGTTCCAACATCCTGGCCTATGTCATCTATACAACGCATGACGGTATTTCTAGACACAAAGCTATTTTATCAACCATATTTTTGACATTTAGATCATCGACATTTTGGGCGAACATTAAAAGGCTACTTTTTATTCTCTCCTCTCCGTCAGAAAATGGTTTTTTCTTGCGGGCTAAACAACAAAGAAAGTTTGTAAGAAGCCTTCACCATGGTTTCCATTTTTTCATTCCTCTTCTGGAACAAAGATTGTTGGCCGGTTAATGATTTCTTTTTTTATTGATAAATTCCGTTCGCAAATTTGATCCAACAGTATATTTGCTGTTGAAATCACTATGCAGTTGTTTGAAATGACAGTCCAAGATAAATTTTTTTGGAACTGCTATGCAAATTCCACATATCAAATATATAGGCTTGGAAGTATTTTGATGTGTAAAAAAAGTATTGTTCTTCTCAGACAAATTTAAAATCACGTGCTGCAATATCATCTTCATAATTTCTTTTCAATGTCGAAGGTTTACTCAAAAACATATTGAAAATAAAAAATTTAAAACAACTACGCTCATCGCTAAAATCTAAAAACAATTTTAGAAAAGGAAAAAAGTTTAACGTCTTGCTAAACAGAGTTTAAAATCAACTGAGTCTGACAGCTAGAAATAATTTGTCGATGTTACGCTACAAATTTTCTAGGCTCCGAATCCAGCATTCTGATTAGTCATGGATGCAAGTTCTCATTCCCTCTGCTTTATAAAGCGGCTACTTTGTGCAGATAGAATTACTTCTACCGTATCAACAACTGCTCTCCTAATATATTGCATAATTACTTCTTGACATTACAGAAATCGTAAATAGCCAACACCTTCGGAAAAACCTTTTTATCTGACATCACGCTGACAGCTATCAACACTTAACTTCAGCACTGCAAGGGGAAGCAGAAATTCGAATAGAAATCCGAAGTGTTAAAAATTCCTCCGAGAGAGGGTGACTTTTTGGGCAGATTCGACCGTCCGAGAGAGAGAGAATTTATTTGTTTTTAGTCTCACGTTACTCAACACTTTTCTCGGAACGTTACAACGCTGTGGAATTGTAAGTGTTGGAGCGTGATCTCATTTTTGGCACTATATTGAAGAAAAGAAAAAATCTTGCTTAGCACCTTTAAAATCACACGCTGAAGATTTCTGTTTTTTACATGTTCTCTTCATGATAATTTTCTATTGTAATTCAATTAATTCAGTAATTTTTTCAAAATTTTTTGTAATTTTTCAATAAGTCTTCGCGTGCCACAGTTACAACTCTCGTGTGCCACAATGTGGCACGCGTGCCGCGGGTTGGCCACCCCTGATCTACGTGGTGCTTCAAATGTCCTCCCTCCCCCTCTCCTCCATGTAAGTAGTTTGCGTAAATCACTGTATTGTATTTTAAATTCTTCTAGGATTGGCCTAGTACGGAGAAAAACAAATTGAGGGTTTCGCACTGAAGTGTAATTGAACGAATATATTTTATCATTTATATTTTTCCTCTTAAAACTATTTCAATCAAAAAAAAAAAAAAAAGAGAGGATCTGATACATTTAAACTGAAAGTACATTAAAGATACACTAGATGGCGCCACAAACAAGATGCACTGATTCTTGCGTGTGCACACACATATCACAAAATTTATTTATTCTATTCTTTTATTTCTATTTCGTTTCATGGTTTTTCGATAGAATTTTCTTTGTTTCATTTTTTGATAGCATATATCAATTTTTTTCTTGATAAAAGAGGTTTGTCAGAAATCGGAATGCATAGAAAATTTTGAAAAAACGTCAACAATGAGCGCATCTTGCAGTTAAAAATTAAATAATGATCATTTTAATTTATAAAAATAAAAAACAACACTGAAATGTTCTGGAACACTTTAGATTTTAATGCAATAGCATTTGCATAATTGTAAATGTCTTATTATATTTTTAGGAAAACATTGTTTTAGTTTTAAAAATATGTATGTAAAGATTTGGCAATTTACAACAATACCATTAATCATTTCCTTCTTAAATTATAATATCTTTGAAAATAATGATGATTTTTTTTTTTAGAAAATCTTCTCTTTGAATAATTTTTTAGAATAATTGAATCACAAAAAGAAAATTAATATAATTATGTCTTTTGTTTCGCTAGATGGCGCTAGCATATAGTGGTTTTCTCTGAACCACCATAGTAAGGTTTTTTCGGAAAAGAGCTAATTTTACTCATTTTTTTTAATTTATGAAGTTCTTGTATTTGCATGTATTGTCTTGTGTTTACATTAGGGAAAAAATATACAGTTCTAGTAATATGCCATTAAAAAACTTTTTCCAATCAAAAGAAAAAAGAAATCGTTTTTAGATTGTTTTAAAAAAAATTGTTCTATAAGCAATCTTATATAGCAAATTTTTCTCACTTGTTTCACAAAGAATTAGGGTTTGCAGCCCCGGCATCCCGAAATCCCGGCGGTTTTTTCAAATCCCGGGATTTAGTTTTTTTCGACTGAATTACAATCTAGAGTTTTTTTCCCCAAAGTATTGTGAATATGCTATTACATTTAATGTATCTTATTTACTTTTTTCGTACTGTATACGTTTAATGTCAGTTTTCTTACGTGTTGAACCTTGAAGGGTTCGAGGTGGACGTCTATGTTAAACAGTGAAATTTGATATGTTTTCTCTTATTTTCTTCTATAACTTTCTCCCACCCTCAGGACATCCGGTATCAGCTAACTTGGACAAAGGCAATTAAAATTTTTGGAAGATATGTAGTAGGGATTTCAGCCCCCGGATCCCGGTGTTTTTTCCAATCCTGAAATCCCGGGATTAAATAACTAAAACTTGGGATTTCAATAACTAATTCCGGGATTTAATTTTTGTCTAAATTATATTTAAAAAAATTTTCTCATAAAAATTTTCTAAGAATTAAATTCTTTCAAAATTTATATTTTGCTAATGAAATATGTACGTAGAATATTTTGTGCAATTATAAGTGCTATAGGTAAAAAAAAATATATGCACAGCTCTCATTTCTCGTACCGCAGAACGTCGCACAAATCTAAGTTGCTCACTGCAATGCTTACACAATAATATAAGTAACATCTCAAGAATAGATTTGATCACATTTCGTTCTTCAATTAAATGCCTTTATTTAATAGCGGTTTTAATTGGAAGACTTGAGACACTTCAAATCCCATTGCATTACTAACAGCTCATGTAACTGGATCTAAAATTTCAAATGAGATAACACTTGAAATTTATTCACATTCTGATTATTCAATAACTGGATCAATTTATATACAAAAACCATTAAGTGTAGCAGAATAACTAAATAAAGTTATCAAAGAGGTATATGCACCAATACAGTCTATTAGATTTGAGACACTGTCATCAAAAATTCAAAGAGGAATGTCTCTTTTTTGAAAATGGAGGGAGACGTGGTGACTACCTAAAAAGAACATACTCCTATTTAATGATGATAGTACCTACTAGTAAGAAATCCGAACGTGTATTTTCTTCGGCAGGACAATTTGTAACAAAAATAAGCCCTTTCAACGATGAAGCGCTGGACGAGCTGCGTTTTTATACACTTATTTACAGAAACGAAGAAATGCTTTTTTTTTAAATTTCATTTGGTACTATTTTTATTTGCTTTTTATGATGAATTAATTTTTTTTATTTGTTTCATTAAAATAACATTAAATCAATTTTTAATTATATTTCAGTTTTATTATGCAATTTCAACTGTGCTAATATGTAAGTATTTTTAATAAATAGTCCAATCCTAATCCCGGGATTTGGATAATGTAATCCCGAAATCCCGGGATTGAAAATATGGCAAGGGATTGCAAACCCTACAAAGAATATGTACAGTCGGGGACACTCGATAATTCGAAGTTGGAGGGACCAATGAAAAACTTCGAATTGTCAAGAGTTTAAATTATCAAGAGGGTAGGAAAAAACTCTCAAAATACACGAAGAGAAATTTTTTTTCAAACACATTTAAATTTGAAGCTATGTAATAAAAATTATAATTTTTAAAAACTAAAGAACACGCTTTTATACTGAATCGAACTAAAAAGTAAAAAAAAAAAATAATTCTTAATATAAGAATAAAATGATGAACGAGAAAATTAATGTCATTGGGGTAAAAGCGTGGGGTGCAATTTCGGAATTTTCGGAATTGAAAGAAGTTAGAAACTATAACAATTGATACATTTATAGAACATAGGTGTTCTATAAATGTATTTTAATGCAATGGATTTTAATTAAAGGGCCTGAAATGTATTTATTCTCTATGTTTACGGGGCCTCGGATGAATCCCGTATCGTTATATTAGATTCCGTCTCAAAAGAGCAGATCAAACAAATAAAATAAGTGGTAAGAAGAAAAAAAGTTCGAATTAAAAAAAAATTTAATGTACCATGTTTTTATAACGGACTAAAAAGTATAAAATTCCTCCCCTTTTCGTTTTTTTCCCCTTCTTTTTCACATCAGTAATTATATACGGAAAATTCAAGATTGGCTGACAGTACGCAGGCTGAGCCTTCTACTGATTATAACAACAAAAACTAACTTAAGATAAAAATGTTTTATTTTTTTAATATAATTTGAATTGTTTCATAATATAAATGTATCACTGATATAATTATATTTAGGGCTATTATTGTTAAGTTTATACCTAGCGTTTTGCTTTAAACGCGGTTTTAAAAGTGTTTTTTTTATTTTAGTTCTGTAGGTATATATATGTACATATTCCGTACTTATTATTAAGTCATAATAATAACCTTTTCCCCACCTCACCACACCTACGATATTGGGCAGTAGCGTACACAAGAATTTTTAAAGGTCGAGGGTTTTTTGAAGGTCTACCATTCTCGTATCATATCTTAATACGCAGTCAAACATTTTTTTATTTTTATTTTGTCGATTGTCGGGAACAAAAAGCAGCAAAAGGTAAATTACATAATAAATAATTAACAATATTAAAAAAATTACTAACAATAAATATTACTAACAATAAATAAAAAAAATTACTAATATCAAATACTTAATTACATTTTACACGCTATTTACGTGGGGCTATAATTAATCGGAAAAACATGAAGGGTTATGAGGAAGGGTCCGGACCCCTCCCCCTCCCATGTGTGCGCCACTGACATTGGGTGGACCGTGACTCCTAGGAAAAATTAGAAGTAGCCCGCACCCTGTAAAAGTCTGCCCACCCCTGCTCTAGCTCATCGGAAAGTCTCAGTTTAAAATCAATTACAAAATTACACCCGGACAGACATTAAAGGGAGTTAATAAAAACATGGTAATATTAAGTGTCAATCGTATTCTCAAATTTTAAACGTATTGCTATAATGTTAATTCGTATCATCACTTCTAAACGTATTGCTTTATAAAAATAAAAAATATTTAGAAGTTAGAACGCAAATTATTTTTTTCACATCACGAGTTTTTTTTTTTTTTTTTAATTTTCATTTTTAGAAAAATGTTTATATTATAGTAAGAACTTGATAACATACACCCTCCCTCCACTTTCTCCCATACAGAAAACTTTTTTTTTTGTTTTATTTTTATAAACCACAAGCGTATTTTATACTGCATATTAATTGCTTTAAATTCAAAACATTCGCTTCTGGGTTACACCTTTTTCTTTTAGTCACTAAATCTGGAATTAGTCGCCAAATCTGGAAATGGTATATGAAATTAGTCGCCAAATCTGAAAATGGTATATCGAAGTAGTTGCCAAATCTGAAAATTGTATGTGCAATAAGTAGCCAAATCTGGACATGGAATTTAGAAATGTCGCCAAATCTGATTATCGTGATTTCTGATGATCCTGATGAGGACAATGGAACAAAATTATGAAATTATTGTATTGTCATCGGTCTTTGACAAGTGTGCAAAATTTCGAATTAATCTGACCTTTTTAAGTGGGTGAAAATCGAGTTCCAAGATTCCGTTACATGCAAGTGAAACTTATAAAAGCGTGTTAAAAAAATAACAGTTCATTTGTATAAAATCATTTTAAAGTACTTTTAAAAAGTACATATTATACGGTATAAATATCATACAGCAGTTAGAAGTCCTGTATAAAATAATACATTTATATATTAAAAACAATTATTAAAATAATGCATACACAGTTAATTTTTTTTTTTTTTTTGACGTTAAAATCTGTTATCTTCCATTCCTCATTGGAAATAAAATCATTTCGCAAACCGATTCCTTCAGACACTATCCTCAACACCATTGGTTCTTCAAGGTAAGGTCCAGTATGGCCCATGCCCTATTTGGTGCCACAGGCTATTCGTCACACAGATGAGCCATAAATCATCATGTTAGTCCGACGCAAAATACACAATCCTACGCATTACAATACTACACGGACAGATGGTCATCAAAGGGGCTATGTTACTGGGGGAGACACGCAGAGACAATACAACACAAAACTTGTAAGCTCCAACCTGTTTGCTACAGGACTGAACATGATAGTGAGTGTTCGAATTGTCGAGAGTTTTTTTTCTCGATAACTTCGAATGATCTCGTATTGTAGTCTCGCCAGCCTCAGATTTTACTTCGAAATACAAAAAAATTTCAGGGGGGGGGGGGGCATGGTCGAAAGTCCCCCAACTCGTATCATACCTCAAGACAACACCAATTGATTCTTCTGATTTTGCCGATTTTGTTAACAAAAAACAGTAAAAAGTAAATTATTGAATTAAGAATTAGCATTAGTTAATAAAATAAATTGTTAATTACAAGTACTTAATTAAATTTTACGTTATATACATATAGGATTATCATCAATCGAAAAAAACTCAAGGGCTTTGGTGGGTGTCCGGACCCGTAGGACACCCCCCTTGTGTAAGTCACTGAATACTATTATTACATTCTTTTGGATCTCCTAATTAAGCGAATTTTATACTTTTCTAAACTTTAAAGTCTTATTGATAAAATAGTATAATATGAGTTGTTGATACAGATTCTAATTTAAATAAAATTAGCGGACTGTAAGTTTTGAATCGATAATAAATTGTTTTATTTGTAATGGGGCTGCTGATTGATGTTTTACCATTGCAGACCGAATTCCCCTTGAGCTGATATCCCTTTATAGTGTGGCATCCTATAGGTGGAATACCACTCACCGCAAATAATTTTGGCTCCTAGTTTCCACCCTAGAGGGGGGCACCTGAGATCTGACGATGCGAACATGTACTAAGGTTTAATTTCGTCGAGAGCACCCAAACCAAACAGGCACTCAAAGGATCTTTTACATGCCACATAATCATACGACATGGACACTGTCGATTTTCTGCATCATGAAAATCCACCGAATTGAGACGAGGTCGAACCCGCATCCTGAGGTGAGTGAGTGAATATTAACGTTGCACTGTTCAGCTACTCGAGGGCTTTAGGACGTGATGACATCTGTGACGAGGATGACATCTGAGCCAAAACCCTCTCTCCTAACTACCACACCAACGGAAGGATGTTTAAGTGAGTGAGTGATTTTGGGGTTTAATTGGCGCAAGAGCCGATTTCGCCTATACTGCGCCAAACATTTGTTTTGATATCTGTGGTCTATACGGGAAGAAAAAGAAAGAATGAATTGAATGACAAGAAAGAGGCTCGAAAATAGAGAAGGATCACTAGGGTACCCCGGGTTCGTGAAGCCCGCGTTTACCAAAGACAGTAAACCCCGTGGGAAAAGGAAAAGATCACTAGGGCACCTCGGGATTGTGTGACACCCGTACTCACCTAAAGAAGGTGAGCCCCCTGAGGGGGGAGGATGTTTGAGCTCTTGACAGATTTAACGTGCATCGCTCCTCTACACGGTGGGTCTTCAGCGGTACTAGGCTCGAACTCACGACACGCTGGCCACAAATTTGCTACCTTGACCACCCCTCCCTCCGCAAACGTGGACCTAAAGGCCAGTGATCAACCAACTACGTCACCCAGCTGGTGGAAGAAAAATAAAAATAATTAATCTAATGAATTTAAGAAGGAATGAACAGTTTAGAATAGATCATTAAGAATAGAATAAGAATTTTAACATGAAGAATTTCACAAGAACAAAGTTTCAACATACCTAATTTTATTCCATGATTCGATTCGAATAGGAACATACAGCGATTAATCAAAAAAAAAAAAATCTGTTGCCAGATATTTTATACTGTCAGAAATTCCTGACAAATAAAAAAATAATTAAATACTTTGAAACAGCTTCAATTTATGAGCCAGATAAGTATTTTGCAAGAGATATAAAAGGTATCATCCACGAAAAACAAAAACAGAATAAAGAAACGAGTAATTGATAAGCCTACTAATCTCCATAGAACATCACTTGGGCTGGTACCTCATCTAACTTTTATATATCACTTGAGGCTTTTGAAGTGGTTGCGGTAGCCTAGTGATTATGGTCACGAACTCGTCGTTGGAGTGTAGCGAGTTCAAGTACTGATACTACTGAAGACCCGCCGTGTAGAGGAGGCTGATGCACGTAAATCTGTCGAGGTTCAATGCTCTCTTAGTGGTGTGATAATTAGGAGAGGGAGGTGCCAACTCAGGTATCGTTCTCGTCACTTGCCAGAAGTTCAATAATATGAGGTCCGTCACCAATAGCCCTTGTGTTGCTTCATAATGCAAAGTGAATGTAACTCACTCATTTAATAAGGTCGATGGAACCCCCAATTCGCTTTCAGTTGCAGCAACTCCCACAATGGTATTTAGCGAAATCGGGACTCGAACACATCATTGGCAACAAAAACTGCTGTACAGCAGAACGTCGTTTATCCGAATCAATTGGGACCGGACACTGTTCGGATACGCGATTGTTCAGATAACCGAAAACCGAATGCGATCCATGCAGTATATGAAACAGGACACTAGACGAATATTGAAAATCATCACACGGGGGAAACGTGCTTGAAGAAAAAGCAAAATAGGTGCAAAATGTCACAATTTTACTTTTGTTGTGGAAATAATCACTTATTTTTCGCTGTACATTGTACACCTTCGTTTTTTCGCTGCAAGGTCTCTGATTCTCTTGAGCAGCAGTGGTTGAGTGGGACAACAGTCTGATTGTTGTTCGTACCACTTCATAGCTGTCTCCAACGCAAAAAAACGCGTCAGCATTTGATGGACCCGTGCTACTTTCGTTGTTGTTGTTGTCCTCATCTTTATCTGTTTCATCGTCGACAGGGTCGGATTCTTCTGGCACGGAAGTCACAATCTCGTCATCATTTAGCATTTGAAATCCAGTTTTCTGCATCGCATGCCATCCTAGTTTCTACATCAACAAAACTCAACAAAAGAGCACGTCAGTTTGTTTTCCCTCACTTGGAAAAAATTGACCTAGTATTCCGCTCAGATGTTCACCAATCACACAACGCTCAGACCAACTGAAATGCCCTAAATATCCCTCATCTTATATTTTTCCGTCACTTTTGGCCTCACGCGAAACAACTGTTGAGTATTGCACTGTTCGAAAACGTATCCAGACTTTGGTTCGGATATTTGACACTCCGGATAATAAACGTTCGGATAAACGACGTTCTACTGTATTTGATGTAGAACTTTCCAAAGGAAAAATGAGTTACTTTTAAATATTTTATCATATGATATTAAAGATTTTTTCTGCTCTGAAATGTTTGAAATTAAGCATCCTTTTTTCTTTTTTTTTTCATATAAGAAATAGAATTTGTCCTTCTTTTAATTTTTTAAGCAAATTAAACTTTTTTGTATAAATTATTTTGAAAAATATGAGCATTTAGTTCCTAATGCCCCTCCTTTTTTGCATACAAAAAGATTGTGGAATAAAAAGTCTCTTATTTTTATTAAAATTATCAAATACAATTTCTTTTTTTTAATTTCATGTGTATCATCAACAACACTAATTAGCGATATTAGAAATTTATTGATAATGAAGCGTAATTAGTACCAAAATTTCAAATAAATGATAATCAAATGTACCTTTGCGTGATCATTTCAGTTTCAGATAAATTTCTTGCATGAAGAAAAGAAAGTAATAATAATAATCCCGTAAAATTTCATTAATATGTGTTTAAAAAAATTCCATATAATGTTTGTTTTATTCCTATAATTTACTCTAATAAAACAATTAATGACTCATGTGAAGTCAAATATTGTCAATTTGAAATACAAGCAACATTTTAAAATTTTACATGTTTTTCATTTTTGAATTTACTCAAAATTTTATGCTTTTTTGTATACAGTACCCCAGCAAAAAATTCATTTACTTTACACAATCCGGTTGAAATTGGACGATTAATTTTTTAATTAACTACAAAAATATCTCTAATTTTGTTGTTTTCAATTTTTTTTCTACGAATCTATAAAGGCATGAACTTTAGTCAAATCTGTTTTGTTGAAAAAAATACTGGCATTTCATTCTATTAGAAATTATAAAGTTTTCCAACATTAAAACAACTTTATATTAGCTTAATTAAAGTTATGAAGTTGACTCTTAATTAGTATTGTTATATATAGTGACATTAGCCAGCTAGTAACAATTAAAACCGCTTACTTTTAACTTCTTACTTATGTATTATGAGTTCGAGTCTTGATGCCTCTGAAGACCCAGTTGAGGGGCCAGTGGCGGAACGGACTCCTCTGCAACGCGGAAGGGGTCAGGATTTTAGGGGGCCCAAAGTCTGACTGACGCCAAGTACGTAAGATCCGCCCTTTGTAAGATCCGGTTTGGGGCCCAAAACCTGACTTTGTAGGATGGCCCTGTAAAGTGCAGGATGGAAACATCTCAACACCTAACGGGTGAAAACGCTTGTGACGCGGTTCCAGCCACGCCTTGTTTTTGAGTGTAACTGTTTATATATAGTACAGGTGAAACAAATAGCTTTCAGCAGTCCACTGAGTTGTATTTTCTTGAGTTGTGTCAATTCATTTTAGAGACACCGCTATTGACCACTTTTAGTGTAAACAGGCCCTAATATACTCCGTTGCGCCCCTGAGAGGGGTTGATGAATGTTAAATCTGTCGAGGATCTAAGTCCTTTAAGCAACAAAACTTCCCTCTTTGCTGTATCTATGCTGTCGTCAACGCGCTCACTTCCATTTAGCTGCCTTCGATGAGTGTAATCACAATTTTTTTCAGTATAAATCTTAATGCCTCTCTTTATTTGAATAATTGTCAGGGACTTCTTAAGGCATGAGCCAACTGGAACCAGGCCCAGGGCCTCGACCACAAAGGGGATCTCGTCTCGTTTACGACTAGACCTTAATAAGATCATGATTTGAATAATTTCAACTGTCAAATGTTTTTTTCCGATTGTATTCTTCGAAAAACTCGAAATATCAGACAGTATGCCAACTGGCTACATGTGATGACCGTCGTCCATGTATAGGCCTACCACCATACACCATTATTACTCATTGAGTGAAAAGGCTGTAGTCGGTCAAACCAGTTTGTGCGATGGTAAGTCATGCACATTTATTTGTTTCGGGATATTGTTTGTAAGAGTATTTAACAACGTATGGTATGTACCGTCTACTTTTAAGGGTCATAGGTGGGATCTACATTTGTGTAAGGGCCTTGGACCTCAAGAAGTCTTAAGGCGTCCCTGATAATAGTATATTGATTTTTTATAGTTATATGACTTATGAACTTTATATGATTCGACCTTAAAAAATTTATCTTTTTCATTTAAAATTGCTATTCAGTATAATCGTTTTAAGAGAAATATACAGTATGTGAGAGTCGGGTATTATGGAATAGTCGGATAATTTGTAATACCGAGGATTTTTCTCTGATGGTACTGAATCTTGAAGTACTGAAGAAAGACGTATCATGCATTGCAGTGAGAGTTGACCGCTAGTTATAGCCATACCACTCGTTACAAAACAAAATGCGTTTTGCGATTTTCAAAAATTTTTGCAGGTAAATATATTTATATATATGTAGGGTTGGATATGTGCAATGTCACAACCCCTCTCTCTCTGTACTTAGGGTGGAGTAGTCCACACTGACGTCACACCCTGCCAGGAATGTCCGACTGAAGGACACACCGGAAATGAGGCAGACGAACGTTAGAGACGCTAAGCTCTAGACGTAGGAGGAAGACGTTCTTCTTTGGTGTTTAATATATTTTAAATATTTCATCCTTCATTTTGTTCAATAAAGCATTTATCATTATTAGGTTGTAGTCATTTTCCCATATTTTGAGGGCTCGACCTTTCTTTTGCATATTAAGGAAAATCTCTTATAGGCGAGAAATTTTTTTTTCATAAGACGCGTTAATATTTTTTTTCTTCAATGGACGCTACAGTGCTAAAAGTGTAAAAACGACTTGTTGGACTTTCTTTTGATTGGATTCTTATAGTGCCTCAACTGGTTCTGGATTAGTGTACGGACTGCTCCTCCAACCCCAGGTAGGAAAAATTTAATTAAACGCATTTTTTGTTTGTTTATTTTGGCTTTCAAATTACTGTATTTAGTAGTTTTAACTCAGAGTGTGATTGGGAAATTTTGATTACAACCTTGCACCGTCTATAAATTTTCAAAGTGGTTAATTTTGTATATTAAGATGCCCTGTAAAAATATTAAATTAGGTGATATTCCTATAATTGCCAATTCGTTGAAATGTGGAACAACTCGTGCTGTAAAAACATTAAATTCTATATTAGGATTCACCGAATTTGACCGTTCTTCGCGAAATAAAATAAGAAATTTTTCCACATTCCCTAAAGAGTTTAGAGTCGAAGAACACAAAGAAAAAATTTTAACCGAATTCTCATTGCCTGATTTCATCTCAGTCGCTAATTTATTGCATTTAGACGTGGAAACAAATGAGCAAAATTTATGCAATAGTATATTTAAAGCTTTGACGAACTTAGATGAAAATTCCTACTAACATTAAATAATTCAGAGACGTCCTTTTCTGAAAGCGAGAACGTAGTTTTTTCTGAGAATCAATCCACGTTTCAAAAACGAACATCAAAACTTTCGTTAGACAGGAATTTTTCAACACAGGGAACGGACCAACATCTGGGCAGCAACGCAACCCTACCCAGTGTTCAAGGTTATTCTTTCATGTCGGCACATCAAAACGTCTCATCTCTTTGTACACAAAATACTTTTCCTCCCCATTTAAACGATGCTTCCTTTACAGAGATGAATACCCAGTTTTGGACTTTATTGCGGGATATTTCAGCGACTAGTAGAAAATTTACTAGCGAAGATTTTTATTCTGTAAATAGTTTCTTTCGCGATATTGAAGAAAATTTTGATTTATTCCCAGCTATCCTCTCAAAAATTAATTTTCGCTAAACGTCTAGTATGTGGAACTGCTAAATCATTTCTTTTTTCACAAAGAAATTTAAATACCTACGAGTCATTTAAAAAAGCTTTAATTGAAGAATTTTCGGATTCAGTTACTTCCATAGAGATTCACCGCGAATTACAGAAAAGAAAAATGTATAAAACGGAGACTTTTATGCAATATTTTTATTCCATGCGTGAATCAGCAAATAGATGTGATTCAAAAATTGACGAAGCCTCAATTATCCAGTACGTCATTAATGGAATTGATGTGCCTCTCGTTCAGATAAAATAATTCTATATGGTGCAACCTCATTTTCCGAATTTAAGCAGAAATTACGTACCTATGAAACAGTCATTAAAAACATGGGAATACATAACTCTAATTCACCAAATTTTCGTCATTCATATGAAAGCCGAGGACGCGATTCTAAACAACAAAGCTTCCAAAGAAAACCCACAAAATTTAACGTTCCTGACGCAGCTAAAAATCCCCAACGTTGTTTTAATTGTAATGATATAGGTCACCTATCAAAATCTTGTCCTAATCATTCACGTGGTCCCAGATGCCTCTCGTGTAATCTTTATGGTCACAAATCATTTGAATGCCGACGAACTAATTTAAATAATAGTTCTACACCACCTTCTGGTGTAAATGCTGTGCATGAATTGCCTTCTCCTATAAATATGTGTCAAGATGTAACAATTTTTGGCCGTAAACTTAACGGATTAATAGACACAGGCAGCAATTTAACACTATTAAGAAATTCTACTTACATAAATATAGATGCACCGCCACTGAAACAAACCAATACATTATTAACAGGTTTTGGTTTTTCGCGAATTAATGTGATAGGAACTTTTGATTCTGAAATTACTATCGACGATCAAATTTTTTCTGTTATACCAAATTCTTGTACAAATTATGGCCTCATAATCGGTTGTGACGTAATTAAACAAGCACATCTAAATATATCGCCTACAGGCGTAAAAATTTCACAAATTTTAAGATCCTCTGATAGTGTAGATGAAAATTTTATTATGACGATATCCGCCGGTTCACCCACATTTGATATCGGTCCAAATGTTCCTCAACATAATCGAGCTGAGGTCGAACAACTGCTATCGGCATACACGCCTAAAAAAACAAAAACTGTAAACATTGAGCTTGATATCGCTCTTACCGACGACGAACCGATATTTCATAAGCCCCGACGTTTGCCATTTGCTGAACGAGATATAGTGGACGCTCAAGTTGATGAATGGGTTGAAAATGGAATTGTTGAGCCATGTTCATCTCCTTACGCTAGTCAAGTTGTGGTAGTAAAGAAAAAAGACGGGAAATCAAGAGTTTGCATTGATTATAGACCCTTAAATCGCAAACTTATTAAAGATAACTATCCTCTTCCTTTAATTGACGATATTTTAGATTGTCTCCAAAATGCTAAAATATTTACTATTCTAGATCTAAAAAATGGATTTTTCCATGTTGCGGTAAATGAAAGAAGCCGTAAATTTACTAGTTTTGTTACTCACAATGGGCAGTATCAATTTAGACGAATGACTTTTGGACTAAGTACTTGTCCTTCCACCTTTATGCGATACATAAATGCCATTTTCCGACATCTGATTTCGAAAAGTATTGTTCTCCCATATATGGATGATGTTGTTATTCCCGCTGCTAATGAGTCCCAAGCCCTTGAATATCTAAAAAATGTTCTAGAGGTAGCTTGTAATTACGGACTTGAAATAAATTTTAAAAAATGTCAATTTTTACAAAATAAAATTGAGTTTCTTGGCCATATTACAGAATACGGTAGATTGTTTCCTTCCCCTTCAAAAACTAAAGCTGTTATTAATTATCCAGATCTTAAAAATATTAAAGACGTTCGCTGATTTCTTGGTCTTACTGGCTATTTTAGAAAGTTTTTACCCTCATATTCGACCATAGCAAAACCTTTGAGTGACCTCCTCCGTAAGGACTCCCCTTTCCAATTTTATGCTGAACAGCAGGCAGCATTTCAAAAATTAAAATACTTACTTTCCCAACAACCTGTTCTAAGTATTTTTAATCAAAATTCTCCCACTGAGATTCACACTGACGCGTCAATTGACGGTTTGGGTGCAGTCCTACTCCAAAAATCCATACATGACAATCAGTTTCACCCTGTATTCTACATGTCAAAAAAGACATCAGACAATGAAAGAAAGTACACTAGTTTTGAACTAGAAGTCCTTGCAGTGGTCGAAGCACTTAAAAAGTTTCGCATCTATGTACTAGGAACATCATTCAAAATTATTACTGACTGTGACGCCCTCGTCAAAACACTAAGTAAAAAAGAGCTTAACCCCATGATAGCCAGATGGGCACTTTATCTCCAAGAATTTAACTATACAATAGAACACCGTACAGGCTCAAAGATGGCTCACGTGGATGCTCTCAGTCGACCTCCACATTGTATGCTAATCCAAAATAGTATCCATCTTCAATTTCTCAAAGCACAACAGGCTGATGACCAAATAACAGCGATAAAGACGCTTCTAGAAACAACGCCGCATGATAACTATATCGTAAAAAACAAACTTCTGTACAAAACAGTCAATGGCACCGATTTACTAGTGGTACCTGACGAAATGCAGGCTAATATCATTAAAACTGCACATGAACGTGGCCATTTTGCTGTTCTACGCACACAAGATTTAATTAGCAAAGACTTATACATCCCACGACTTAAAGACAAAGTTGAAAAATGCATTCAAAACTGTGTTACATGCATTCTCACAAACCGGAAACGTGGTAAACAAGATGGCATGCTTAACCCGATAGAAAAGAACGACTTACCACTCCATACATTTCATCTAGATCATTTGGGTCCTCTAGCGACAACTTCTAAGAAATACAAGCACGTTTTTGCAGTGATAGACGCATTCAGTAAATTTACATGGCTGTATCCCACTAGATCTACGGACGCTGCAGAAGTCATAAAACGATTAGAAAACCAACGACATGTTTTCGGAAACCACGCTAGGATTATCACTGATAAAGGATCCGCATTTACTTCATCCGCATTTGAAGATTACTGTAATAAGCAAAACATCCTTCATATCTCCATTACAACTGGTCTCCCAAGATCTAATGGCCAAATTGAAAAACAAAATTCCACCATCATTGCTGTGCTGTCAAAACTTTCTGTCGACGATCCTAAAAAATGGTACTCTCACGTACCCCACCTGCAAGAAATCCTGAACTCAACTTTTCAAAGAAGCATCAAGATGACTCCATTTGAACTCCTTTTTGGCACCAAGATGAAGTCTTGCCAGGACATTGAGATAGTCCAACTTCTTAACGATGAGATTACAGCTCAATTCCAAGAACAACGTGATGCTCTCCGTCAAGATGCCAAAAAGCAAATCTACAAAGTTCAAGATGAGAATCGCTGCACGTACAATCTCCGGCGCAGACAAGCTCATAAATATCAACTACACGACCTAGTAGCAATTAAACACACTCAGTTTGGTCCAGACTTGAAACTTAAGCAAAAATACCTCGGACCATACAAAGTTACAAAAGTCAAGCACAATGACACTTATGACGTAGAAAAGTGTGATTTCGTCGACGGAGCATCAAAAACGTCTACTTGCGCAGAATTCATGAAACTCTGGCCAAACCAAATTAACTCTACATGATTTCTCCATTAAAAACTGTTCACGATTTTTCTTCCGGTGAAAGACTTTCGTTATAGACATTATCAACAGACTTTTTATTTATTTATTTATTTTTGCTCCCATTTTTATTTGAATGACTCTAACATTTTCTTATTTCATTTTAGTACAAATTTAAGTATTTCGAAGTACGAGTATCTTGCTTGAATATGTTCCTGTGTTCCTTATTCCAGATTCTAATTTTAGCCTTGATCTTATTTGTATCGTTAACATAATTTGTTTTACTCCAGTGGTAATGTATGAAATTTTTCCTATTTATCAATTATTACTTTAAATTTGCTCATTTTTCAGTATTTTTGTAATTTTTCTTTGATGATATTTTGTGTTGTGTATAATTCTTTTATCTACTGTGTAACTGTGTATATTTTTAATATTTTATTACTATATATCTGTACCATTTTATTGTAAATAATCAGGTGAGGTCGCCTTCCCGGTCATGATGGCCGATGTAGGGTTGGATATGTGCAATGTCACAACCCCTCCCTCTGTACTTAGGGTGGAGTAGTCCACACTGACGTCACACGCTGCCAGGAATGTCCGACTGAAGGACACACCGGAAATGAGGCAGACGGACGTTAGAGACGCTAAGCTCTAGACGTAGGAGGAAGACGTTCTCCTTTGGTGTTTAATATATTTTAAATATTTCATCCTTCATTTTGTTCAATAAAGCATTTATCATTATTAGGTTGTAGTCATTTTCCCATATTTATTAACCTGATACTACACGTGTGATTGGAACATTAAAGTTAAGCATAATGTACACTAAAAGATTTGTAGTTTGTAAAACTGTGGTCGTTTTTTAGATGACAATGTTTTGCCCTTTAGTTTAAAAATTCATTTTCCAAGAGGGTTTTTCAGGTATTATGAAATACTAGATATTTCATTATGCCCAACACACAGGGACGTCTTAAGACTCTTTGAGGCCTAGAGATATCAAGATTTTTTGTGGCCCTGGGCCCCTATGCAAAAGTAGGCCCTACCTAAGATCTTTAAAAGTAAGCAATATATAGCATGCATTGTCAAACACTCGTTTAAATGGTAATTTGAAATAAATATGCACGACTCACAATCTCAAAAATTTAGGCACAAACTGGATCGACGAATGGCCGCCTTTCGACTAAATGAGTTGAATGATTGTTTATGGTATTAGGCCTAGGTCTAGACATGGACAAAGGTCATCACATAATAATACAGTCTTACCACTTTTACCAGTTGACATGCAGTTTGAAACTCCCAGTTTTTCGGGGGAAATATGAGAGAATAATATTTGACCTCATTTAAATTACCTGGATCATGATCTTATTAAGACAAAGTCGAGAAGAAAATGAGGCCCCCATCGGGGACACATGCTTTAAGACGTTCCTGCCAACACATTCCATTCTGATGTATCATTAGAAGTAGATTTCATACCCAACTAAAGAATCAAAAAACAAAGACCCTGAATGTATGTTCTGAAATAGAAAATTCTTCAAAGATCAACGAGGGAAAATTTGAATTCAATGCTTCAGCTATTTTCTGTGGGCTCACCTTGAATGTGACTTATGATAATAAATTCAAAACAGAAATGACTTTCATGTGTTCTTAAAAATACGGCTTTTATAGTTAAAAACAACTACGTTTTATGAAGTCTTAGTTAATTTTCCAATGGTTTAAAACACCTATTCCATAATAACCTCCATTTATTGTTTTTCTTATAACAAAATAAATATTTTTTTCCCTTACAATCATTTATAACATATATCCATGATGTGATTTTGGAGATATCTTTTAAATCAAGAACCAGTTAAGTTATTTTTAGAAATGTATGTATATAGTATACTATATATATATATATATAGAGAGAGAGAGAGAGAGAGAGAGAAAACCATTTATATATTTCATACCCAACTAGAGAATCAAAAAACAAAGACCCTGAATGTATGTTCTGAAATAGAAAATTCTTCAAAGATCAACGAGGGAAAATTTGAATTAAATGCTTTTAACTTATAGCTCCAAATTGATTATATGATTTTTTTTCTCCTTATGGAGAGTAGGCACAATTAAATAACTATACTCCATTAACTACAACCGTTGAGGACAGAGATTTTAAGCGTATAACCTTGTGGGGCCTTGATCTCCAATGTAACACTATTGCAAGATTTAGATACTTATATGCACTTGCCCAAGAGTTAAAAAGATATATAAATATGAGAATAGTTCTTAATAGTGATATTAAAATTTAAGGAATTTAAAATAAAAGAAACTCTGAAAATTTAAAAATGATTTCATTTGTTGATCAGAACGGTAGTGAATTTTCGATGAATTTATCAATTTCAAAAATGGTGGTGTAGCGGTCACCAGAAAAAAGCCTTATTTCTATGTTTCTCCTACATATATTATTGAGAATTAATAATATAAAAAGAGAGAGAGAGATTTGTTGATTTTTTAAAATATTACACTAAGATTAAATTTACATATCCAAAATATACTAAATTTAATTTCAATCTAATTAGCAAGCTGAAATTTAGCTAAAAAATCAAAAACATAAAAGCTCAACATTACTTCGTGGCACGCAAACCGTCACATCAAATTCTTTACGATGATCGACATCCTTCCTTTTTTCCCCTTTAGCCCTCATTCCGAAAGACAAATATATAAAACACGTAATAAAAATTATTATTTTTGATAGAGGTTATTAGGAATTTCGAATGGAAAACATCATCTGAAATTCTGTTTTTATATATTTATTTAATGTAACTATCATTTCAAAGTTTTTCATCAACTTTAATCTCCCATGTCCTAGTAATAGAACGTTCTGAACAGACGTACGAGGTATTTGAATTGCGAAAATCAAAAAACTAAGTAAAAATCTTATAATACTGAAATTAAAGTTTAAGGTTATTATTTTTTTTATAACGTTTATTCCTGCCCTGTTTTAAGACACTCAAAAAATATTGTTATACAATGGTTATAGAAATAGAGAAATTATTTTTTTCCAAAAAACTCTTTATTCAAATTCTACTATTAGAGTTCACTCTCTCCCGACAGGGGGCGGCTCTAGGGCCGGACAAACCACACCCCTGCCCGGCATTCGGATCCAATTTGAGAAAGATTTCTTTTTTTTAATACAAGAAATTTTATATATTTTCTGAAATATTACTGGGTGGGAATTCGGAGTTCTATTTAACGTATCTTATTTCCTTATTTTGTACTCTGCATGTTTAATGCCAGTTTTCTTTTCTGTTGAAACTTGAAGGGTTCGAGGCGGGAGTACATGTTAAATCTCATGAAATTTAATTATGTTTACACATCTTTCACTAGTAACTCTCTCCACAGTTCACAACAAAGGTCACACAACGAACATTCTTTTCACCCATAAGATATCCGGTTTCAGTTATCCAAAAGAGGACAGGGGGAATTAACGAGTTTTTGATAGATAGAGAGCCACGTGAGATGTTTTATTTTAGTCTCGAGTGTAGTTACTATAAGTTAAACGCTCGTGATCCTCAACATCAGTAGACTCTTCTTTTGAAAAAATTGGCCTGCTGAAATGGGCGATTCCTTTTGTTACAATTTACTCGTTTCAAATAATAACAGGTAATTATTTTTTTCTTAATTTCGAATTATTTTGTATTTTTTAAGACTTAAAATAATATACTATTGTTATGCTCCCTTTTCGTTCGCAAAATTTTTTCTATAGGCGGTATATCTATGAGAACAATTCATCTCTTCTAAGTATAATTTTTGCTTTGGAGAGAGGGGTGGCATTTTCCATTTTTGTCTGGGGTGGCAAAACTACTAGAGCCGGCCCTGATCCCGATATGTATGTGTATATGTATATATATATCTTGTTCAAATTTCTAATCGTTAATAAAATACTTTTTATGCATCCACTCAAGTTCAAATGCATTTTTTAAAACTTGTAGTGGATACCACTTGATGTTAATACAGATTCTTCAAATATTTATTCATTAATTACATTTAACTAATTAATTTTAGTTTTATATAGAAGAAACAAATTAAATTTGTTCCTAATGAAGGCAATAGATGGCGTCAATATACATTGATTATCCTACTACAAGGTATGAAAAGTTCAATTTGTTTTCCAAACATTACAAGAAATGGATGGATTTTTTCATTGTTGACCAAAGTAGGAATTGACTTTAAAAAAAAAAGGTTTTTTTATATTGCTTGTTCTTCTTATCTTGATAATTCTAGAAAATTTCCTCCATCAAAAAAGTTTTTATCCATATTCAACGACACCAAAGCAAAATAAAGACACAAGACACAAAATAAATATGCGCGATAAATTTATTTCAAAAGCTTTTTTTTTTTTTTTCCTTCTTTCAATCTTACATGATTTCATATTAAGACAAAAGGAATCGGAAGAGGAGATTCTTATACATCTTGAAGAGACATGGAAGAAAAGCACAAAAGGAGATATACAGGCATCATAATATATATTATATGTATATATGTACAGTAAGAATAATATGAACGCCCGAAACAATTACTATTTTAAGTCAATCCCATTCTTCGATGCACTGGAGTGGGCGTTTATTGGACGATACCATCTCTTCCACCAAATCGTGTTTTAAGAAGGAAGCTCAGCTTTGTATTATTATTATTTATTATAGATTCATGTATGACCACCTTCCACTTCGTATAAGCTGTGTTATATATCACAAAGCAGTACACGGGCAATGGATGCCCCATATGATTAAAGCTAAAAACAATGACGAGGCTGGGAAGGAGAAACAAAGGTGAGATTCGTTTGTATGAACACGAGGGCAAACAAAAAATGGTGCACAAGTTTGGTGAAAGTATCAGAAATAATAATGGCACAGTGCATGGTTTCGAGGGTATACAAAAGTTGTTGAAATACAGCGGGAAGATTTCGTCTGTGATTTGAATTACGCCTTGGTGTTTCGTTTTTAGAAAAAATGCAGCTTTAAAAAAAATCAAAACGTAAATTATTAGTCATACTAAGCACATGATATGTGATTGATTATTGATTTTAGTTCAATACATCAAGAATTCAAAGAAAAAAAAAAGTAATGAAGATTTACGAAATGTAAATATGTTAATGAACTACATATGACTATTAAATATAAAAATCCTGATATTCGTTTGAAGATGAATTCCAGTTTAAGAATATTACTTTGTGAGCACTGCATTTGTATGCGCATGCATTGAAAAAATTTCATTTTTTACTCATTCATCAAGAGTGGCTTAAATCAATAGTTGTTCAATAAATTTGAAAATTTTTTTAGAAGATAGTTAACTGAATTATAACGAAATTTGTATTCAAATATAGATCATATAACTCTTTTCTATGATTTCTAAGAAAACAACAAGTAAAAGTAATCCAAATCACAGTTACATATAACTACATCCAATACAATGACAATTTTCATCTGTTTTACAATCTCAAGTCTGATATTAATAAACATTTAATATAAATGGAAGCAAAATTTTTAGATGACAGTTCAGCATATTTATTTAAAAAAATTCACATTATTACATTAAATCCAATACAAACATTATTTGATAACACAATATGGAAAAAAGAATGTTGCATTCAGATAACAGAAAAGAAATAGAACTCAAATATCTATAGAGTTTTAAGCGAATATTCCTTAACAAAAATGTATTCTATTTACAAATCAGGTTTTAAAATTATATATTCTGTAATTCTCCCCTAATTTTCAATCAAAAATGCATTAAAAACTATAAATTACCGTCAAAACAAGCGTGTGTTTTTGACATTACAAAATTTCTCGATTATATACATAAATTTCTTGGCTATACATTAAGTTGTACATTTCTTGGTTATACATTTCTTGGCTAATTTATTATGCAATATATTGACTCAGATTTCAACATTCGTTCATGTTCTTAAATTTACACAACAAATTTTCACAGCAATGCCTTATAGTGACAAATGTTACTCTTAATTTTTTCTAAAAAAAAAAAAAAGAACGATTTAAAAAAATCACAAAAAAGGTAAAAATTTAAAATCTATTACCTTTGTCCACAATTTAAAACATAGAAAACATTACCACACGTTCAGTATAAAAAATATTCTCATTAAAATTTTCGTCGGCAGTTTTTAAAATACTTTTAAATTTTTAACTCAACAAAATACATTTCTTTAAACTCCATGTGTGTTTATCTGAACGCAACATAAAAAAACTTAGAAAAAATTGCATTGTAATACACACTGACATAAGAAATATACCGTATAGTAGACATAAAAAGAGAGTTTTGGCACATTTTGATAAAATGGTTATTTTGAGAAAATGTGTAGTCGTCAATCAGTGCAAATAGTACCATGTAAGGCAAGAACTGTAATGTACTTAGTTAGCACCTTCATTAGGTATTTGGAACAAAGGTTGTAGGAACATCACTAAAAAAATAAAGGAACTCTCCAACGACTAGAGAAATGATGTTGCTTTCTATATTTTATAAGCTAATATACTACACCTAAGTAATTATTCCAAGTAAAATAAATTATTTTGTAAATTAAAATGGTCAATGGAACAAACAATTTTGGTTTAATATTATAATGTTAATAAAGTGTGTTGCACATAAAATTTTTTTTATATTTTAAAAATCCAATGGGTTCTATTTATGACGGTCACATGACAAAGGCAATCACGTGTTCACGACTTAATTCAAAACTGACATTAAACTAAATTGTACTTGTTGATCTATTTTTAAAATTTAGATAGTAGATTTAGATTTTCAAATTTCATAACTGGGTGAAGATGCTCAAATATAATGAAAAAACATTCATCAAAAACATTTTAGTATTAAAAAAATATATTTTATTCGTGTATTTTTAAATTAAGTATATTTGCTAGCTTGTGTACATTATTATTGTGGACAAATATGTGCCTTTTAAAGGAAAATTTCTGCAAACATCAAAAGTTGACAGCACAGAAACGTATGAACTGATTAGCTGGAAACACATGGTCGCTTTTATCGTGTGACTGTGACGTCATATGAGTTTTTGAACTGATTGGCTAGAAACGCGTGGTTATCATTATCACGTGACTATGACGTCACATGAATTTAGCCAACTGTTGTAATACTTATTTTCAATTCACTTTTGGTACACAGAATTTATCGTGTAACTGTGACGTCACATGAGTTTTTGAACTGATTGGCTAGAAACGCGTGGTTATCATTATCACGTGACTATGACGTCACATGAATTTAGCCAACTGTTGTAATACTTATTTTCAATTCACTTTTGGTACACAGAATTTATCGTGTAACTGTGACGTCACATGAGTTTTTGAACTGATTGGCTAGAAACGCGTGGTTATCATTATCACGTGACTATGACGTCACATGAATTTAGCCAAATGTTGTAATACTTATTTTCAATTCACTTTTGGTACACAGAATTTATCGTGTGACTGTGACGTCATATGAGTTTTTGAACTGATTGGCTAGAAACGCGTGGTTATCATTATCACGTGACTATGACGTCACATGAATTAAGCCAATTGTTGTAATACTTATTGTCAATTCATTTTTGGTATACAGAATTTCCATTAAAAAAAATTTCTCTTAACTTTAAATGTGTGCGCAATATATATATATATATATTTCGCATATAAAATTACATTAATTAGCAAGTACAATAATAAAAATAAATAAGAGATCTTAAGACTAGTAGATGACGAGATATCACTGCACCTAACTAACAAAAACAAAACTATTAAAAAAATTGCACACATCCCTGTGAAATATCTTTGGTATTCACTAGAAGTATTTTAAAGAGATGCCACAACCTTTGTTCCAAACTGAAAAAGTCAAACAGCAGCAATCATCGTCAGTGGACGTTCCGAACAGTGGAAGGGGAATAGAGAAACAGGTATGTTCGAAAATGATACACTTATTTGGTATGGTTATGAGAATAGGGATCACACATGCAAAAATTCACGAAGAAAGGACGAAATCGAGAAAAATTCTACTTCGTAATAAAATAGAAAACATTTAGATTTACTGAAGGACTGGAATGGGAGGAAAGACAGAAGTATATGTGTATTATATATACATACAAAGACACACGGTATGGGTTGCTAGGGTAGGAAAATACAATGACTTTACTGAAGAGATTTTGTAAGAGTACGGACATAAAGAAGAAATGAACAAGTATCATCAGTTGGCAGGCAAGCAGGACATTTTTATTTTATTTCTTCTTTATTTTATATAACTGCAATGTAAATTTGTGACTTAATAACGAGTGAAACAGGAGTTGTTTTCCAGTTCGTGAAAACAACTCTGGACCGTCTTTGTCAACAATCAGTTTACAAAGTGCCTTTATGTGAGATTCATCAACAAAGTGCAACGTAAAGGACGTAACAAACAAATATTAACTCGAAATACTATAATATATAAAACTAGACTTTATTTCTTTGGCTTTCTGTTCTGGAAGCTCACTAGATGATAAGTGAACATCGTATGCTAAAAAATAAATCTTTGGTATAATAATATAAATTAATATATTGGCTAGTAATATCTTATTGCCATTACGTATTCTTTGGAAGTTCGATGTCATTTTTATTGAAGACTTGATGAAGATTGTTCATCAAATATGAGGAATGTTTCCTGGTCATAAATATTTTTAAAAAATTAACAGAATTGTTTACTTTATAAAAATTTGGAAATTTCTGTTAATTTGTTTTCTTTCTCGCTTCAAGGTCATTAAAATACATAAAAATATTAAATTATACAAGGAATTTTTTTTTTTAAAAAAAACCCGCGCTAAAAGTAAATAATTGCATCAAAAACGTTTTAATCATACATGCCTAAATTATGCAGTATTCAACATAAAGATTAATATTATTGGGAAATGCTTAATATTATGCATAATTCAAAAATTTTGCTTACAAGTTATAAAGGAACTTATTAAAACATCAAGCCTTCAATAAAAAGATAAAAATATTTTTAAAATTCAACTTCAGACAGTAGTAAAAGAGAACATTGAAAATAAAAGAAAAAATAGTTTAAATACTTTCAATTTCAATTATAGAAATTTTATGATATTAGAAAAGAATAAAATGTAGGTTTCAGATAATACTTTTCTATAAAAATTCTTATATTTACTTTAAATACGTCTTGTAATATAAATAAACAGTATTTAAAAATAAAAAACATTAAAGATGTCGAAGAATTTTTACAACTTTAGTTTTTTTAATTCAGTGTTTCTCAAATTTAAAATTATGATAAACACTACTGCCTGAAGTGAAGAAGAGACTAAAAACATGACTAGCACTGAAAATTTCATTTAAAAAAAGCATGCCTATACAAACTATTTAGGCACCTACTCTACAAAAAGCACCGTTGTTGATAAAACGTCATTTAGAGAATAATATTATATATAATTTTTTTAAGAGTCGAAATGGCAAAAGCACCTTTTGGACGATAATGGCTATAAGAGCATTTCGTTGCAATTAGAAGCACAGTTAATGTTAATACAATTAGCTTTTTTTTTTGGCACAATGGCTAAAGTAATAATGACTTCAAAAAATATTACTAGTACAAAACTGCAGAAGCTAAATAACTACTATTATCAGCAGTACATAACCATTTTAAGACCAGAACATTAGTACAGAAAAATATTCCTTTTGCAGATATACAAATTGTACTTTTTGACAATTTTGAAGTAGCGTGGATCATCCCTGATGAATTTCCAGTTCTGAACAGATTGTTCAGAGAAGAAACATTGCAATATATATCACTCACTAATATTTTAAAATTGAATAGAAAGGTACGTATTAAAACACAAGATAATAGTTTTGACCTTAATCATTGAAACATTTCAATATTTTCTAAGGTTTTTAAATTCAGTACAATAATTGAATTAAATATTAAAATTATAAAAAATACAATTGGGCTTTTAAAATAATTTTTAAAATATTAAAAATATTAGCAATTATTTAATTGTTTGATAATAAAAACATTAAATAAGTACAATTAAAAAAATTTACAATCATGATCAATTGTATAATAGATTAAAATAAATCATATTCCATCTTTTAAATGTAAAAAAAAAAAAAATTAAAAATAAAGCGCGAGATTTTCAATCTAGTCGTGAATTTAAAATCCTCAGATAAATTCATTTTGTTTTAATTGTCTTTTTATATATAAAATTCTAAATAAAGCAGTACACGAGTGAGATTTGATTGATATATTGTGTCCAAGTATAAAAATATTACATTTTATTATTGCTTGTTTGTTTAGGGGTAAAGAAATTTAACATAAGGAGCTTTAATACAAGCACTGAAGATAAAAAAAAATTAAATAGCTAAATGAGAATTACACTTACAAAGAAAACGAAAAGCAAAATATTAAAATAATATTTTTAAAATCAGAGATTCTTCCAAAAATATGAGGGAATGTTACATCAACAAAATAATTAAAATATTTTTTTATACATAAAAAGATATAGCAACATTTATGATACTTAAAGAGCTACGTAATAAACTAAAACACAAGTCCTTTAAAAAGTATTTTAACAAAAAAGAAGCAACAAAACATACAAAATCTTTAGTTTGTCATACATAACTTTCTGTACATGCATAAGGTCCTAGATAGGACACAATAAGTTCAATATTTTCCTTTAAATATTAAACAAATACAAAAGTATAAAGTCTTCATACACTAGATATAGTTTAGACTAAAGAGATATATTTCATAACATGACATTCAGTACAAGTCAACAATACAAAAATTGCAGAAGCTTTGATTTTATTTTTGTTTACAGTTTTTAGCTGTTTGAATCACAAATTAGTGAGAATTCCCTTTCCAGCAGAGAGGGAAAACAGTAAACTTTTTTCCCCTTTCATAATAACTCCTAATTTAATTTCCCATTCTTCACTGTCAAGAAAAATAATTTCTTCTGCTTCAAGTAAACATTGGCACATAATTTATTTTTTTGGCTTGCAGCAAGAAACACATGAAACACATATTCATGCATTTTTATACTTAAATTCTCTGACATGAAATACAAATATGTATATCTAAACAATACAGAAAAAAGAATGTGTTTTTACCACAGAATCTATGAACATATCAATAGACAGCAGTATAAACTTTTTTCCCTCTCTTTTTTTTTTTTTTTTGTACATACACAAGAAAACTTAAAAAGATGCACAGTTTCATTTAATTGAGGAAAAATTGGCACATTATTTTGTTACTTTTCCTTCGTTAAAATGAAATTTGCTCATGCTAAAAGTAGCATAACAACGTCTGCTTTGTAAAAATATTATACAAAGCTCTCTCGCTCGTGATGGAAGTGATAAAAAGAAAGTAGCATGTAAAAGTCATGATGCCTCACTTTGAAAGCACATATCAAATTGATTAGAGCTGATGATGTAATGAAGGATAGATATACGTAGCAATTGTGAAAGATACAACAGGACAATCAAAAAAGAGTAGGAGACAGGGAAAAAGGGAGTAAAAAGGTAGGAAATCACTCATGGTAGGGCTTGCAGAAATTAAATCTGTGATTCATGTGTTGGCTGTAGGATCCTGAGTGTGAAAACCTCTTGAAACATTTTGTACACTGATATGGTTTTTCTCCACTGTGCAGGCGTTTGTGTTCCGTTAAATGATGCTTATGCTTGAAAGCCTTTAAACATTCCTCACATTTGTGAGGTCTCAGACCTACAAAGAAACGGGAAACAATGTTGAAAATGAAACACGTCCATACACACACATTATATACATGTTTTTTTTGTAATAATTCCCTTTTGTAATAATTCCCCGTTTTTTTAAATTTGTAATGGTCCTGGCCTTCAGGATTCGCGCGTAAATATCTAACTAGCAACCCGCATAACGGTAAAATTGTAACCTTATCTCTAGAAAGTTAACAGCTTAACATTAAGTACGATCTATGGAACGATATCTTTCCACCAATCATAGTCTCCGTCCATGGAAGTCACGTGGATTCCAAGACTTCCTGTTTGCCGCTTTATAAAGGAGTGGATGGAGACAGCGCTATATGCACTCAGATAGTTTTCTTTAATGCAATGCAAGCGCCATCTGTTGTCCAAAATATTATTTATTTTTGTGAATATATCTCATGATTATTTTTCAAACCTCAGTTTAATCTGCAATTAATTTAGTTAATGAAAAATAATTTATTGTATTATAAAATAAATATGACTAAAAAAGCCAAATATATTGAATTTTGTAACTTTCATTAAAATATCTACACTTTTGCTTTGCGTGAAGAAAAATTAAAGCATAAAATATTAGAAAAATAACCTAAATTTTTATATAACATGTAAATTAATTCAACTAGATTTAAATTCTATTCTTTTTTCAAAAGAATTAAGTAATATGTCAACTTATCAAGTAGTTTTTTAAAAGTAACTTCTAAGAATAACTTTCTCGATATAATATAATGTATATTATTAATATTATATTAATACAACATTTAAGCTATTTTTTTCAACACACACATTACAATATATTGAAATCAAATATAATAATCAGGATATCATATTTTAATTGTATATTTATGCCAATAGTTAAATGATTAAGCTGAGTAATCTTGTCGGAACAAATGCTGTCAATATTTTGCAAAATTATATGCCGAATTTAAGAAAATTATTTTCAGTCATGTTTAATTAAAATAGTATTTTAATATAGAAATACATTGGAAAATAACATATTAAAAAATTACGGGCATTATAAGTTTTTGTTTTATGCAAAATGAGCAGATTAAGTCTCTGTTATGTACATTCATTTCAGTCTCCATTTAAGAAAACAATAAGTATAAAAAAGTTGATAACAGAAAATTAAAAAACAAATGAACTAATTAAAATAACAAGAAAGATAATAAAGCAATTAATAAAATAAAGCAAAAAATGAAAAGTAAAAATTATCCAAAATGTAAATAACATGAAATAAGAACTTCAGCAAAAATCATTTGGCTAATACAGCAATACAAAAATAGTATAGGACTATTCAATTATTTTAGTTTCCATATTACATAACAGATGGCGCTAGCATTGTATTAAAAAACTATCCGGGTGCATATAGCGCTGTCTCGATTCACTCCACTTTATACCCCCCCCCACTTTTCGAGAAACTATGGAAAATACTTCTCTTTTGTCTTCGCCAGAATGCAACGCGTGTGTTTTCTTTGTTAAGTGTTGTTTAAGATGTGTATGCTTATGTGTGTCTACATGTACAATAAACAGGATTAACTATCAAAAAGGCTGCCTATTTGAAGAAGTTTCTTTCTCAGGATTAAAATAAAGCCAAAAAATACCAGGGCTTCGAACCGGAACTCGGTGCGATATATTTTCACTCATTTTGTTACTGTAACCAATTTATCTATGTTTTCTAATTTAACGTCAACCATAAAATTATCCTCATTATACAAGCACATTGCTTCTCGATTTCCTGTTTTGATGTTCACTAGTACTTTTCTGTTTCAGTTTCGCAAGAAACTACCTGTTGAAGGCAGAATTAATTCAATTGAATGAACTATAAGTATAAATGATTTGTAAAGAAAAACATCAGTTTGAATTACATTTTTCGCACCTCAGCATGCAGATTTAATTTCTGCAATGGATTAAATTCGATTATTCCCGCAAACGATTTGACAAGGTGTGATTTTTCGAGCTAAACAGGTGCAAAATCGGCTTCTTTTTTTTGTGGATAGCGTAACACGGTTCCTATGCACACGTGCACCCCAAAAAATTGCGTCTAACAATACGACAAAACCGATGACCATGATAAACTCAACGGCTATACACACGTGCAAGCCGGAACCCCGAGTGTAATTCGAAGGGTCAGAAACGATCTGCCCCCCACCTGACATTGGAGAAGACAATCCGCTTAACTCTTTAACTACCAATGGTACTTATTAGTACCACTCACTTTAAAATTACATAGATTAACCATTTTTACGTATACTCTGAAGATAATTAGCAGGAATATTCTTTTACATTCCCTCTTCCAAGATATATGGCAGCACGGGTTCTATGATGAGTATTTTAGCGAGGAAGACAAATAGTTTTATAGCAGAAGTTGCGTTTTCAGCTGACATTTTGATAGGATTGCGAAAATTGTCATTTTTGTTCCGATAAAGTAGGTAAAGTCAAAAGGTAAGTGTCTTTATTTATTTAATTTTTGTATGTTAATGAAGACTTAAAAAAACGATTTGATTATTTATTTTAAGTGAACAGTGTATGTAATTAATTTTACAGTTGAATATCTTTAATTAATTAATTAGCTCTAACGGATTAAATTTCCCAAATTTGAGTATTTTGTTTATGTATTTACCTGAATTTTCAATGTAGGATTAAAAAAAAAAATAGTACAATACATGAAAGAAAACTGCAGTAAATCATAATGAGATAGATAAAGGGTTAAAACACCAAAGAGAACAGTTGTGTTACCTCCTCCCTCCCAAATAACGCTCTGAACTGATGAAATAATCAATAGTATGAATAACTTCTATATAAATATATGTATTGTAATTAATAGCTGTGACGTAAATAAACCAATTATTTAATTTCGTAACTCTCACGCTACTATTAATTTTCCCAAACGTCACAAGGGATAAGAATAATTCAATTAATTCACCGACCGACTTTTCTTCTCGAAATGAAGAAATCATAATAAAAAATACTTATATTTACCAGAATGTTCATACTTGTGTCGCGCTAACGAACTCTGTTTGCTAAACATTTTATCACACTGATCACAAGCATACATGCCTTCTTCGTTTTCTGCTTTGTGATGCTTCCACGATTTTCTTATTTTTCCAGAACCAACGGAGTCCTCTTCAACTCCAAGGCAATCTTCTATGGTGTTTTCATCGCCTTCTCTCTGCAATTTAAAAAAAAAAAATACACAAATTAAATATACAGGATGGCATTTTTAAAATATTCAATCAATTTCAAGTAACGAAATTCAAAATCCCTTATAGCAGGAATGGGCAAATAACAGCACATGTTGGCGCCAGTTGGCGAGAATTCCTTTGTATAAATTTGCTCCGAGCCAACTGTTGTAACCCTTTGTATTCAGTTCGAAAAGTTTAGCGATCCCATATGGTTGGAATCCGTTTCGAATATTAAAATTTGTTAAAATATACAGTCCATTAATTATTATATCGGCAACAGCACACAAAGAAGATTTTTTACGTCAGCCAAGAAAATCCCAAAACCAGACACAGAAAATGTTCTCTACATTTGGGTCAAAATATATTTGTATTTAAACAGCTTTTCTTGTATGAAGATCAACAAAAGTAAATATAAATGTAAGTTAGCTTATATTATTTTGCATGTTGTGATGAGAATTGCAACAAGCAACCTCACTCCTGATCAGGGACGTCTTAAGACTGTTTGAGGCCCTGGGCCCAGAGAAATCTTAAGACTTTTAGAGGCCCTGGACCCTTATGCAAAAGTAGGCCCTGCCTGAGATCTTTAAAAGTAGACAGACAGTACACAGCATGTATTGTCAAATACTTGTTCAAATAGTAATTTAAAACAAATAAATGCACACGAATCACAAGCTCAAAAACCTAGGCATAAACCGGCTCGACCGATGACCGCTTTTCGACTAAATGAGTTGAATGACTGTTTATGGTATTAGGCCTAGGCCTAGACATGGACAACGGTCATCACATAATAATACAGTCTTAATACTTTTGCCAATTGACATGTAGTTTCAAATTTCCTGTTTTGCGGGAATAATATTTGACCATTAAAATTATCTGGATCATGATCTTATTAAGGCAGAGTCGAGAACGAAACAAGGCCCCACCGAGGGCGAGGCCCTGGGCCCAATTGGCCCATGCCTTAAGACTTTAAAAAAATTTCAAAAAAGTGACAAAGTACACATTAGTCTCATGAAACTGAATAAGAAATTAAATGTGCTTATACAATAAGTATAATGAATAAACTGCCACTATTTCATTTAACTTATTTTTACTGATTTTTATGGTACAACTCATACCTTTTTTGCGATGCAAAATTAAATAATGAATACAATCCTATTAAAAAGGTGCAGCCTTTTGGTATTTAACGTTTCCTCAATGTGGCACTCCAGGCAAAAGAATTGTCCGCCCTTGACTTAGTTTTTGCTCCCTTGCCGCAGTATTAACCGTTAACTTTGCAGTCGGTCGAAGGAAGAAGACCGGTCTTTCGCCATAAATTCGTTTTGCAAATTCAGTTCTGACTGGGCTCAAAGCTCGGTTAGATTTAACCCCGCCTGAGCAAAATCGCAGTTGATTAACAGGAGTAAAAAAAATTTTTTTTTAAATAGTGGTAAAATAAAGTTTTTAAACCGGGTTGCTTTCACTTGACATCGGTTACATAACTCCAGGTTTTATAATCCCTGTTCAGTTCAGTTAGCGGTGGTCGCCGGTTAATAAGAAGCGCTTCAATGTTGATGTTAGATAATTTATGTTCACCCAAACAAGGTATTAGTTAGATTTAAAGCTAATTGGAAGCTGCGTATCTATTCTCAATGAATATGGACTCATATAGGTAATGGATTCGAAGATTCTGTCAACATGAGGTATGCTCAGTGACACACATAAGGAGAGGGGGCCCCAGGTCCGGACCCTCCCCATAGCCCTTAATTTTTTTATTGATTATAATTCTAGGCATATAGTACGTATAATTTAATAATGTATTTGTTAATAATTAATTTTAATAATTAGTGCAAATTATTCAATAATGTTTTTTACTTTTTGTTCTCGATAATCGACAAAATCAAAAGAATATGTTTGACGGCGTATTGGGTTATGATACGAGATTGGTGGGCTTTCGACCCTGGACCCCCTTGAAAAATTCCTGTGTGCGTCACTGGGCGTGTTCAAAAGTAAACTTTACACACACAAAAATTAATAATCACTGCGTTGCTTCGAAGTGTGACATTAATAAAAAAATAATAATTATCAATCAATTAAACAAAATGATAGAAAACAGATTTCCATTATCTCAATACCAAAGTTTAAGGGGTGAAGAAGAACAAATGACCATCAAAGTGCCCAAATTATATTAAATAAGCATCATTATAAAGTTAGTAATAACTATACATACCTTATTCCATAAACGGGACTTTTTTGCCGGTCTTGGACTGAACGAATTTCCATCTCCAGGTTCATCGGCATGGCAAAAAGAACCAGTTGTGCCACTGAGACTGTTATTATTATCGACATAGCTGGTTCCATCTGGTGATGGTATACTGTGTTGTTGTTGTGTATGGGACGGTGATTTGTCCGGAGAGGACGGCATGACAGTCACTGGTGATTTTTCACGTTTTAAAGATGGCCGGTGATTGTTGACGCCCATCTGCATGTATTTGTAAAGAAGAGAGGAGTGAACATCGTTATTATTGTTGTTATTCTGAGACTCGAACTTCTGCTGGAGTGTGCTTTGGTTGCTGTGGACAGGGTATGATGGACTGGACTCTTTTGGGGGAGTTCGAGAAGATCTTTGGCTCAGATTTAGCGCTTCGCTGTCACAATGGTTTAGAGGCGGTGAAGGTGGAATCTCGCTGGCTTCATTCATAAGATGTCCTATTCCTTCTCGTTTCACTTTGAACGATAGATCGAGTGGTTGGTCATCCTCTTGGTTGGACACTTCCAAACGTGGTGATCGCTCGGCGATAGGACGAAATGGTATAATCTGATTACACGATGAAATAGCACCATTATAGTTAGGTAAAATAGAAGATTGGAATGGGGATCCGTTGCATGGCGGTACAACCGCTGACGGAAACGATAGTCCCAAGCTGTGTTGGTGTGGAGGACTACGGGATAGATTCCCATTTAGAGGGAAATCTTTCATCCGCAACTGCTGCCTATGAAACCACACTTGGGCAGCTCTCGCGTTACATTTCAAATCTCGAGCAATACGAATAATCTCGGATTTCTTCAGACGAGGGTTCATTTGGTAGTGAGTATTCAGCGCCATTATGCAATCCATGCTCAAAGAAGATGGGGAAGCGCAAACTCTGCTTTCCTCGGACGATTCCGCATTACTGCCATTTTCTAAGGTCATGTGTGGAGAACCAGAAGAGTCTGGTTTAGTTCGAAGTTCGATGTTGTGAGTACAGATGTACCTCTCGTGTTGGTGCAGGTCAACTTTACTGTCAAAGTGTCTAGAACAGAACCGACATCGGGCATCTATGGAAACACCATGGGGTGGCGGAGACTTCATAATCGAATGAGGAGCCGCACTCAAGAGTTCGGATAGAAGACCATTCCGATGCCTTGTTGGTGGCTTTTGCTGCTTGGTGACGGTTGCATCGACAATTTCTAAGACTTTCTTCACTTCATTCAGCTCGCCTGGTACTTGAGGGCTGCCAGCAGGGGAGTTCTCGGACTTTTCCAAAATATTCGAAGAGGAGGGTACAAGATGAAGTGGGGGCTGTGAATGTGCATGTTGATCCGAGTCATTCTCGTACCTAAAAGTAAAAAAGTTCGTGTTGGTTTATAAAAAACTTCTATTACAGTAGTATAAAACAAAATTTCGTTTAAAGCCAGATTGATGAGATAAAAAGGCTGCACGTATCTTTAGCTAATGTTAACCACACAAAAAGAAATATAATGAATAATTATATATGTAGGGGTTTCAAAAAGTAAGGCAACAAACCCATGCAGAGTAAACTTTTATTCAAATAATACAAAATAAATACAATGTAGGAAGGGACACAGAAGTACATACTACTTCTCTACATGGTCACCCCACTTATCGAGGTATTTGTTCTATCTCGATAAACCAAACTATTGAAACTAGTATCGTAGCAATCATTGTCAAGGTTGTGCAACCACGTCAAGACAACTTGCAGAGCCTCAGCATTTGTTTTGAAATACTGATCTCCCAAGTGTTTCTTTAATGATCTAAAAAGATGGAAATCTCTTGGTGAGAAGTCGGGAAGTTCAGCAGAGTGGTTCAATACCTCCCATCTATCTTCATTTCGCACATCTGTTCTGCCTTTGTCAGATCCCGTGCATCAAAACCACACCTGTCTTCGTGATACAATACTTGTACCGTACACTCCTAACATTTGCCGATGAATTTCAGGTGGATAACATTTCTTTAAACGCAAAAACCGTATCACACTTCTTATTTCAATCGCAGACCACGTTTCCATCAATGCAGCCATTATCTAACTGAGATTTAGTCATATTACTGGAGAATCAGCTCCATTGACCGGCGTCGTTTGAATGCTGTGATCGTCTTCGTTACCTTCAGAGGAATTTTAATTCAAACAAGTAATCTGCACACCCGTCAGAGCTCTTGTTATCTTACTTTTTGAAACCACTACGTAGCAGAAAGCTAATGCAAAATTTACACAACAAATAAAATTGATAAGAATTCGTAAACGCGTTTAGAAATAAGCTACATGAATCTGCGCTGCCACAACATATTTCGGGATTCTTTTTTTAAAAACAATACAATGTTATTTCTTTGAGGAAGAAAAGAACATTTACCATACAATATGTATTATATTAGGCGTGTTCAAATGAAAGTGATTCGAAGCTTTGCATGCGAACCATTTCCAATGTATTTTCGCGAAGCAAACGCGATAGTGAAGGTCTATGTACCACGCCCACGAGTGCGCAAACAGATTTGTGATAACTGCATTCGTAAGGACGTGGCATTCATTTAAAAATGGCTGGTATGGAGGCAGGCAACTGCGTCCAAAATCGGCTCAGCAACCTATAGTAAAGTTTTTAACGCTGGAAAGCTGCAAGCCGGTCTGAGTTTACAACATTTGTTGTGCTACGGGGATGACTTTCTGCAGCACATAGTGGCAGAGGATGAAACTTGGTGTCACCACTTTAAACTGGATGTCCATCAATATGCAATGGAAACATCCCAACTCACATAGGCCCTAAAAATTCAAAGCCTAGCAGTCAGACGGAAAGGTGATGTTGATGGCCTAATGTGGGCCAACGATTTCACTCCGACGATGGCGCAAAGGCTGCAGTTTTGAACTGGTTCGATGATCAAACAACATCGTTCTTCGCGGATAGAATTCGTAACCTTCCTATGCAATGAGACCCGTGCCTAAACGCCATGGGTGATTGCTTTTAACAAACTTTGTATGCATTTCACTCATTAAATATTGTTGTTTTTATCTCTGTATCTGTCTCATTTCTGACCCTACGCCATTTCTATCTCATGCATGCACACCTCGGTTCACTTTCATTTGAACACTCCTTATATATACGCATTATAAATACAAATTTCCTATAAGTTTTTGATGAATATAAGTACACAAGAAGCAAAACATCATATTTAAAATATGAGGAGTTTTGCAGCAATAATTTCATTACCTGCGCTGATGTAGGAGTTGTGTGACTTCTGGGAAATGCCCCAAGGGGAGGTGGGGATATGGCGTGAGAGGGTGGAAAGCAAGAGGCATGAAAGTCTGTGGTGGTGGCCTTGTTGAGAAGTTGAACCGTTCGGAAGAAGGCATGTACCCGGCGGGTATAAGCGGTACATCCGATGCAGTGGGAGAAGCACCGGAGGATCTATACTTAGGAATGATTGGGCGGAAAGAGTTATTTTGCGTAGTTCCACGACCTCGAGATGAGCGAGTATTCCCTCTGCGCATCTGGAAAAAAAATCCAATTAATCAGGAAAGAGTACACAGTAATGAATTTTACAAATAGAGCTATACATTAGTAAACTTACATAACAAGAAAGGAAAGGAAAGTTAGTAATTTATACACATATATACTTATTATTCTTTTGTGTTTATTTTAAGAGTATTCATTATCATGAAAGGGCTAAGATTCCCCCTTAAGAAGGGGATAATTAATGAAATGATAGTAGATAAAATATGTAGATAAAAGCGACAAGGGTATCTCAACGGTAAAAATTAAAAATATGCAGGTCTACGGAGGTTGCAGCCCTTTATGCCCGCCAAAAGATATAGAAACATTTGACAGACAGGCCGCAATAAGAAATAAGTAAATTATGACGAAACAATATATAAAATCCTTTTCTCAATTCTTAAAACTTCAATTATTTTTTAAATACTTTTTTAAAGTTAGTATACTAAATCATTATAAATGCTTTTTTAGAGATGAACACCAATAAATATCAATACCTAATATTAATTGGCAATAACTAATATTAATACTCAACTAGTAAATATTTAAAAAATTAAAATATTGCTAAAATATAAAAATTTAAGAGCTGATAAAGATAAATATGTATTATATAAGACTCTACCTTTTTCTTGTCAAATATTTTGAAAAACTTTAAAATTTATTTTGTTAATTATTGAATGTCATTGCTCGAGAGATATAACTGTTTGAAGGGATACAATTGCATGCACTCTGCTTTCCGCTGTTGGTTCCACATATCTAAGTAAAAAATCTGTCCCCATATGAAAAATATTTCGAGATCGCAAAGAAATTGCTTAACAACTGAATGCTCAGAATCGTATCAAATGGAGTCACGAATTACACCCTTGATTTTGCGACATGAAAGTAGAGCACTATAACGAACAGAAACTTATATTTCATGTTGTCTATTTCTTATTTTAATAAATATGCTTAAAAATACATAATATATGATGTACAATTTTAATTTCTTTTATTTTTGTTGAACAAATAGTTATATTTTATGCTATTTATTTTTTGTCACGGAAAATCTTTGAATGATGCAGAATTAATAAATAATAAAACCGTTAATCCATATAATTGACCTATATTCTCTTAACTCTGCATGCATTATCAAGGGAATCGAATTCTTTCAAAAATGCCCTACTATGTGGCAAGCTGAATCATATTGGTAAATTGGTTTGGTACGCCACAGCTAAAAGGTTGCCGACCCCTGGGTTAGAAACATGTGATTCTCAGTAATATGTGACTTTGACGTCACATGAGCAGGGACGTCTTAAGGCATGGGCCAACTGGGCTCCGGCCTCGCCATCGGTGGGGGCCTCGTTTCGTTGTCGACTCCGTCCTAATAAGATCATGATTCGGATAATTTTAATTCTCAAATATTATTCCCGTGGATATTCTCCGAAAAACAGGGAGTAGTTTCAAACTGCATGTCAACTGGCAAAAATGGTGAGACTGTATTATTATGTGATGACCGTTGTCCATGTCTAGGCTTAAGCCTAATACCATAAACAATCATTCAACTCATTGAGTCGAAATGTGGCCATCAGCCGAGCAATTGAGTCGTGTAAATTAATTTGTTTCCAATTACCGTTTGAACGAGTATTTAACAATGCATACAGTTTGCTTTTAAAGATCTCAGGTAGGGCCTAATTTTGCATAGGGGCCCAGGGCCTAAAAGAGTTTTAAGACGACCCTGCACATGAGCTTAGCCCATTTAATTTTTGTTTTTAAAGCGGCAGTAAAACTGAAGCGAAATGAAATCTTCAGTCGGAAATGCTGATTATTTTATTCCCTTTTACTGTTAACCTTCTGAAATTTATCATCGATATAGAGAAGTGTTTTTATTTACCGTGAGGTTAACGATGAGGCACTTCTTGCCGGTATTGTGTGCTGAGAACGATCCGGAATGCGAGAACCGTTTCCCGCAGTTGCCACATGCGAAGGGCTTTTCACCGCTGTGGGTGCGAATGTGTTCCTTCAGGTGATGCTTAAACTTGAACCCCTTGCCGCATTCCGGGCATTTGAACTTTCGCAACTCTTCGTCTGTCAACCCCGTGGAGACCTAGAACCAAATTACATTAATCGTCAGAGCAGATTATTATACCAATATAAAATTACTTTATTTGTTAGTGTGGTTATACCAATGAATTACTTTACTTATTTATAACTGTTATTCAAATTTATCTCTGCAATTAATTCGCTTCGAAAAACGGAACAGATATCTGGGTTACGTTGTTTTATGGAGTGTTTCTTTCGAGGCAAACACCTCTAGTCCCATGTAATTTACACGGGAGAAAAGCATAGCGAAAGTAACTACGAAGACCTCTGTGTTTTGTCTGACAGCCATTGTTCAATCTAACACCTCAAAAACTGGGCCCCAAATAGGAGATAAAATCAATCCAACGAAAAGTTAAGCTCATCTTCCACCATCACAAAGTACATTTTCAATGGATCCCGTCCAGTGGCGCACACAAGGGGGTGTCCTAGGGGTCCGGACACTCCCCAAAGCCCTTGATTTTTTTTTTTGACTGATGATAATCCTCAAAATAATATAACGATATATATAACGAAAAATTTAATTAAGTACTTGTAATTAACGATTTATTTTATTCATTAATGCTAATTATGCAAATCAATTGATGTTGTCTTGAGATATGATACGAGTTGGGGGACTTTCAACCATGGACACCCCCCCCCTTAAAAAACTTTTGTGTGTGCTACTGATCCCGTCTCATACCAATATCTACGGAAATGAATTGGCTGACACTCTTGCAAAGAATGGACTGGACAATCCTGTCCCTAACACCTCAAAGCTCACATGTTTAGAATTATTCGCAAGGCAAAAAAACCCCAAATGGTTAAAACCTCCGTTACATAAATGGTAAAAAGGCAAAAGACCAGTTTTGGTTTGACAATTTTATATTTGTGTTATCTGAGAATCTGCGCGTGTGTGTTAAAACATTTCTTTTCCTAAATTATTATTTTCTTTTGTCGGGGTCCCCAACTAAAAATAATTTATATGTATTTATGTGCGAAATGATACTTCGACTTACGCCAATTCGACACACGGTTATCACTCAGTCCCACCTATCGTGTTAGTTCGGGGTATTACTATATTGTGTTGCACGCGAACAAATCAAGCGCGAAACCTGTTTCCAGGTAATCCATAGGCTGTTCCCGAAGAGAAAGGCGGTCTTACCTGTCCATTGGTGGCGTGTATGAGCTTATGCTTGGCAAGGTTTTCCTTGGTGGCTAAGGAGGCGTTGCATTTATGGCAGGTGTAATTGGACTCGGGAGGACCAGCCTCCTTGTGGGCGTGGGACAGGTGCTCCTTGAGCTCGCGAATGGCCTCCTGACCGGAGAACACTTGTTCGCAGTGGGTGCATTTTAGCAAATACTCGCGGGGCACCTTTGGCTCCTCTGCAAGAAGAAAAAAGGAAGGATGTTAACACAAACAAAACATCAAAATATGAAAATATAATAAATACTGAAAATTTTCATACTATGGAAGTTTTTATGCAAAAGTAGAAGATATTGATAAAGACAAACACAATAATTAGAGATATTAAAAATTGTTACATGTTATAAGTAATGGATATCCTCAGTGGTGCATACAAGGGGGGGGGAGGGTGTCCAAGGGGTCTGGACCTCCCCAAAGCGCTTGAGCTTTTTGCGATTGGTGATAGTCCTATTTATACATAGCGTAAATTTAATTAAGTACTTTAATTAACAATTTATTTTATTAATTAATGCTAATTATTAATTCGATAAATTTATTCTTTACTGTTTTTTGTCAACAAATTCGACAAAATCAGAAGAATCAATTGGTATTGTCTTGAGGTATGATGCGAGATGGGGGACTTTTGAGCATGGATCCCCCCCCCCATCCCTCCGAAATATTTTTGTGTGTGCTACTGGATATCCTAACATAGTCATCATTCCAAAAAAGAAAAAAGATAAAATATTGTTTCTTTAAGTCTATGGTTTTATGGTATTGATGCATTTATTTCAGAGTTTTAATAAATGACACAAATCTAGTGGTGAGAGAAAATCTATTAGATCGCGTGCAGTGATATCATTATAATATCCACTGGTTAGCACAACAACAACAAAAATCAAATTTCTTGTTATCTAAAACTACCGTTAAAAAATTAGCATTTCACATAAAAGCTTTTAATAAACGGAATGAATTAAGATTCCACGATAAAAAAAAATTGAAAAAAAACCGCATAGCGATAGTAAATAATAATAATAATTCAAGAATCGAGATAAATTATTTGACAAAAACAACCAAAATACTTAACATACATCATAGAACATGTAAATGAATAAAAATGTAACTAAAAATAACAAGTGAAAATCAATCTGAGATTTATCTATTTTTTCAAATATTCACTTAACCTTCATTAACCGAACCAAATTATAAGGAAAAACACTTTCAATAGTATCGCAGATAAAATATATAAGTAATAATAATAGAGATGAATTTTATAAAGGGTTTCCCAAAGGAGCCACCGTGGATGTATTAAAAGAAAATTACGATGAAAACTTTCTTTAACTTTTTATTAAAGCCATATGTTGGTGTATCGGATCATCACTAACTAAACACAGCCAGAAACTTTCAATGTTAAAAATTTCTAAATTGTTGTGCACACGTGAGAGGGGGGGGGGGGGGAGTCCAGCTTTTTTTTTTTCTTCATAAGAGCAGTGCAATGAATCTGACTTATTATCAGAGATCTTGTTTTCATTTGCTTTATAATACCAATTGATCCTAATGCATAGGGAGTATTAGAACTTAAAATTTTTCATTAAAAAGTGCACTATATTTTGTGATTTCAAAACCAATCGAAAGATGGCAGCACAAACTAATATCAATGGTGGAAGCATTCGGCAAGGAGTCTGCTACCCCACAATCTAAAATCCCCATCTTGCTATATATTTTACGATACCCAGGATATCCCTTTCTTTTTCATCTCTCTTGCCAGTAATATTTCTAGATGTCCCTTAGCGCAACCAGATAGGATCAGTTCATTTACATGTAAATAAAGGGAGAGAAGGATCAGTTCAGAAGTCATTAAGGAAGAATGAATTCACAGGATAATTTCAGCCTTACTTTTCAATACATGGCTAGCTTAATAAATTGGGGGGGGGGGGGGGGAGTGCTTTTATAAAAAAGTAGAAAGTTAGATGTTCAAAAGAATTTTTTTTTTTTTCTGTTTGTTTTCTACAAGTATTTTTAAGAAATAAGGCGGGAGGTAGAGGAAGAGGGGTTAAAATAAATTTAAAAGTGAAATAAATTTAAAAATTCTTAAAAAGAGATTGAATTTAAAAGGTACGATTCTTCTTTGCAGAAATATGAAAAATTTAATAATTAAAATAAATGAAGTCTATTTTGAGTTTTTGAGGAGAAAAAAACTCTACCTTAAAATCGAATACTCCATCGGATTAGTATGGATTTCAAATAAAAAAAAGTAATAAAAATATCATAAAAAGTCGAACGTGAATGATAATTTTACTTTTTTTAAAAATATTTTAACAGCAAGTAATCAGTTTTTCTGTTTAGTTTTATTAGGTTACTCTGAGATTAATTTACAAGAAAGGGTTAACAAACTAGGTTTAGGGTCTCTAATAAATATGACAAGAAAAACTGACATGGGGGTAAATATGACATGCAAAAAACGGCATATTATAAAAACAGTTTTGAAACGGTCATGAAAATGTAAAATTATTTGCTTTAATATGGAATTACAAATTAATTATGCCAAAACCCACCAATAAATGCAAAATAATTTTTTTAAAAAAATCGAATTATAAAAGAAACAAAACAAGTAAACGAGTTTCAATAAAATTTACACTACGCAGCTAAAAATAATTCCCTTTAAACAGTCGATTAAAACAATCCAAAGAATATTACACATACATATGACATACAACTTCAAACACACATCACTATAATACAATCATCTATATAACACAATCACCAGTACAGCCCAATCATCTATGTAACACAATCACCAGTACAGCCCAATCATCTATGTAACACAATCACACAATCTCTAGTACACAATCTTCTATATATAACACAAGTCTCTCTCTGTCTAATCAATTTAAAAGTTTACAACCCCAATTAAGCGAGTACCTGTAAACTACATAAGAACAAAGAAAATGACACATACCATATTGGAAACAAATATTTTTCGTTTCATATTCGGTAGACAGAACCATCGTAAAAGTTCTTACACGACTATCAAGACACGAGACAGAAAACTACTTTCAGTTCACTGATCAGTTTCTCCAAAAAGGTACAATCGAAAACAGAGCCTCCAGACTACATAAGAACGCAATTGTCATTTGTTCCACACTATTGCAAAAAGGACCACAGGAATGACTATTCAATGCAGGAGAAGGAATATATTCCGATGAGAAGGGGAAAAAAAGAAACAAAGGAGATCTCTTATGGCCGGGGGATTGGAAAACAAAACACGGGCAATTTCTCTATACGGGAAGGTTGAATTGGTGGCGGTTTGAAATATAGGGATTGACTCCCAGAGGAAAGATCTACCCAAACCACAGACTCTGGACCAGAGGGAATTAAATAGATGGGTGGAAGATGTCGGCATGCAAGTCACGTGCTCCGGATGCTGCTGGACGCGGACAGAGAGGCGGTTGCTATGGACACCACAGCGCCAGGTACCGGGGGACTGTATACCAAAATCTGCCTGCACCAATCGCACGAGAGATTTTGTCACCATTGGTCGAAAGGCGAAATTTCGTAACTTCAAAGTGGGGAGGGGGGAATCAAATGGAAGAAAATGTTTTGATAACGCAAAAGATATTTTCTCAAAAGTGTTTCGATCGATTATTAAAAGGTCAATCATGTCTCTTGAATGAAAGAGTGATAATTATTTTATTCAAATGTATTTTATTTAATTTCTTGTCAATTGTGTGGAACAAAATTACTCATAATTTTTATAAAAGTTATTTTGGATGAAAAAATGTTATACCTAATTATTTAACATATATTTGATATTGGCCAATCACAGAATTGCGAACAAAAAATATTTCATTAATAAATTAGTTTTATTCTTCGGTTTCATTATTAAGTACTTGATGTGAGAATTAATATAAAACTCTTCAGGCTAATTTATAAATACATATAATTATTTAACTGGAATTAAAACTAAGTTATATTGAGCTAAAAGCACCCCCCCCCGGCATAAAAAAAATATGAACACTTAACTGAGGTAAATAAATTTGCATCACTCTAGGAATTTATTTAAAAATCTTTAGGATGACATTATGATAATATTTTAAATGTCTTACTAAAATAATACATAAAACAAAACAAAAAATCGCATTTTTAATTTAATAAATAATTAATTTGAGTTTTGTTTCTTATTTAGAGCAGCTGAAATTTTACTAAGTGAACAAAAGAGCAAAATACTGCTTTAAGGATCAAAGATATAAAAATATATATATAAACTCGTCAACATGGCATTTATGAGAAAAATATCTTTATTATTTTTTTTAGTAAACTACATATTTCCCCCTCATAAATAAAGGCAATAAAGTACCCTATATTAGCATTTTACATCATTTTTTACGAAGACATTAAAAACAAATAGATATATGCGCCTGAAACAACTTTAAAATGTATTAAAATTCACACACGATAGTATTAATTGCATTAAAAAATCAAATTATTTTGAATTTCCTATATACAAGTTCATTTGTTATTTAAACTATTTACAAGAAAACTGCAATTTCCCATCGAACAAAAACAAACATTTCTTCCTCCAAGAACAAGTCAAGTCATCATGGCACCTTCCTCCCACATGAGGCATCCTTCAATTTTAGACTCCAAGACCCATACCTCCCCTTTCCTGGCGTGCTAAATATCGGTGACATATTCATATATGCAGTAATGGCCGATCATCTCTTCTACACCCAAAGACGTCTCTTCGACCAGAAGCTCATTTACATGCAGCCCCTTCAGTAGCGCACATTGAAAGCATTGCCCTCAAAGACGCCTTTCCACAAGATGGATAGATAGATAGATCGGAAGGTGGAAAGGGGGGAAGGTGGCTGGCGTCGAGACGAGTTGACCAATCCGAGAGCCCCCTTCAATTACCTTAAGTGCATCGCTTATAATAAAATGATGAAATTAATAGGAACGGGGCCACCTGCTTAATGCCCAGCAGCCAATCCTGCCGAGTGGCCATCAGTGTCCACTGGGGATGAGCCGCAGCGCACACACCACGCACTTTAAGTAAGCGTTGATGTTTGGCCTGCGTATTATGACGTCATACGAGGAGTGTGTGTGTGTTTTTTCTCTTGCAAGACACATACCAACACTGGGAGGGCTCTCACTACCTAAATGAAGTTTCCCCAACCCTACTATTGTAGTCACAGTTCTAAATTATTTTTTTTAAATTCTTATTCTCAATCTTTGAATTCTGCGTTCAGAATTACCTTTAAATAAATCTTTTAATCAGATGTTTAGGATATTTTCCCCCTTGCAATCACCGGAGTAGTTAGTCTTGAGCGGGCCTTGTTTCAAAATTCTTTAGGGGTCTTTTTTGGAAAATAAATACAAACGATCGCATTAATAGAACTTATTTGAAAGTGTAGAAATGTTGCACATGTTGTGACCCCTATAGCCTGTGCCTCCGTATCATTGGTGAGGCTGATACAGAGGTAGCTACACCCCTATTTTCAATTGTCTTTTTGCAATTTTTTCTCTTACATTCCAAATTTAAACTTTTTTATAAACACTTCTGATCTAAATACGGATTTTAAAAGCAACGATATTAATAACAACTCATGCCATTCAAAAATCAGTTAAATTATTAACAAAACCCCCAATGTTTTCAAAGCATTCTGAAATATAAGCAGCAAGAAATATGAAAAAAATGGATTAAAAAATCCTATAAAACTCAGGACAATTTAAATATGACGCTTAAGTTTTTATTTTACAAAATGTACCACTAGTTGCAAACACAGACCTCTCTTCTGGGGGGGGGGGGATTACATTACAAAAAACACTTAGGCGAAAGCGCGGAGGGATATTGTCTAAGGTAAAAATTAAAATTGGTTGGTCTGGGAGGAGGTTGAGCCCCTTGTGTACGCCATTGTATACCACCGAGATTTAAATCAATCAATGCTAACTATAAATAATTCCGAAATATGTACTACATAAATCACCTAGGTGGGAAAAAATACATAACAAGCGATGGGTTTTTCAATACTACAATGGAATTCTTTCAATGCGCTTAAACACACAGCGCAGTTTATTTTTAGAAAAATCAATCAAAATCACTAACTCCCATCCGAAAATGAATCATAACATTAATCTGGAAAGACGACAAAACCCATCTACCCCCCTCACTTAATAATTTAAAATATTTAACGGCACTTTTAATTTTCGTTCACAGAAGCAGGACGTCTGGAAGTGAAACGTTCGAAAAATAAAAGAAACCACTCGAACCAATCTCGCGTGTCACTTCCACAAACTTTCCTTCCCTCTCCAGAGAATTCGCAATTATTCCTGCAACGTAATGAAAATCCTATTCTGTTACGCTTCTGAAAAGGTATTTAAGCACCTAAGCTAAAAGTCACAGCTACTTAACCATACCGAGATAAATATTCCAGCCACAGTGAAAGTGGCGTAAGTCATTTCACTGCCGTGATGAATTGATGGAAGTGACATTATGAATATAGAGGCTAAAATGAATGATTTGTAAGTTAGAGGTCTCATATATTCGTATGGTCAATTAATAATTCTATTAATTGTTCATTAACTTTCAACTGGATAACTTGCAAAGGAAGTGGGATTGATTTGAGTTATCCATGGATTAAAAAATTAGGACTGGCTCTTATTTTAACAACATTCAGAGAAATTTGGAAACTATATAAGAGATTAAGAAATATTATTTACAAGTCAAGGTTTTTCTTTGATAAAAACAAATTTGAACACAAATTATAAAAAAATAACATATTTGTTCAACTTCGAAATGACATCGTTCCAAAATTGCATACTACTGATGATGTGGTCTTCAGTCTTTAAAATCATGCAGTTGCGATCACAAACCCCTCTCATAGGGGGGGGGGGGTACAATCCAAAACACATAAACAAAAGCACTGAGGGATAATCTATATGGTAAAAATTAAAAATGTGATAGTCTACGGGGGTGAAACCCCGAACCCTTTTCCTGTATCCGTCACTGAAATCATAATCTGGTGTTCAATAATAAGGAATTTAACTCAAAAATCAATGATTTCAGAATATTAAATGCAATACATAAATGTAAGCACACATAATGTTTCAGAAATTTAACACTGTTTATATAGGAACGACAAGAGTTTCCAATGAATAGTAAATGTAATACACCAACAATTACAAAATATATCTTAGTTCTAGGACGGGTACCCCAGAGAAATCAGTGTAGTGTTCGCCCCTTAACCCCCGTAACGCCCCAAGTTATTTCAAGAATTGATAATCTCGAAATTATATATATAATAAGTCTGTTATTTCATTAACCTCAGCCAATGTATTATGTTCACTTTTTGTTGTGATTCATAAGTACAAATATTAAGGCATTTAACTCGAAAGTGCCAATGTGATTTTAAAATGTCAAATACAAAACAAAGGTACTATCGCTAGTAATGCTTCAGAAATTTAATGATGTTTATATAGAAACGACAAGAACTTTAATGAAAAGGAAATGAAAAACAAACCAAATATTACAAAATATATCTTACTTCTAGGGCAATAGTACTATTAACTTCAAATAATTAAAAAATGAAGAAAACCGTAATAGAATAACATATTTTTATATTCAAAAAAGAAATCATACGCATGAAATCTTAGGATTTCTACACATTTTAAGCAAAAAGCCAGAAAATCAAAGTACTAGATAACTGGAGAATATATATCTGGAATCTAAGTTTTTTTCTCTCTCTCTCTCTGTATCCAGTAAAATCAAACACCAAAACAAGAACAAAAACACTGGAAGATATCTAAGCAAACTAACACAAACCAGGCAAGTTTCTTTGCAGAAATTCTCAACCTGCCAGGCCACCAAATCCCAGTCTTTTAACACTTCCTATGCATTTTCACCGCTCGGTGTGAGATAAGATCAAACTATGGAGCTGTGTAGAGAAGGAAAGAGGTTACGCCACTGTCTCTTGGAGCACCCAACAGACTTTCTCTTCCACACCCACTTCGAAACTCGACGTTTAATCATCGACCCCCGAAGCCCCACTCGACTTTCCTGCAACGTCCACCCGTCATTGACAAGACGATGATTTATAACCGGTGGCCCCCGCCGCAATTTGTATTGCTTTCAGGGCCTCCCTTCGCTCCCGGAATCCTCCTCCTCTTCCCCGAGGCTCAAGATGAATGGACGTACGAGGAACCGCATCCGGGCAGTCATTAAAAGGGCGAGAGTCGCTTTTGAAAACGGGTCCCCGTAACAAAAGGGGTCCCCCGTCGAATATGGACGCTGTTGGTCTTTTCGAGTCCTCATTGAACTTAGCATGTGAAGAGAGGACGCGAGTATTTCTTGACCGCAGTTGCACCGGGGTGGCTCTTTCAAAACTCAAGCATTGCCTCTCTCTGCCTTTTGGATTTCACTTCTCATTTATCACGGGATGTGTGGAACTAAATTCGTCTTGGAATGCACAGCGGAGTGAAAATTGTTTTTGTAAGGGTTTCAGGCATGGATCCATTCTACAATGCGGAAATAGGTCGCAGAAATTTCTCTTTTAGTTCAATAAACAAAAATTGGATGGTAAATGAAATAATTAATAATTGAAGCATTTAATTTACCTCTGAAAGAAAATACAGGGTTATTCAGAATCTCCCTCCCGAGTTTTGAAGCGCTACAGTGGGGGAAAAACTAGGATGAATGAGAGAAAAGGGACATTTGAAAGCATACAGAAACAATTCTAGTTTTATTTATACACTTTACAGGTGTTCTATGAGTGAAACCTTGGTTACACGGCATACATCAATGCGATAGTGCAGTTGCTGCCATACTCAACATGGTACTATCAACGTTATTGACTGCACGTTTTATCCTTTCATGCAGTTCAGGTACATCACACGGCAAAGAGGATAGAAAAACTTAATCATAAATAAAAAAACAGGTTTTGGGATAACATGAAAATGATAACACGTGCTGTCAATAATGCTGATAGTACCATACTGAGTTCAGTGAGGAGGTATTGGACATCAATGCAATAGTGCGGTTCCTGCCATACTCAACATGGTACTATCAACGTTGACTGCACGTTTTATCCTTTCATGCAGTTCAGCTACATCACACGGCAAAGGGATACAAAAACTGAATCATATGTAAAAAAACAAGTTTCGGGATAACATGAAAATGATAACACGTGCTGTCAATAATGTTGATAGTACCATATTGAGTTCAGTGAAGAGGTATTGGATTCTTGCACTGATGTATGTCAGTTAACCCTGGTTTCACATGTGTTCTATATGAAACATGTATTTTACATGTGTTCTATATGAACATAAAACTTGAAATGTTTCACTGTTCTTTCAAATATTATTTTTGGTAGTACTTTCTTAGTTTTTTTACTACAGCGCTTCAAAATCCGAGAGGTACATCATGAATAACCGCGATATAATGTCCATAGACCAGGAATGGTGAACCAATGGCACGCGTGCTGTTGATGACACGCGATACAATATATTGGGCACGCCACCGAACAAAACGGTTTGCATTTTAGTTCAAAATATTTCCGTAATTGATTCGTCAATCAGGGAATTTTCAGCGAGATTTTCTCAGTTCAAAGAATTATCGGAAACGCTCAAGTTTAGTATATACGTTGATGTGACTTCATTTGGTAAACTGAACTCGTCCCAATTCGATTGGCTGGAAATTGAAGAATTTGAAATGCAACTGATTGATTTCCATTCTAGTTCAATATGGATTCAAAAACTTATTGAAACAAAAAGAAAGTTGGAATTGATTGAAACAACAAAAAAAAGTTGGAATTGATTGAAACAAAAAGATTAACAGATAATATAAGTAAAAATGCTAGTAACGAAATTTTGGAAACATGGAATTCAACACCGCACACATTTAACTGTTTGAAGGAGCTGGTTGATACATGCTACTTTAACCCTATTTTCATCTAAGCCTGCGAGTCATTATTTGCAGAGATGAATAACATTAAAAACTCGCTCAGAAACCGTTTGGCATATGACTCCAACTCAGCATGCATTCTGCTAAAAGTAACATCTTATATTCCTAATATAAGTCATTTGTCATCTCATCTGCGACATCAGAAGTCACACTATTGTTACTTTAATTTGAATAACACGTACAACAAAAACATTTACTACTTCACATTGCAAAAAATACTTTTTCGTAGTAAATAAAGAGTTTTGAATTGTTAGCATTTAGGTTTATCATTTTCCCAATAATCACAAGTCAAAATTGTTTGGTGGCCCGTCTATACCTCATTAAATATTTCTGTAGAAAAAATGGCACATTGATCCATAAAGGTTCGCCATCCCTGCCATAGACGGAGCAATAAAAAAAAAAGATTCTAGATTTTAATAACCGTAGCTTATAGGCGTGATCACGACCGTTTCAACAAACTAAACAAAACAATCCTATAAGAGAACAAATAAGCAATGTTAATGATTTTTTCATCACATAAACAATAAAAAAAAGATTCTACTAAAGCGAATATAGTGAAAAATTTTAGCAGAAAAATTTTACCTCAAAGCTCATATACATTAAAGGAATGATGGTCTACTTCGTCTACATGAGATTATCGATTAACTGATAACCGATTACGCATTATGTATCCAAGGTATGTTTTGATTCTAATAGTTTTATTTGATGTTCCATAAGCAGAAAGTTCCCGACTGCAAACGCTACAGCTTCCTTCAATGACAAGTGAATGAAGTTGTTAGAGGTACACAGTACCTATATAAAGCAAACAACCATTAAACTTCAAAATTAAATCTAAATCCAGACCATCCCTCACGGTTTTACGACCTTTATATCCAGACGCAATTTTCCAATTCCGACACGCAACAGGTTTCAACAACATCCCGGAAGTCATGCGTCACAGCGACTGACCCCCACAGCTCCTAAATTCTTGAAGGCAAAGGAAATGAGCTACTATTTGGAAACGGAACACCGACACCGAGCAGAAAACAATCCCCAAACTCTTTACCACCGACGCACAGAAAGAGGAAAATAAATAAATTCCCAAAAAGAGAGAGAGAGAGAACAGCCGATAAAAGCGGCTTAGGAGGGGAGTCCCGTGTAATTAAACAGGAAATTACAATCGGAGCTTCGGAATGGGATTAGGGGGAAGCCTTTAAAGGCGGAGGATTTATGAGAACGTTTAGGAGCGAGCACATAGCAACAAGTGTGAATTTCGGAAGGACTTTTCTACCTTTTCACAGACGCCCGTAAATTAAAGAGGAAGGATGAATGACGGTTTCTTTCTCTTTTTATTTAGGGGGCATGGGAGGTTTATACACCAGCACCACGGGGAGTGGCGGGAGAAAGGGAAAGTTAATATCCAGTCTTTATTTTACCTTCTGGGCAAGCTCGATATTAAAAAGAGCTTGGGAAGATTTTTGAATAGAACGCTGACACACTTTCCAAAGAAGTTTTGTTTTGTTTCAATAAAAGTAGGGCATGACGAGGTAGACAATTCGGACGTTAATCTGGTTAGGAAGTCATATTAGAATTCCTGTTGTCAAAATGATGTGGTTCTCATTCTTTTTTCAAACAAGGGAAGTTTTTAATAGATTAACATATGAGAATAATTCAGCCCTCAATAAACATTTCACAGACAGATAGTAATTAACCTTATTACTGACAGACAGCAATTAACTTGATGAAATAAATATCTATGTCGAATACAAAAGAAAATAATACGTTCCAAATTCTAAAAAAGCCAGACAGAGCGATCGCTACACGAGATAAAGGTACAAATATTCAGGGCCGAACTACACCACTTTGGGCCCTATACATTTATTTCTAACTAGGCCACCTCTTACATGCAACAGGGGGGAAAACATGCATGTAGAAACGATTTTCAGAGCCCATAAAAATACAAACTACAAATGAATACCAAAATTTTTATATTGATTTGTGCCCTATACGGTCACATATAAAAAGCAATATTTGTGTAGTTGTTTATTATATACAGTTGCCCAACAGAAAAGTACGCTATCTTATCGGATAAGTTACCTAATAACAGCTATCAAAAATGTAATAAAAAGTTTAATTAAGAATTAGAAAGAGAGGTACAAATATCTTTTTGAAAATAAAAGGCAGCTGTATAAATTTTTTTTTTTATATATATAAATTATCTTTTCGTTGAGAAATAGTTGCTGAATACGAAGATAGTTATCAAGACAAATAAAATTAATTTATGTAAAAATTCTCAAGTGTTCCCACTCCATCTCACCCGTAGTAGAAAAAAAAAAAAATATCAACTATATACATAATAAATATTATTTATAACAAATTAGCTTTTACATCATATAATAGGAAATAGGATTTCTACCATTTTGAATAACAAACTATGAATTTAAAAAAAATACCATGGCATATAATTAATTCACTTTTAAATAATTTCAATATTTACTATGGTCTGTCTATCTTAAAAACAAATGTCTCTTTACTAAGGATCAAACCAACAATACAAAAGTTATGAAATTAATCATTATAGGTAAGCTATATCAACCAGATATTCAAGTGAAACTTGATTCGTTCAAAAAACTATAATTTTTTGGAGAACTGCAGGTAACTCAGAATGAAAGTGTCGAATTGCATAGCATTACAGAAAAGAACAGATATTACTAATTAACTATTTATATAAGTGTGAAATGAATTGACGGGTAAACAGAATCTATTCCGTCGTTGAATCGAAAAGAAACAATATTCTTTTATACGTAGCAATTAAACTAACACAACACTAACATTTCTTTTTAAGTTGGTAAGTAATCAAAAATGTCTCACTGCACTTTTTTCAAGTAATTAAATGTTCTAACTACAATTCCCTTCTATTTTAATCTCAGCTAAGTACTCAGCGTTAAAGCACAATTATAAAGGTTGGCCATTCCAACACCTGTGTTATCTTTAGACCAAGACAGATTACTATTCCGGGCACACAATCTATGCGCTGAAAAATCCAACCGAGTCACCTTCCAAACTAATCCATCAACTTCTCCCAGACAAACAAAAGCGTGTCGAAAAGAATTTTTTCCTTCTCTTTTTCCCTCACCTTTTTTCCCCCTCCTAAACTCTTTTCGCACCCTTTCCAGTCTCAAACCATTTAATCACCCCTTTTCTACACAAAGTATTCCCCGGATCCACGCACTTTCAGATTGAAACAAATAGCTTTCTCTCTCTCCTTTTGAGTTGCACCTCTCTGGAAAGATTCTAAGAGGCAGAGGCATGTATTTGCTTACAGATCTACCCCAAAGGGATAATTAGGTTGATGTCTCGGCGTCGCCTATGCTTCGGAATCTCAGGTGCAAGGGATGTCGGATGCGGATGTACAAGAGAATTCTTTTTACACGACAACCACCCCTTTTTTCATTTTTCATGCTTTATAGGGAAGCAACATTACATTTCTTCTTCAGTAATTTAATTTTGGAAGCACCTGCGCTTGGAAAATGCTTAAAATAGTAACAAGATGTAGGAAATTGATACTAAAACAGGGAGGAGAAGGGGGGGCGAAGGTATTTTATTCGAAAGAAAACACATTAATAAATACTTCTACCTTTTTCGATCGGGACTCACTTTTATTTATTCATAATAAGCATCTTTAAAAAAATAAGATAAAAGATATGCGTAAACATCAAAACGAGGAAGAAATGATCATTTAATATCATTAAAGTAAATATATAAATTTAAATTCTTTCATTTTTTTTTAAAAATGCGTCAACAAACTTAAGTTAAATAATGTTCGTGACCATATATTCTCCATCGTGACCACATAATCTGCAATCACATATTCTCCATTGAATTCAAAATTGACATTAGATTTGATCCGACTTGTAGTAGTTCTACTTGTAAATAAGTTAGATAAAATTTTAAATATGAAAAATGTTCCAAGTATTAAGATTCTTCAAAATGTTTTTCAAATTAAAAAAAGATCATTATTTAATACACGTACCTTTAAATCAAGTATGTTTTGTTTATCTGTGTGCATTATCATTGACAAAAATATATACTTTTAAAAGAAAGTTTCTGCAAAAAGCAAAAAATGGCAACAACATGAACGGATTGGTTTGAAACACATGATTTTATTTATCATGTGACTATGACGTCACATTAATTTAGCTCACTAGGAAAATATTCTGCTCAGAGTTTTCTTATCTCTTAAAAAAAAAAACTACTCCGCAAAATTCTTGAAAAGCAGTGAAAATTTTTAATATAAATAAATTCAAATATTTTTTAAAAATAAATTTTCACTTACATAGCAGCATAATTTAATCTTTATCTAATTTCTAAAACAACTTCTTTATTGCATAAAGTTTCACTAGATAATAATTTTTTCAGCATTAACCCATACACGAAGTTGCCAGCTTTACATATATAAGGAAGGTCGGGTTGAAAGCCATTTCATGTAGCCCGATAACTATGATTAAAATTCGTCAAAAGTTCTTTTTATATGATTATTGCATAATATAATGCCATTGTATCAAGTTATAGCATAATGTAATCTCTGTCTAATTTCTAAAACATCTTCCTTATTGCATAAAATTTCACTGTGTAATAAGGTTTTCAGCACCACTCCATCCACGAAGTTGCCAGCTATATATAAGGAAAGTTGGGCTAAAAGCCATTTCACGTAGCTCGATAACTATGACTAATTAAAACGAGTCGTCAAAAAGTTATTTTTTACCAAACTTTAAAAGAAAATATCCGAAAGAAACAAAGTCACTCGTGTCAAACAGTAACAGCAAGAATAACAATATTAAAATAAAAAGAATGGACCCTTTTTCTCTCGAAAAAGGCATCAAAGCAGTACTTCCAGGGATTAAAAGCAACAACAAAAAGAGAGAGAAGAAACATGGCCGACAGTTCGGTTAAATAAATTTGGAAACATCGCTTTCTGCGAGAGTTTCTTTTGTTTTGCAGCGAAGCGGTGACAGCAGTTTCACTCTGTCAATTAGCATCCCGAGAATCCTTGGGCCGAAAGAGTACAAACAATGACGTCGAACACCTTCCATTCCTTTGCCGTCATACCTTGTTACCATTAATACCTCGGGCCTGCGACCGAAAGTGCATCCAGGTGGTTAATAGCAATGATAAATGATCCTTTGGCGAGGTATCTCAGCCGACAGCTTGTCTGGCAGAGTGAACAGAAACATTAGTTATCCTTACGACAGGTAAAGGAGGATGCGGTTCAAAAATACTTCTTCTTTGGCGAAGGCCAATGACTCGTGAAAGTGATAACGAGACGCCAAGCTACTGTTGGGATGGAGTGCTGCAGCAGGAGTCTTGATGACTGGTGCTGGCATCAAACTAAGTAATTAGTTGGAGATGGTTTCGGATAAGAAATGAGCAAGAAAAAAAAAGAAAAAGATGCATCTTCTATTGTTTCGGGTGACGGCGGTTGCTAGGCGTACAAAAGTGAAAAGGATGAGCATAAATAATTTTCGGACTAATTTTCTTTTCACGACGACATGAGAAATTTAATAATCGGATTATGTCTCAGAGAAGAAAGAAAACGGAGTCGTAAAAAAGGATTTCTTTTTATTTTCCTAAGCTTATTAACCAACGTCAATGCCTCTCTTTTGCTGTTTTTTGTTTGTTCTTTATTGTTGGATTGTTATCGTTTGTTTAAAAGTTTTGTTTTGTAAATCACAGACATATTATTCTGCAAGAGATTGAACGTTCTATTTGTTATTCAAATTAGAAAAATGATTTTAATTTAAGTAGCAATAAAATAAATAAAATGAAATTAATCGTTTGATTTTTGTTGATGATTCTCAAGGAGTTCGGAAGGTGGAGGAGGAGAAGGAGGAGTGGGAGAGTATGCAAAATTTCGGAATGAATTTTTCTTTAATTTTAGTATTTATATAAAATAATTGTTTAAAAAAAATTGAATTATTTATATACAAAGGGCATTAATGCTAAAATATTTTAAATCCTATTTGTAATTTTACTTCGGCTTAAAAAACTTGATTTAAATAGAATGATCGGGGCTTTCTCGTTTTACGTTGAATATTTGTAAAAAAATAAATATATAAATTTTTTTAGTCTTTTTTTTTTTAAATCTTAAAAAAATTTCCGAATTACATTCTTAAGCCTCTGAAAAAAACTCAAAAGAGAAACGATAATCAAAGTTTAAAAAAATTAAAATGGTATTGCAATTTTTAAGAAAAATACATGAAAAGGAATATCCATTGCTAAACAGGGGCGTAGCTACCGCCGTATGAATGATATGGGACCCCCAAACTATAGGGATCCCAATATGTGCAAGCAAAGAATCGTAAAATGTTAAGAGGTCTCCAAAAAGACCCCCCTAAAGGAATTTTGATATAGGGCCCACTCCAGACTAGCTAAGCCAATGTTAGTAAACGTTAAAAAACACTCTGTGTATATAATAACCACATTCTTCATAATCAAATTCATAATATACGTGAATACCATACTCATCGGTAACTTGGACAATGACACATAATGATGAAAATACTCTTGGTGTCTTTGAGCGTCGGATCCTAAGAGCCATTTTTGGAGGAACTCAAGTTGATGGCATTTGGCAAAGACGCTCAAACTTAGAACTCTACGTGCCTTCAGGGATCCAGACGTTCTAATATAAAGGGCTGGCCATTATATTAGAATGAATAAAGAACGTTTAACACAAATCTTCTTAGACAAGTCCACTGTAACAAGAATTAAGAGTCGATCCATGGGTGTAGCTACCGTTGTATCAATGATACGGGGCCTCCAAGCCACTGGGGTCCACCAAGTATAAGTAAAAAATTGTAAGGGGCCACCAAAAATGCCTCCAATGGATTTTGATACAGGGCCCCTTCAGGATTAGCTAACCTCAGGTGGGTTGAGTGCCTAAAAAGGGATTTGGCGACCCTCAGAGTAACTAATAGGAAGTCTATGGTCAAAAGAAAGAAAGACTGGAGAAAAATTCTTGAGAAGGCCGAGGTCCATCTGGGTTGTCGCGCCATTGTGAAGATACGCGAATAGATTATAACATGTAAAAATATATGAAAGAAAACCCAAAGATGAAATACGTTTGTAAAGACATATCATTTCAACACAGACGCATAGTAAAAAAGTTTAACCAAAGGTACATGGGATTTTTATATTGAAAACGTGAAAAATGGAGTGCGCTATGAACGCCTTTCATCCAGACGCAAAAAAGACGAGCTTTGACTGATATGACACGCATGATTGACAAATTCGGGAGTCCCAAAGCGACGACCTTCCTTCTACAACTGTCAACCAATTAAATCCTTTCAGAAAGAAGGGGGGTGAACAGAACTTTCACACGGGGATCGTTCAACCCTACACGTGAACGAAAATACTACGGTCCATCCCTATCTAACCGAGAAATAAAAACTTAAATCTCTCTCTCACAGATACCGATCTCATTTATTTCCAGTAATTCGCTTAGCAGCGCTTTCGACTTCAATTCGATATGCCATGTGAGTAACCGATTCTCTCAATAGATATCTGCAGACAGTTGAAGTTTATGACCGACACATCGACAGTAGATAAACCGCTTCTCATGTATTTGCATATGCATGGAGTTTTCCATATCGCGTCTCTGTGTAAAAGTGGAAAGTCAATAACAAAAGAGTGAGCAATATCTCTGCCGTTTTTATTGTGAGGCCACATTTTTTTTTCTTGCTTTATTTAATTTTATGGATATGAAATGTTCAAAAATTAGGATGGCAGAAGGAATAAAAATAACTCAGTTGCTGCTTGCATGTCAGCAGTTTATGCAGATGACAAAAGAAATCATTCGTATGAATTACAAACAAAAATTTATTTATATTTTCATTGTTTTTACTTTAAATTAAGAAACAATTGCGTATGTTATCTTCTCCTTTGATTAAGAGACTTTAGCTCTCAAATGGTGCAACAAAACATCGCCAAAATAGCGATAATGATAACAAAATGTGAAACTACCTCTTTTCAATACATTAAAATGAATTTAAGTTTGAGTACAAGTTTTTATTCGACTATATTTTTCAGATTTTAAAAGAAATTTATACTAAGTGATCTATTTTATTTCAAATAAAACGTTTTTTTTACGAAGTTTTAGGTTGATTTATACTCATTGTTTTCGTTTTACGCGATTTAAGAAAATGCGGACTATAAGTCTCATTTTTCAAAGAAGTAAAATCTTTTTTATGCAATTTTTTAAACTTACGCTTTTTTTTAAATGTAGAAAGCATTTACCGCATGAAAAGATACTTTGCATAGTACACGTAGCAAAAAGTGTTCAAGATGAATTTCAAAAAAAAGTTATGTTTCTAAAAATAATTCCTTACACTAGTAAATGCAAATAATACGTCCTAATATAAATATTGAAATATATAATGAAAGCTCTTTTTTTTAATAGTTGTTCATTTATCACTTTTTCTGGATAAAAAAAAACACTACACTTGACTTACCTAAAATAATAATTACATACACAACAAAGACACGGCACAAAACAGAAGTATTAGTGTGTTACAGTGGCATATCAGACTACTTATGTGGAAGGGGTTATATTAAAAAAAAACCACAGACGAAAGTACAAAGACGTAAACATTATGCTAAAAATTAAAAATCCGGGTCTTGAATCCCCAAACTCCATCCTCCATTGGTATATCAATATATAAATATTTCCCCATTTCAAGTTTAATATTCATTTAAAGAAATAGCAAATAAATTTATTTAAGTTAAATTTTTTACTGAAAAATACATTTCGATAAGGAATACATCACATCAATTCATGTATTATTCATAACCGAATTAATTTTTTTCTCATTGTAAATATATGCAATATAGGAGACTAATTAAGTCAATCAATCCATAGCAAATTAAGTATATTTACATTTATTAAATTAAATAAAAAAAATAATATATTATCAGTCGTTACAAAAAACTTAGTTCAATTCTTTGTATGGTTTTAAAAAACTATTTGTATTTCTCACCCTTTCCCTTCTTTACATTAAATGTTAGACAAACTGATAGTTATATTAAGTACATTTCCCCCCATTAGATAATGAAACTGAAAGTTAATCTAATACATATTATCATTTTCTTTTTCGATTATTAGTGCAAAGAATACTGCTCTCGATAAAGCTTCTATTGATTTCAGGTCAAGCAACAACACCTATGCAAAAATCTACATGCCTAAGTTGATATTGAGAAAAAAAGTCAAAGAATTATAGGTCTGTCTTTGGACGTGTGGGCCCGATTATCGAAATCCTATAGAGACACTACAAGCACAACTTTTATTTGAGTACCGGAGTATTACCCAAGCATCTCAAAGTTCTGCAAATTTCGAAAGGTCTCCTGCGCAATATCAAAAAAATTTTTTATTCACTCAAGTGATACACAAAAGAAAAATAATCAAAAAGTAAAAGAGGAAAGAAGAGAGAGGGAGAAAAAAAAGCATCTTCACACAAAAACCAATATCCCGACCGATTCTTGTAAAAGAAAAAGAATAAAATAAAATCTCACTGACCGAGCCTCCGCCCCCTCACATTAATTCACTCAGAATTTCAAAGAAATTAGCATCGATTTCGCTCTTCCAACTACGAATCTTGGTCTTTTATGAATATATTACGCGATTGCTCATCTTCCTATCCATAACATCCACATCGTACTTTTTTTTATTATTATTATTATTTCCCCTCTACCCCCCCCCCCTTATCGACATCGACGTCCCCGGTACAATGGACCAAGGATGGCTCACAATATCGGCAGACAAAATCTTCAGAGGTTTTCCCTCCCTGCCCCGCAATTTCTATTGAGATTCGCTGGCGGTTGTCTTGACCGCGATAGCATCCAGAATGAAATTGCTTATGTATTGGTGATCGGTGGCCAATGCCGTACCCCTAACACGCTCTAATGTATATAAATCTACAGAGATGCAGCTCATGTATATGCATCGGAGTGGGGTTGGGAAGGGCGTATTTGTACACTGAAGCGGATGCCAGGGGTTTACTTTGTCCGCCATACGACTGATAGATAAGCCATAGAGATAATTTAAGTGATGCAGTAAATAATGAAAAACAAGAGAGAGCTGAAATTTAAAATTTTACTAATTAACATAAATAAAGCATGTGAATGAAATACTCAAATTGCAGAAGCGTTACAACACAAGTTATAAACACTCCCCCCCCCCACATAACACTATAGATACGTTTTGTGTTGTACGCGCGTCACTTCTATTATACAAATACTTGACTTTAGACATAGCTTAATTGGTAATATATACGTACCACAGAGAAAATACATACAGTCAAGTCTCCATATAACGAAACTCTGCATTGCGAATTTTTCTATATAGCAAAGTGTATTTTCTATAAAACTAACTTTATTTTTTGCGTGATTCACTTTTTTTTCTCCCTGTGTTTTAAGTATTTCTGGACATTTCGAGTTATTCTCTTTTTTTTAACACATTTTATGTGGTGGTGGTTGGTTATAAAAGTAATTTAGGTGCATTGCAAAGATGTGAGGCGTATAATAAAACAAGCCTTTTTCTTTAAAAAAAAAAAACTAACAAAATTAACAGACTTTATGAGTAATTAAATTTAAGGACACATGTGGCAATGTATGTTTAGAATATCTAGTTATAAAAATAATGTATGTTTAGAAAAATTACTTGTATGCTTTAAATTAGAAAAAATGTCCTCTTACAATTCATTAATTTTAATATAAGTTATTTTTCTTAATGTTGAGATGCAGTATTATTCCTCGATATTCTTTTTTCTTGTTTTCCTTGCAGCTTTTCTTTCTTTCTTTTTTTGATTGGTAAAATATATATAGTATACATCAATATTAATTTACAAAAAGGTGTGAGTAATTACTTTTTTTAACATCCGGATTAAAAATTTGTTTTATGAGGTTTATTTAAAGTATATTAAAAGATGAACCTCTCTCTCTCTATATATATATAACGAATTTTCCGTATAACGAACTTTTTTTCGGGATTTAACGACTTCGTTAAAAAGAGGATCGACTGTATATACTTCCTTTCAATGAAATCGGGTTTAATTTCATAAAGGTTTATTTCCTTTAAACTATTATTCCCCCTTCAAATTTAAGTTGAATAAATTAAATCATATAATATAAAACTTTTTTTCAGACACGTTTAATGAGCGTCACAATTAGAAACAAACTGAAACGATCTCTAAAAATGGGAGTTTTCCCGAAATTTTGAGAAGTAAATAATGTTTAGTATATTACCAGTCAAAATTATATAATTATTGAAGCTAAAACGTAATAAAATCACAACATCTCATTCTTTTACCGCGACATACCAGCCTCTTTTAGCCTGTTTGTTATATGAACAATGTTTCCGACGTGTTATAATAATCCATCAAACGCCTTATATAATAAGTTTCGTGTTATCAAAATAATAGGAGTAACAATTCAGTTTCAATTTTTATTAATTGATTTTTAATTTACTGTTTTTTAAGGGCATACATATGATCTCAAATTTATTCAAACAAAAAAATAAATTATAATATAAAGGCATAATTAAGTTATTTCCTTAAGCTTATTTTTCTCAAATAATAAAAGTTCGGATAAATTTAATATAATTTTGTCGTAAGCTTGAGCTAACAAAACGGAAATAATATTTTGTATGTTTTTTTATATGTCTAAATAAACATATTTTTAAAAACTCACAAAAAGATGAAATTCTCACGCTAAACGAAAATTTTCAAATAATAAAACATAGATATTACTTCCACACAAAAAAATTGGAAATTTATCTACTGTCCAGGTTAGAGCCGTCAACATTTACGCGATTTCTACAATTAGCTGCTATCCCCCCCCCCCTTTTCCTGTTGCAAATAAACCTTAAAGAGAAATATTATTTATAACTATTATTTTTAGTCGTCTTTTTCAATGTCATTTTGAAACTTGTAATTAAAAAAATTGTTATAATGTTTTAAATGCCCAGCTTATTTCTTAACTAAAGAAATAGTTATTCAGTACTTGGTGATTCGACTGTCAACTGTTAGCAGTTGCAAATTTTTTGAGTGGCTTTACCAAACAATCGAAGCAAGTTACGAAAGGTCAGTATGTGTTCCTTTCCTGCCGAGTTAGATCGTCAGCAGCAAAACACGTTTTACAGACTCCTCATTTGCAGTAAACATGTTTTAATGTTTTAACTTTGAGATCCTTAATCATAGGTCTCTTTCTCTCAAAGTTGGTATTCGTACTGTACAGTTAGGAACCCAAAGGCAGATCAAACTAATTATTTTAATTAAAATAAAACACACTATTAAAAACAGCAATTTTCTTCTGACCAATATAAAATCATAAAAACAAAATTGTCTCAGTGAAAATTAATTTCCGAAGATCCTTAGTATCGTATATATAAAATTGGCTTACATATAATATAAATATATAACCCAATTAATTAGTATTTAATTTAGGCAAGATTGAGAAAATACAGGACTTAGTATTTTCAAATTGCATCAATGCGGAAAAAAACACTGATAATTGAAATTGTTAAATATGTCAGCATAAACATTAAAAAATAATTGATACATTCTACACAAACTATTTTATTGTTTATTTTTAAAAATGAAACATAAATGCGGATAGCTAAAAAATTATTTAAGTGTGTTCTGTTCGTACCAAAATAAACTAATACTAACACAATTAGGAAAGGACGACTAATATTTTAAAATAGATAATAAGATTCCATGTCGTTTTAAGCACTAATTTTCTAAGAATTACCATCTACAATTCACGAGCAATTTTATCGGGTGGTATATGTTTTTTCTACTCATAGTTCGCAAACTTCTTTTTTAGTCATATTCTTCAGCTAACAACGAAGATCAAACGAATATTCGTAAATTACATTAGTTTATCTTTGCTTATCAATATTTACCGATTCCAATCCACTAGATTTATTTCATTTTGTAACCGGTCTATTCGCGTACCTTTCACTGATCCTCTTGGGGAAATTCTATAAAATTAAATATCGTTCAATTGAAAACTTTCTTCCGAAGAAGACGCGATATATCTAAATTATGTCGTATATTTAAGCATTAACTTTTAGGTTCGGGGAGAGAGAGAGAGAAAGGTTAGATGATAGAAGTTTGAGATTAACGTAAAGTAATTGAAAGTTAGACGAGAGAGAAACTCGTCGATTGATTTATTAATTAATATATAAATTTGATAACTGACAGTTGGTCAGTAAGATATTAGAATTAGATTAAAATCGACTTGAAGTCAATTTTTTGAGATATGAAGTTACGATTATTACCTAACGCAAGTGACTTTATTTATAATTAAATATTAAATATTTCATCTTCCCAGCTTTGGCTCCAATACTTTATATCCGTGTATTTCCTTCCTTGGGCTTTGTTAGATTTATAAAAGGATAAATAAATAATATTTGTTTTAATTATGACAGATGGTCATTCAGACTCCCAATCATTAAGAGATTCTAGAATGAAATCTCTTACAATTTTCCCTAATGCATATTTTGAAATCAGAAAAGCCGCTACTTTTCATATGCTTATATTAAAACTTGAACAGCAATGATCACTGTCAAGATCGGCAAAAGGCTACCTTCTTAAAAAAAAAGTCAACAAAAAACTATTTTAAATCGTATCAAAACACTTTACGTTTTATTGTTTTCAAATCCAGCAAATCAGTAACTGACACTTTGAAAAGATAATAGAGCAGATACAGCCCCCATAAACAAAACTTAAGGTATATTCTTCCTTCACAAAGCTCCCCGTAATAAGAAGCTCTATCAATGACATAAAATAGATTACTAGCCGTCTCACAATCAATATCTGATCTATACGTCTCCGGATCGGTAGGAATTTACCGTTAAGGGGGGGGGGGGAGAAATCACATTACTTTAGCCTAACTCTCCTTTTCTTAGTTATTTCTTACTTCTTATATCCAAGACGAACCATTAACGGATTTCTCAGCATATAAACCCGATACCATCTTAATTCGTCTCGGCCACTGCCTGGAAGAGAAGAAAATAAAAAGAAAGATCTGTCCAGATTCTTATAGGTCAGAGGCCCGAAAAAGGCGCCCTGATGACCCCTCGGTGCGTCATTTCAGCCCTGATGCCCTTTTTCCTCCTGGACCCAAACCTCATCAATGGAGGGAGGAAAGAGCAAAGAAGGGAAAAAAATAGATTTCCTCCGCGTAGGTTGTGTCCTTCTCTATTGAAAACCGTTTTCGTGGATGGCGATTCAATGCGCACGGCCATACTAGCAGTTGGGAGCATTAGGGTCCGACTTTGATAGTGCGTGGTATGGGGGTCCAGATAGGCCATCCTCCCCCAACTCCCTGCCAATTCCGATCGCATCCAGGTTTGTACATGGGCGGCCATCAAAGCTTATCTAGCGGATGGGCTATCCATTGTGGCGGTTGGCATCCATTCGGAGATGGAAAAGTTTCAACTAGCCAACGTCGTTGAAAAGACCTTTTCCACTGGAATTCTTCCTTTCCTGGCGTGTACCTACACAGCGCGGCGTAATGGGACAATTTATCGACTGTGCCTCCGCGCCGGCCTGTTTAGATTTTATTGCCCCTTCTTAGAGCTCCGTTAGCGGTTTTTATTCCGAGCACAAATGCATGCAGGTATAGGTTAAGGATTCGCTGGAATGGGTGGCGATACACTCAAGCGTTTTTTCTGTCCAGAAATGCATTTCCTGGATTTCTATAACCTTTTTTCTTTTTTGTAATGGCATCAAAAGAGGAGAAAGGGGAACATTGGTAGGCAGACTATAACGCAATAGATTCAGAATAGAAAAAAACTGATATGTTATTATTTACAATAAACTAAGGGCAACAAAAATCGTTTGAATTATTCTCAAAATAACAATAATTATATATCGTTAATTGTGTGTATATAAGGTATTGATATATTTTGTTTACAAATAATTTAAAATTAATTTTATAACAGCAGAATATACAATTTGCTTAAAATGAAATATTACAGAAACTCGGATTTAACATGGTTTCAATTTACAATATCTAACTTAATTCCGATATACCACAAAGTTGTAAAAAATTAACTCCAGAATCCTATTATATTTATTTTTACTAATTTTATTTTTTTAAATTATTCTGTTTTAAACCAGCGGCGTTTTTCGATGCGAGTTCAACGTTTCTGTTGATAAAAAAAAAGCACCTCATGCAGCCTTATTTACCAACATTTTATATACAAAATAATTGGACCTATGAGATTTCTATTTCACATTTCTTAAGAATTGGATTTAAAAGAGTTTTGATGATATTAATAGGACATTAAAATGATTTTAAAACAAGTATATATAAATGCGCACATTTTAGCAGATATATTAACATCTTACATGTCATCTTTACATAATCCAACTATATACATCTCAGATTTAATTTTAATTCACATCGCACTGTGAAGAAACACGAGGGCTATTGGGAAAGTATCTTGTAGTTTTGAATCACGGTCCATGTAAGGAGGATGACACCTGAGCTGGTAACCCCTCTCTGATCTTCCACACCAACGGAAGGATTTTGGGCCTTGGATTTATCAACTCCTCTACACGACGTGTCTTCAGTGGCAGTGGGGCTCGAACTCATGACAAGGCAGGCACAGTCACTAAGCTGCCACGGTCATCCACTATATCTCAGATAACTATTTTTAAAACAATCTTGAAGAACTTAAAGTTACATTTTCTACCATTAAAACGATATTTGATTATGTATTTCCACTAAAAGCTGTTGAATTAGATATGTTGAAAGTTTTTTTTTTTTAAACAGAAATATATAATTATAAAAACATGAAAATTAACATCAAATCGCAACTTTACAAAAAAAAAAAAATTGAACATAGTATAAAATTTCGAAAATTCCGCTAAACTAACATTTTTCCACGAATGGTACTCCCAAAGATCTCCTCCTATTTTATTTCAGCTCCCATATAAATCGATGTCAGTATCTTTACAAAAAAACAATTTTTCAACCCTTACTGGACAAGACGCAGACTTCAAGGATCCATTTCATTTCCTTTAACTCGAATTTTTCCACGGGTGAGACACAAAAGATAAGAAAAAGGGAAAAGGAAAGAGGGGAAAAAATCGCATTTTTACAACAAAGTACGGATCGCGACAGTAAATTTTCCCGGCGATATTTCCACACATCCCTCGCAACAAAGTTGTTGTTTGTCGTGGCCGATTGAGCCCACGAGGATAGCAATCAAGCGGTCCGACCGGGAGATGGATGTTGCAAAGTGCCGGTCAATTGAAACATTCTGGCCAAAAGGAAGGGACAAAGGACAGGTCGACCAGAGTGTCCCCGGGGATCCATCCATAGTGCTGCGACGCCGGCTTGTCCAAACAAAACCGTGGTTTCCGGAAATGGTCCGCTTGGGATTCGAAAAGTCACCTGTCTGCAGAGCGCATTCCTTGATGCCCGTGCGTATATATCAATGGAGTATCGCTAACTTTCTTGACACGGAGGAAAGAGAAACGGTGCACAGTAAAAAGAAAAGAAAAAGTGGGAAAAATAAATCTCCAACTTAAAATGTTTTGTTTCATTCCTATCAAGGAGACGTCGTAAATCCGTTAGAGTTCCTATTCCCTACCCTTTTCTTTGTTTTTTAAAGTTAACTATTAAGCGATAGTTTTTCTGTGACTAAATTAAATAAGTGTTTTCAACGTATCGCAAAAAATCGCATGTAATAAAAAATTTGAAATAAAATATCTGTGCGCAATTAGTAATAAATAAAAAAAAAACATTTATTCCAGAAATAATTTTGGGGAGTTGGTGGGATTTTTTCACAGTTCATCGTCCTATCGATAGATATACTATCTCTTTCTGCATAATTAGGAAGAAATGCAATTACTGCAAGAAATCAAAGGTTTCACTATATTTCGAGGTACAATTACTTTACATTATATACACACAAATCAATATTATTATGTAACTGTAAGCATTGACATATCATAACTGTAATACACGTTGTATTATAGATATTGAATTTTACCGTGAATTCATGTTCTAATATTCCTATTTGAGGTAAGCTCTATACTCCTATTAAGTCTCCTCGCCTTTCTTTTCTCAACGAATTTGGAATTTTATACCTCACCAATACGATGTATTTATTTCTAAAATTTCCTTTGCCTTGTAATTTTCAAAGTTAATGTTAAATCAAAAAAGCAGAAACATACATTTATTTTTCTTTGCTCCAAATATTACACATTTTAAAAGTTTGATTATTTTTTTAAATTCAAATTGAATTAATAACAACACACATATGTAAAGTGTCACATACAGAGTCAATCACTTAATTGGAGTAAATGTTCTTATTTTGCTCAATTAGATGACCACAACCAATAGTCTGTACGCAGCATAAGCACGTGCAAGCGAGCCCTTTTCCACAACATAATAGTTTTTTGGGAAATTTAAGCCCCGTTCTTGAGAAAGATTAAAATAGAAAGTTTAAAATTTCTGGGCAGATAGCGTTATAAAACGTCACACTATTTTCCAGTCATCAAAGGACCCGCATAGTAAATATCGAATAATTATCAGGAGCAGGGTGACGTACCTAATTCAAAAGCTTTTTTGATGAAAATCTAATACACATTTAACCGCTGTGTGAGATTTATAATGTTAATATTAATTAGACGATAATGATATTTCAAAGATAAATAACCAGATTTTATGCCTTTCATTGAGAGGGGGGGGGGTTAAATATATTCCAAATCCAAGAATTAGGAAGAACCATATTAATTAAATCACAAAACTAGATTATCATTCAAAAGATTTATAATGTGACAAATCAGTTGTCGAAAATAAAAAGGGTTGAAATTGAGAACCATTTGACGTTTATAAATACAGGGATAGACTAATTACAGCATTTAACGAAAGAAAAAAAAATCTCAAAAGTATCAAAAGCAAAGGGAAAAAAAACGCTCTAACTATGAAACAAACAGCTATAAAGAAACAACACACCGAAAAAAAGTAATACAATTTTAAACAAAAAGAAAAAAGAAAAATTGAAACAGTAAGCAACCGGGATAATTTTTTTCTCTCTCCCAAATCGGGAAAATAGCTAAATACAGGGTACAATCACATTGATAAAAGCAAAAATACAGTAACAAAGAATGGCGTGAAGGATAAAGGAAAGAAAAAAAAAATACGAAAAACACTCAATAACAAAACAGCGTCGAAGTTAATATCGACCGAATAAAACACGTTACAAGGGAGAGTAAAAACCGAGCAAAACAAAACAAGAAAAAAACGATAAAAGCGTCATTAAAGTTAAAACTGCTTCCAGATCAAGCGATCACTAATTTGTCTTAATTCTACTCGGACCTCTTTTCTGTAATTAATATCTTACTTCTGAGGACTTAACAACAGAAGGAACCGAACGCAGAACAGTGGAGGGGAGGGGTATAGATTTATAATGAACCGGTAGCAAATACAAGGGGGGGGGATGACCTTTATTTTTAAGAAACGGTGTGATTTAACGTCACGGCTAGCGATAAAACAGGAAAGGAGGGGGGTGCAGGTCAACGGAAAACTCACGGCAGGTTCCTCGCGCGCTCAAATAATAATAATTTAGCGGAAAAGCCGGCGCTAAAATTCTTCGAGTGAAAACAAAAAGGCAAATCAATTAATCTAGGGGTTCTAGGATACAATGCATGGAGGAAAGGGGGGGAGGTAGGATAGGAGGGTACGGGTTGGGGGGAGGGGCACTGGAGCGAAACAATACCTTAATGGAAGATTGATTGTTCGACGTTCGCTGTTTCGTTGGGGGTGGTGGAGAGGGGGTGCCTAGTATGTAATGCAGTGTAAGTCGGAAAGCACAAGATGGGGGGTGGGGGTGGAGCAAGGAAATGGCACCTTCTGGGAAAGGCTGAAATATTAACAACGGTGCACTGAAGGGGAAGAAGTTTAAACTTTGTTCAAAACGTCGTTCAATGAGTTGAGCGATCACTACCTCCCGCTACCACCCTTATCCAACCGGTTCGGGCACCCCGTAAGAAGTATAGGTTACGTTACAGCAGAAGGCGGGGGTATGATGTAATTTTGGAAAATACACCCGCCCCCTCTAAAGCAAAAGTATGATGATTTCTTTTCATTTTTCTATTTTTTTGCCAGATTTTTTTTTTTTTACCCAGCGCGTTTTTCCTTTTTTATTTTATTTTTTCCCCTTCTTTATCCATTGTTATTATTATTCTTCGTTTTGAGGAAGGCCTTCTCTTTTCAAGGGGAGCAAAAAGGAATTGTTTCCGGAGTCCCTCCCCCCTCTCACTCCGTACGCCTTTTAATGGCGAAACTTTATTAAATTTATTTTCGTAAACGGTTTTTAGTTCCGACTTGTTACCGGTGATTATACGGCAGGCGAGGTTCCGGAGCCCTGTTATTAAAAGCGATTTTTCTCGGCTTGCCGATGATGCATTTCTGTCCCTTGATTATATCAATTAGATGTTGTGTAAGCGCCCGAAGTTGTCCCATTATTCACGGGACGCCTCCCCCCAGCAAACCTTCCCTAAAAAGAAATCCATCCGACGCAGAGAAACTTTCATCAAATCGTTGGGTTCCTCGTTAACTTTTTTCTCTCTTGTATGCATACGAGAGGTGTTTTTAGGGGAACATTTAATCACTCCGAAGAACATAGGTTGTTGGAAAAGCGTAAATCGACGTCGTGGGTGTAAAATAAAAAGGCACATTTGGGTCGTCACACCTCAATTAGGGAGATTATTTATTGACCAGACTATTTTTTCATTCCGCAATTATTAATAATATCGGGCAGATGTTAACAGTATTGTGGAGAGGGTCGCCATTCTTTTATAAGCCAGGTCAGTTTTTGAATTTTTATTAAAATTACACGGCACTAGAAATAATTATTAAGGGAATGGTGAGTGATTACCTTCAACAAAGAGTTTAAAGGGATACATAATAATTTTTTTTTTACAAAAATGACGTGTTTAAAATGCTCTCGTGATCGTTACGACAAATACATCTTTTTTTAATTTAGAATTTTAAGTTCCTAAAAGGCTTGTTTAAAAACAAATAAGACTAGCACTTTTTCATGTTCTACAATGCAGTAAATATATTTATGTCGTATTATTTCAAAAATTATTGTTACGTTAAGAGTGTATTCAGAAAAATATTAGAAACAATGACGCCTTAAGGCTTCTTGAAATCCTGGATGTCCAAACAACACACAGTATGCAGCATTCGTTTTTAAATACTCGTACAAATAAATGCGTATGACTCACAATTTCACAGACCTAGGCTCAAAACACGACAGCCATTATTCAACTTGTAAGGGATTGCCCGTGTCATCACTTAGTGTGAGAGGGTCGGAAGGCAGATTAGCCATACTCAATACAAATTTTATTTATAAACAATTCTTAATTACGACAATTAATTATTTTTATTTCTAATGGGCTGCAGATTGGTGTATTACCATTGCAGACCTAGTACATTACCCAGAACCTAGTATCTATTTTTAGTTCCGCGCCATTTCGGCGGATACCAATCGCCGCAGGTAATTTTGACGCCCAGTTTCCTCCCAAGAGGGCAGCACCTGAGCTCTGACGATGCGAACCTCTACTAGGATTTAATTTTTACGAGTGTACCCAAGCCAAACAGATACTCTAGGTATCTTTTACATATCGTATAATCATACGAAATGGCGCGGTTGATTTTCTGCATCATGAAAATCCACCAACTTGGGCCGGGGTCGAACTCACAACCTTAGGTGCAGAAGGCCAGCGACAAACCAGCCCCGCCACCTAGCCGGCCGATTTGACCAAATTAAAGTACTGTTTTAAAACATATTAAAATGTCTTAAGGTATCCATCCAACTACCCTAAAATTGTAAATTTTGCCAAAAATTGAAAAATATTTTATGATTTTATTTTATAGGTCATCTTATTAGCTTTATAAAAATACCAAGTTTATTATTTTCCGTTTAACAAAACAAAAACTACAATTGTTTTAGTAAAAGCAGATGCCATACATTAAAACGCGTTTTACTCGAAATGTGTTTTTTTTAATATGCTCAAGCGATTGCTAAAAAAGTTTTGAAAAAATTAACTGAAATTTTTTGTGTATGTTCTTCGTAATAGTAGAAGTGTTTTAACGTTCAGATTTATCCAATCACTGTTTTATTACAAAATTTATACTCACTTATGTTAATATAATCCCTGTTATTTTAAACAATTTCTTATAATACCTAAGATAAAGTGCTTTAGTTTTGGTAAAAATTAAAATATCTCTTATCCTGAAAGCCATTTCAAAAATGAATAACATAGCAACACATCAGAATTGAAAAATTGGAAATTTCTTTGTAAACTTTTGGTACAGAATGATGGGCTGCGTTTATGTTATTTTTTGTCAATTTTTACCCATTTTTTTTTTCCATTTTAGTAATAGTAATTTCATTTTCTCTTCTTAATTTTAGCATATTTTTCTTAAAATGTACTAAACAAATCTAAAAGCAGCAAAAAATCCCCATGTTTCCATTTTTTTTTTAAAAAAATGTTGTCGTAAGTAGTCGGATACCTTAATTCAACATTTGCCATTGTGAAATTCTTAACGAAACCTTACGCCATTCTCTCCCTGTGTCTTTTTTTGAGGGTTCATCACTGAAGCTTAAATCGTATATTTTTATAAAGGAAAATTTATTTTCTTTATTATGATATTATCTCAGAATTTAAGCAAAATGGAGACATAGCATAACTATATATAAACTATACCATATAAAGACAGCAGTAAAGATACAAACACTGATCCATTGCCTCACCACTAACTGCCACACATTTGATTCAATGCTCACAACTGTAATATTCAGATAAGTCGTCCATTATAAGGCTCATTAATTATCTGGGGCTCCACCTCTTTTTTTCTCCTCTGGCGAGGAATAAGTCAATAAACAAGCCCTGTCACTAGTGCCCAAGGAAAAAAGAAATCGAAGAATAGTTTATCAACATGGTAAGAGGCTAAAAAAACCGGTATGAATAAACAATACTGAAAAAATCCCGCTGTCATCGTTTAAGATGAAGATGGAGTAGAAATTAAATCACTGCTTTTTTCTTGTTGTTTTTATCCACAAGCTAATATTTATATCAATACATTTCATGGTTATAGATTCCAAGTTAAAAAGAAAGAGTGGGAAAAATTACATCAAGTAACATTTAAATAATATTCGTCATATATTTTTTTCAATAGTGCATGGCAAAAAACTTGTGTTAAAAAGTAAAATAACTTATTAACAGATGAGAAGAAATCAATTCGGACTATCAATAATTATATACATGTTCTTGAACGATTTAATCTTAATATCTATACATTAAATAACAAGATACTTATTAAAGCGGGGAGAGGGGGGAATTAACGAGATTTTTATTTAAAAAATAAATGGAATACAGTGATTTTTTTTGGAGTAATGAAGTTATCATTCTTATGAAAATTAAGATAAAATCCACATTTTACTCATTAACGCAAATATTAGTTAAAGTGCTCTATCGAATTTTAAAATCTAAATATTTTAAACTTCAAAATATGTTTCAGTTTCTCATTCAAATGAATAAATGTTAAATGTAAGTTGTACTTTACTTACTATATACTTTGCGTAAATATATCGAAATAGTATTCATAAAATATATTTTTTAATATTAAAACGTACATACATAAATACACAATATGGAATAAAATATTTCTACCACTATTGTGAAAAAGATCACTAAACGAAAGAAAAAAAATTAATCAATGTATTCTTAAAGATGGCCAGTTGTACATTTAAGGACTGGACAGTACTGTATTATTAGGATTGTTCCCTTTTCATTGGGTGTTTAGGGGGGTGGAAGGGGCCTGAAACTATAAAAACTTTACATGGAGTTAATTTTGTTTAAAATTACTGTATTCTTTCAAAAAAAATTGAAATAATTTATAAATTATTTAAATTGTCAAAATCGAGCAACCAATTTTTTGACTAAATTTTAAAAGAATATCCCTAAAAATTCTGTTCATTATTGTATAGTACAAATTATACATATTAGGAATAGTTCAGTCTCCTAGAAATTAGAGATTGAATTTATTAATGACTAAAGCTTCACTGTAGAAAAGATAAATACAGTCAGAATACAAAAACAATAGCAAATATTAACAAAAATTAATTTTTGTATATATAAAAAAAACCAAAATCGTGACTATTTGAAATATCGTATTTACTCAAATCTAAGCCACACTTTCCCCCCTATGTTACTGCAACTGAAAACCGGGTGTGGCTTAGAATCGAAGGAAATAAGATTCGCTGGATGAGGCACTTAGAGAAATGACAGGTTCATGTATGTATTTAGAAGTTTATAATACTGGTAAAAAACTAATAATTATCTTCTTATTAGTTCTCATTTTAAATTGATTTTATTTTCGTAAAATTAGATATCGATAAACCATTTTACACTATATTTCATTTTTTACAAAACCGCGTTAAGAATTTGGGGGCGTGGCTTAGATTCGAATAAATGCAGTAATTTAGACAATCATTTTAAATTCAAGGGTCACTGATATTATTGTAATATTAACTATGATAAGAATAATTTAATTTTCAAAATTATTATTACTTGAGATTAATTCAAAAAAGCAAGCAAATTACATAGATAAAATTTCATAATTTTAACATGCAGTGTAATTAAAAAAAAAAAAAAAACGATTGTAATTCCGTCCTCAAAGCACATTTTCAAAGAATACCACCATTAAAGAGAAAAAGCAAGAAAAGAAAACTCAACTTTCGAGACATAACTAAGCCGAGATATAACTTATTCCAAGACTCAAATCGAAATTTTGTAATCGCTCCCTCACCACCGAAAAGAAAATTAAATTTAATGCCATCGGGGGAATAACTTTTTAAATATATCAAGAAAGGCGGAGGGAAAAACTACTGACTGCGAACGAAGAAGAAAAATGTTGGAATGGGGGGCGCGTTCGAAACTTAATTGATGAATTTTTAATAGCATCCATTGGAGGGGGTGAGAAGGGCAGAAAGCTCTGGAAGGATAGGGGTTAGAGAAACAGATTTTTTTCCCTTGCCTCCTCTCTTATAACAGGAAGAGCAGATTGGGGATAAGACCTAGTAGTACATAACATTTTAGTTGTTTAGTTGTTTACTTTTTTTTCCTTCTGGCTTAGCTTTTTTTCCCTTCTTATTTTGCTAGTGTGTTAACGATCCGAAGCAAAAAGCTGCAGATTGAGACGAACAGATGTTGCAACCGAAAAGGTAAGAAAAATACTGTGCTCCTAACTGAATTTTTTGGATGGGATATTCATGACTTACTTATACTCGGTCCACGTGAGCTACTTAAAATCGCTATCAAATGCAAGGATAATGTTTCACTAATGTATGTAGGTGTCGCATGCACTTTTGCTCAATTTTTAAGTAATCACTCATTGTAGCAAAAATATCAACACATGGAAGAGTTTTTTTTAAAGATTTTCCTTGGATCAAATATCGAAAACACCTTGACGTGTCAATCAGAGGTTACTTTTTGTCTCATAGACCCCTTGCTATGTTGTCAGTTTTGGGTAGATTCCTGCTTACTTAATATTGAATTTTTACAAATTTATTAAATTACATGACTTTTTTGACAGCTGGTATTTACTTTAAAAGATTAAAATTTCTAACTGTATTAAAGATTAGTGTTTAAAAACTAAAGAGTCACATGTTAACTAAATTAAAATTTAATTAATACATAAAATAACTGATCAATAGGTAAATGTTTATAATGGGAGTAATGAATCTGGTGCTTCAATAACAAAGTTTCAACATTTGGCATCAATCTTGTAAGGTTTAACCCTAAATCTCCACGGTTAGTAGTATCCAGCCTTTATCTTTTCTTTCTTTCTTTCTATCTTTTATTTTAGAGATTGGCAACCACGCTGAAGGTACTCATAGGAAAAGCAATTAAAAACTTTCTCACAATATTTCATAATTCTGAATAAATAACAGATACGTCTTTTTAAAGCCAAAATTGCTGATATCCATTTCTAAACTTCATTTTAAATTCTCCGTCACTGCCTATTCCGATCAGTTTCTCTTGTAATATGACATTTTTTCAATGTGATCATTGCCTACTGTGGTAATTACCATAGTCAAAGCGTTCTTCAACTTAGTAACGGCAAATTAACCACGTTAAATTTTTGTAAATAAATCTGTTAATATGTAAAATATGTTTTCCATTTGATCAAATTTTCTTTTAAAGTTAAAATCAAGGCCTAAATCAGCCACTGTCGTAGACCCCTGGGGGTCGATATAGACCACTTTGGGAATCACTGCTATAGATAAAGAAATTCTTAAATCCATAGCATTAAAAAAAATGTTGACATTTTTTTTTCTATTATGGCATGTGAGCCAATTCCAACCTATTTGCACCAAACATTTGTTTCACATATATTAAATTATATAAATAAAAGTAAAATGATAAATCAGAGCATTAAAAGCTGTTATAGGTAGTAACTATACAACTTATTCTAAATAAATTTAACTTCTCTAACCGAAAAAATGTTTACGTGTTATAATTAATATATAATATTTACCCTGGTATTATTTTCAGCCATACGCAGGGACGTCTTAAGGCATGGGCCAACTGGGTCCGGGCTTCAAACCCGGTAGGGGCCTCATTTCGTTTTCGGCTGTGTCTTAATAAGAATCATGATCCGGATAATTTTAATGGGCAAATATTATTCCCGTACATATTCTCCGAAAAACAAGGAATTTCAAACTGCATGTTAACCAGCAAAAGTGGTAAGACTGTATTATTATATGATGACCGTTGTCCATTTCTAAACCTAATATTATAAACAATCATGCAAAATGCAATCATTGGTCAAGCAGGTTTGTGCCTAGGTTTTTCAAATTGAGAATCATGCACATTTATTTGTTTCAAATTAACGTTTGAACGAGTATTTGACAATGCATGCTATATACTGTCTTTTTTAAAAAAAATCTAGGGTAGGGCCTATTTTTGCATAAAGACCCAGGGCCTCATTAAGATTTCTATGGGCCCAGGACCTCATAGTGTCTTAAGACGTCGCTAACCACACAGAAATATAAGACCAGATTTGGTTAATGGAGAACTAGTTTGACACAGTTTTCTGGTTAAAAGTTTCTATCCATCTGACATTTTGAACATCATGCAAAATTCTACGGCATTCATTTGTGTTTGACTATATTTTTCCTCTAATTATAGCAAATATTTTTACATACTTAATATTAGAAAACTCACAAAAGAATAACTGAAATAGAAATGAAAATTATTTATCAATCTATATACTTTTAGTTTTAATAATCATACAAAATATTACATTGAATTGTCACAAGTTTATTAGTTAACACACAATTTAAATTTATTTAATTGTTAATGTACATCTCAAAAATCGAAGAAAAAAAACATCAAAGACCGTACAAGTTTTACTCCTTTCTAAATTCAGAAACTTGTTCTTCGATATATAAAGCTCATCCATTACACTCCAATTACATAAACTTTTTTTACGGGCATGCGGAAACGCAGTGAATAGCTGAAGCATCCAGGTCTGTCAGTTGGCAATCAAACTTCCCCGAACGGGCATCATTCGCATCTTGTTCAAATATTACAATTTAAAATATATTTCAAACAGATGAAATTACAAACATTATTCAAAAAATAAATAAATAAAAAGACACAACCAAGATGAAATTTTAAAGTGATACGTCCCTTTAAACGGGAGAGAAGGATCGAGCCTACAAGACAGAAAAATAAGCTGATGATGGAACAAATCATATCTTTTCTCACTTCACACGCACAATTCCCAGGTAATGCGTTTACTAACGCACTTTCGGACTATATTCTTTTTCCACGTGTTGCGAAAGCTTTTAATAATGGTACCTTCACAAATTCCTCCCCCCTACGAAGTGATATTTTTCTTTTCGGTCCGACGTTTCATTTGTGTAAAGCAAAAGCGGATAAATTTGAATAACATCGCAAATGTAAATTTCAAAGCTCCCCGTTGCTAGGCTTCCAGTAAATGACAATTCAAAAGTCGTTACGACTTTTTCATCGATTTCTTATTTTATTACGACTTTCCCCCTCCCTTTCATTCTCTTTCTCTTCATCCCCCCTTTTCATAGTTGTGCACCTACGAATAGATAGGGAGTGGCAATACACAGAAGAATAAGAAATGTGTTAAACGCTTTTTCGTGATATGTCATCGACTATTTGTGTTATAAAAACAAATAGGATTTTAAAAGCGTACAAAACTAAGTCTCATACGAAAGTTTATCTTATCGAGTGTTTTCAAAAGAACTTACTTTTTTAAAAAAATTCTTCAACCTTACGTTTTATATAACGTACAGATTAAAGAAATAATGCATCAATTCCTTTTACTTGTAATACCTAGATTTGCGCGGTTTTCAAATCTCGTCAATTCAATTTTTGTTTGAGGGAGAGAGGAATTGGTAGAATTAGTAAAACTAATAATGTGATTGAAGAATTTTCCAATCTTGCCAGGCAAATAAAATTAGAAGTGGATAGTGATGACGTTCAAGGACTGTTGGATTCCCACAATCAGGAGCTGAACACTGATGAGCTCATAGAAATTCACGAGCAAAAGCAAGACATTGAAGAAATCTGAGTCTTTAGACCCAGTTCAATCAGAAGATCGAACGAAGGGAATTTGACAGAAGACCTCAGTTTAGTTGAAGAAAACGGTTACAAATTTTAGAAAGTTTACTCGAAAGATAAGCATATTTTTTCAACAAAACAAGGGGAAATTATTACCATACTAAGAAAAAATTTTGCGGGTGAGAAAATACAAATCTAGGAGCCGGCAGACTACTTTTTTAGATTTTATGAAACCTTCTACATATCAAAATAACTTCGGATAACAATTTTGTACGTAAATAATACTTCAATTGTTTTTGTGCTCTTTCAAATGTTCTTTTTTCTGTGTAATCATCTAAGTTTTTTTTTTCCACCACAGCGCTTCGAAACCCAGGAGGCAATTATAAATAACCTGTACTACATTAATTAACATTTCTTCAGGATGTTTTCAAGTAATGTCAAAAAATAGGTCTCGGATGTGGAGTATATTTCAGTCACAAAAATACTCCAACATTATTATATTTGGCTTCGTTGTCCTACAAAGGGCACAGCATATTTTATCATATTTCTAATTTTTATCTGAGCTCATCCACTTTTTTCTGGCATATAATGTGTTTCGTGTTGTTTCTCCTATACAGTAATGCGAAATGAGCTATCCCTTTACGTATTGAAAAAAAAAATTAATAATTTATGGGATATTCCAAAATTTTAAAAACGCTATATTGTAAAAAGATGCATAAATTACAATATTTTGTAAAATTTTCGTGAATATTGAACCATTTTGTCTGAAAAGGAGCTTCTCGTACATCTGGCGAAGACAGCCTTAAACAATTTAGAAAGAATTTTATTTCAATATCCTATTTCTTGAAATACAGCAAAGAAGGAAAATGTCAGTAACAATACAGTATTAAAAACTATTTTCGGCAAAACAGAAAAATTAAAATCTTCGAAAAAATATTATACGCATTATTAAAAATATTGTATAAATGGAAACGAAAGGAAATATAAGATTGAGCAGAGAAACATTTGAGTTATGCGTTAGAACATTAACACGAAGGATTTTTCCAAATTTTAGACGTTTCGAAAATGATTTTTTTATGAGTTTTAACATGGCAGAATATAAAAATTTCAGATATATGTTTTAATAGATACATCGATGATATTTAAATAATATTTATAACAGGGTAAAACGTCTAGTTAACAGCGAATTACCATCGTACAATCATACTGAATTCACTCATAATTAATAATAGACACAGTGTAACTTTTGGATGTAACATAATTAATACATTCAAGCACTAAAATAAATCATGATAAAATATAAATCACCCATGAACCCGAAAGAAAATTATTTCTTCCACTGCGTAAAACAGGAAAGACGTTTACCAGAAATCGTCTGGTTAACAGCGAATTACCATCGTACAATCATACTGAATTCACTTACAATTAATAATAGACACAGTTTAACTTTTGGATGTATTTTTACATTCATGCACTAAAATAAACCATGATAAATATGAATCATGAACCGAAAGAAAATGATTTCTTCCACTGTGTAAAACAAATGAGATATCTTTTTTAGTTGACAGTAAAATAACCAAAAAAATGAAAGCAATAATAATTGTAAATTTCACTTTTTATGCAAATATAATCATCTGTCGTGCTCTAACATTGAGAAACAAAGTCCTTTCTGGCATCAAAGAGTAAAATTCCCTCATGCTACAAGGAATGAAGATGGTTTTCCCTATGAGTCAGGAGGGAACTTAGCAACAGTCACAGCGAGGCAGCTATTAGTGACACACAGGAAGGAGAAAAGGAATTGTCTACGTTGCGGTGATTACTAAGATCCTAATGAAAAGCTTCGATTCCAGGTCGCCCGTAATTGAGCGCCTGACATTCTCAGCTAGCTGCAAGAGACATCTCGTTTGGCCGTAAACACTTCTGCCAACTGATACTGTCCGAAAGAAGATCCCTTGCGCCTTTTGGACTTTAATTTAGAAAGAGTTGCATTCTCAAGTTCTGTTGGGAACAAACATCACAAATCATCTTTTTTTTTTTTAAATTAAAATATTCTAAATGCATCGCCAAGTCTAAATAAAAGACGAGTGCCAACGCTAAATTTTAAAATTCGATTGGTTTTGTTTTAATAATAATTTATAATAAAATTAATTAAATATCTAAAATATATCCTTGTATACGCGAGGTCTAACTTAACTAACTCTGATTTTCTTCCGTCCAGCCAAATGGGTACTATAAGCCAAAATAGTGTAGCACCACAAATAAATGCTACTACCGAATGACGTATAAGTGGTCAATGAAGTAGACGCGATTATATATAATAGTAGATTATTATAAATAATAGTAGATGCTTGTGGACGATATTGCCACGTTAATTAGCGCCAGAACCAGTTCCGAAAGTCCTGACCTCCCCCATAACTTTTGATTTTTTTTTTCGATTGATGTGTATAGTACATAAAATGTAAGTATTTGTTATTAATAATTAATTTTATTAATTAATGCTAATTATTTAATCAAAAATAAATTTTTTACTGCTTTTGTCCCCGAAAATCGACAAAATCAAAAGAATATGTTGGGTGACGTATTGGAGCATGATACGAGAATGGTGGTCTTTTGACCCTTAACACCCCGAAAAATTCCTGTGTGCGCTATTGGCCAAAGTCATACTGGCGTAACCGCTTTTACGGTTTAAGATTAAAGAGGATTCACATTTTGTCAAATACGAGAGGTTGCAACTCAAGTACAAATTTATTCTTACCCTTAAGGTCATCTTCTCTGCATATCGTGTACTCATTTCTAATGTCAAACTTAATATAAGTAAATTATTACAATTTCTTTTTTGCTTGGGATAATTTCGAGTTTGATTTAATGGCTTCTCCATCCCTGCTGCGTTCGGATCCATCCGATGACCTCAATGATCAGTGAGATCTCCACCTCAACCAACGTGAGGAAAAGGTACCACGGCGGTTTATATTCAATACAATGATTCAAAAGTATCTTTCATTCTTTAAAGTTCTATTAGAGTTTTTGAGTATAAATGTTCAATTTTAAAAAATAAAACGTAAAATTGGATATTGGCAGAATTAAATTCATATTTGTTCTTTTGTCTGCAAACACATTTTGATCGAATTCGCATAAATATTCAATAAAGATATTACATGGGTGTGTGAGTGCTTACAAATTCGAAGTTTTTAGAAAGTTGCAAAAAATGTAATGCGTTGCAGAAAGAAAACACAAGACATTATAACTTTCTAGGAATATAGATATATCGAGTGAGTACCAGTGGCGTAACGTACACCCCCGCATTGCGGGGGGAGCAGGGTTAGAGGGGGATCAAAGCCTGACCGGCACCAAGTATGTACCGTTTGTAAAATCCGACATGGGGGCCCAAGTGTTCTCCGTTACGCCACAGGTAAGTACTTATTGATATAGCATTATACAGAAATAACAGAGTTACTGGTGACGGACCTCGTATTTTGAACAATGGTCAAGTGGCGAGGACGACATCTGAGGTGACACCTCCCCTTCTCCATACCACACCACCCCAATGGAATGACTTTGAGCCAAGATAGATTTCAGCTCCCCCACATGGCATAGATATTTATATTTGATACAAATATATTTCATTAGAATAAGCATCATCACAATGTCATCGATTCGAAATATGAAACCAATCAGTAGTAAAATTTTCAAATCGATCACATACAAAAACTTAATGGAATATTTACGAAAGGACGATTCATAAAATTAAAACGAGAACAGAGGGAAACCGGTCCAAGCATACGTACCTCAATTTAGGAGCAAAAAGTTAATTAGCTTAATAATACTCGTCACTTAATTAAATTTATAGCATAATAAAGTTTAACTCAGGTATTATGTGTATCATTCTTATAGCCATTTTTCCTGGGCGTAAAGCCATTCGACAAAGAAAACAATGTCTTTCATTTAAAGGTGAAATTCTTTCACTCTCCTCTTTCCACTCCTTTCTCTCAAAAGGGATGGTGAAAGAAGGAAAAAAAATCCCTTCAAAAACTTTCCCTGATCCTTTTGTCACCTGACCCAAATCGCAATTTCGACCAAACATTTGCATTCGATTCCGGTGAATAGATAAAACCATTCAGCTCAGAAGAAAACAGAGAGTTAAAGGCACCTCAGTAAGAATGAAAACAAAAAAGGAGGGGGAGTCCTACACTCTTTGGAAGGGGGTGGGAAAAAAGTGGCACTCTCTCCCCTTCTATTCAACCCCGAGAGTCTATTATATCGAGCCTCTTTCTTTGGGAAGAGACAAAGGTAGTAATTACTGGGGGCACCTCCCTTCCCGTGTCTCCGGATAACCTCCCTGACAGTCCGGGAAGTGGTTCACTAATTGACGGATTCCACTCCAAAAAGGAAAGGATCCGGTTATGTAATTTGAAATTGAGGAAATTTGATTTGGGAACGTTACCGCACAGGTGGTGGTTACGCATCACCTTTAAAAAAATTGATTTTTTTTTTATTAAGGTTGACAATATTCATAATTTTAAAAATGGTATGCATGATGATTTCAAATATTCTTTACAAGGCAATAAAATAAATAAAACCATATTTAAAAAATATTTCGGAGAGAGGGAGGTCTTCTAAATTATTCATTTCAGATGTAAAATTGAAATTACGAAAGAAAATTCGTATCTAAAATGCTCTGCTAGATCTTCATCGAGGCAACACGAGAAAAAAAAAGTATCTTTCATTTTAAGAAAATTTCAATAAATCAAGTAACAAAATTGTAAACATCAAATGTATTTCATAAAATGACCCCCCATTTAATATAATATGATACGTAAAAAATAATAATAATAAATCTGTAAAATTATTTGAAATAGTTGACTTTAACTGATATATTTCTTGTACACAGACTACTTGTATAGATTTACAATTAAAAAAAACTCGTAGAGAGATGAAAGCGCCGAAGCGTATTCTTTAAGTTAAATTTAAAAACTTTGGTGTATGGGAAGAGTGTGAACCCCCAAAAGCCCTATCCTTGTGTATGTCACTACCTATTGCTCTTGAACCACATGTGCGTTCATTTGTAATGTCAAAAAGATCCAAGACCTTTCTTCGAAAAAATTTTTACTAGCAACACGCAAGTGTAAAACTAGTTTTCCTGCATTTATATTACACAGACAGAGAAAACAAAGGAACAGGGTGGGTTAAATGACTGGTATAATTGTAATTTCTCGATGGAATTGTAAACAATTATAAATAGCACGTATGGGGAATCCTATCATTGCTCTAGCCAGTGACGGTTTATCTATTGGGCGCTTGGAGCGGGCGCACAGGGGTTCGGGGCCCGGATAAGCTGGATTTAACTAGATTTTCTGGTTTTATATAAATTTCGATTCGCCAATGCCAATGGGGCCTGTAGATCTTCTGCGCCTAGGGCCCGAAATGGGCTTAAATCAGAACTGGTCCTAGCCACAGTTTTCCTGACTTTTATAAGGAAAAAATAATAAAATGAAGCAAGGAAATTAATTTGTAACTAATTACAAGCACACAAGTGTAAAAGTCAAGTGTGCAATAGCACACAAGTGTAAAACTATTATTCCTGCTTATATAGTACACAGACAGAGAAAACAAGGAACAGGACGGATTATCTAATATTGGTATAATCGTAATGAATTAAGATGGAATTAAAAATAATTATAGATGCCGATAAATGGGCAATCCTATTGTTCTAAACACATTTTTCTGATTTTTAATAAAGATAATTACAAAAATAAAAAAAAAACGAAGCAAGAAAAGAATAGATAAAAACTTGTCAAGTATTCTTGACCCTTATGAAAATCATAAATGTTATAAGGAATATTAGGAAGTTTATTACTATACTAGAAATAATTTATTAACTCGACATCCGATACTATTTAGAAAAAAAGAAATGTCTTCAATTATTACCACTTTTTTACAAAACCATATTAAACGAAATGACACATATAAAATTCTAAAAATACATCAACACATAATTAATTTTCAACAATTAATTTTCCAAATACTAGATACTACATCTTTAAAATTTAAGAATTTATCAAAATATGCGTAATTATTTTTTATGTATTTTAAGAAAAATCAAAATATTCTAGAATAAAGATTTTATAGAACTTTATAAATGCTACGAACACTTTAAAAGGCATTTTATCTTATGAACAATTTTTGGTAGTTTTCTCAAAAATGGTCCCTTGTCCTTACCTACGTCCAAGGACAAGGGCCATGAAATCAACCTCAATACCAGTCATTCAGATATAGCTCAGACACAAATCTTAATAATCGCGTCTGAAACTGTATTTTTAAAGATTACCCCGTCTGATTTTAAAATTCGTTTACCTTCAAAACGATTATAATTTAAGAAGCAAAATTCTCATGCTTTTGTTAAGTGTCTACGCAGAAGAATTAGGAGTGTCTAATTCGATTGACTAGGATAACCTCCTTGAAGGGCATAATGCTTTCGAATCAGGTAAATAAATACTTTACCCCGTCTGGTCAGTCTGAAAAACAATGAAAAATAAGGACGAGGTCGCGACGTAGTTAAATGTCATTGAAAAACACAACAAACAATCCGACAGTTCGTCGCCTGTCGGAACCAATCCCTGAAAGGATTATAGAATAGTTATGAAGAGAAATATGCTAAGTTTATCAATAATCTTCTTGAAAATTTGTGAATTTCTTTTAATATTTCGCAATTTTTTATCGCATCAATAACCTTGGTTGCACGGTTTAAAAGCAAGTAAGAACATGCGTACAAGATCATAAACGTTAACTCTTTTTTTTTTTGCAAAGATTTTTTTTTCATTTAAAAAATTGCGGATTTAAATTGATTTATCGCTATTCCAGTGAATTATACATATTGATAAGTTTTTTAAAAAAATCAATTAATTTAAAGGATAAAAGTAATATAAAATTTGAAGTTTTTAAATGTGAAATGTTTTAATTAAGAACAGTCTTTTAATTTAATGCGATAAAAATCGTATATTAACAAGAATGGGAAAGCAGTTTTAAAATTTTTGAAAAAATACAATTTTATAATATTTATTTAAAAAAAAAGGGGGGGGGGTGTACTGAGGCTATCGAAATTGACAGCACATTAAGTTTTTTTTTTTTTTTTCTCTTTCCAATTTCATTATATAGGAAATTGGGCTAAAAAACAAGGCGCATCTTATGTAAGGGAGATATAAATTACTATACTTTTTTTCAAAATTATCATTTAATTAGTTGATTAGGACATTTATGAATGAAAAGAGTTTGATGATAGAGCAATATCTATTTTGCACAGGTTTCTGAAAATTGAGTGCACAGTTAAAAATTGCAAAGAATATTTATTTATTTGTTATATAATTTTATTTATTTGTTTAATATTTCATTTTTATATAATTTTAGGTGTTTTCTCAGAAATTTGATTAAACTTTAGAGTGCGTCTCGAAGGAATGTTTTAACAAATATTAGAATTTGAAATATTTCTCTAACAACTTTCGAAATCCAGTCTGTAGTCAAATTTTACTCAGAATGTATTTAAAAAAAAACAAGATTACATTTATTAGATGTTAAAATATATCTTTATTTCTATAATTTTTCCCGCTTAAGCATCGGTAATAGTAGTTGGGTTTTTGAGCAAGGGTCCATATTTCTAAAAACATGCTTAATTTTTAATTAGAAATTTCATTTAATTACTTTGATTCATGATAAACATCAGTATAAAAAACAATAGACAAGTGAAGATTCTTTTTTTATTTAAGATTGTTGTGAATCTTTTTAATCATCAAGTCTCAACTGTTTACTGCCTCCCCCTTCTGCCTTAACCCTTGAGCAGATCTTAAAAAAACCAAGCTCTTGAAATATTTCATACGAAAAGATTTCACATACATAGAAAATATATAAAAAGGAATGATAAAAAAAAATTAGATCCTTTAAATATTACTTTAGTTAAATATAATTTAAATTTAAAGAACAAAAGGTACAGAGCTAAATATATAATTAATTTTCTTCTTATTTTCTTTCTTCTTTATCTTCTTATAAAAAAATAACTTAACGTTGCACATTTTCCCCAACTATTTTAGCAGGCATAAGGTGAGACATTTACACAAATTGCACTTAAGAAAGAAATAACGGAAAATACCCTACCCCGGCTTACAAATCACAAAACGACACTAAGGGGAAAGTAATGAAAATAAAGAAAACGTGATGTGCTCCCCCCCCCCAGGCATTCTGTCAGAAGATATATGGGCTAAAGTAAAAAAGCGGGGGTCGGGCAGGGATAAGGAAGATGAGAGATGTGTCGTCCATTTCGTCTGCTCTTTTGTGATCAACCAATTCGGTTACTTCCGCCTGATTTACAACCCCCGAGATCTCCCGATGTCTTCCCATCCCGAACTCCTCCCACCACCTGCAAAAGACGCGTCGCCACTTTTGTAGAGAGGAGAGGGAAGGATGTTGAATTGCATTACATTTAGGTCGGTAAGCAAACCTGCCTGCAACAGCATCATTCCCAATATCGGTGTAATGTGACTAAAAACTATTTTAAAAATAGTATAACTGAACATATTAATAGAACATTAAGATTAAAAACTTATTAATCTTCTCCTAAGAAGAAGACGCAGTAGCGCACACAAAAAATTTTCAAAGGGGAGTCGGGGGTCCATGGTCGAAAAGTTCCCCTACTCGTATCTTACCTCAAGACAATACCGATTCTTCTGATTTTGTTAACAAAAAACAGTAAAAAATAAATTATTGAATTAATAATTAGCGCTAATTAATAAAATAAATTGTTAATTACAGGTACTTATTAAAATTTTGCGTTTATATATATAGGATTATCATCAATCGAAAAAATCTCAAGGGCTTTAGGTAGGTAGCTACCCCCTTGTGTGCGCCACTGAGAAGATCTGATATGCAAATTATGTTTATTATATATAGTTCATGTTCTCTAACTAGAAAATGAAGAAGGATAGATAGTAGAAAGTTAGAAGGTTAATTAACTAAAGGTGACAAGTGAGAAACAAGGTGAAGAATACCGCAAAAGGTTAGAAAGGCCTTGTGAGAGATTAAAGACAGGAAGTTGATATTGATAAAAAAAAATTGAAAGATTAAGCCTTAATCGATTAGAAGACTGCCTACAGTTCAGGTATTGTCACCTTCAAATTACGTTTGATATTTAAAGTATTAAAGAGGTTAAGTGGCAATTAGTTACATATCTACCGTGCAAAGCAATATTGAGGTAGAAGAACTATTATTATAAAATGGTTTATTAGATGTATTTTCCCAAAACGCGACTCCCGTCTCCTCCCTCTGTTGACTGATTGGAACATCCTATTTATTGTGTTGCATTGAAGTGTGTTTGAGTCGATTATAGTGCTAAATAAAATAATTGGAAATTATCATGTCGAATCCTCCTTCACTTCCTTCCACACCTTTAGCTGGGTCACAGGGTAGACGGGAAGGGGGGTTATTACAACTTTACCTTCAAAACGGAATTTCAAATTACTTCGAAATGAAAGCTGAAGAATTCTAAAAATAGCTGCGCAAAAAAATATAATTTTTTCAAATGCCCTGTTATTCATCTTTTAAATAAAACGAAAGGAAACAGATTCGACAAATAGTTGCGAATATTCATAATTCGAAACACATTTATTTTGCAAAGATAATTTTGCTTCCTCCATCCATTAAAATACAGAAGTAACTAGAAATAAGTAAAGCACAAAAACTGAAAGTAATTAAAACTACAATATAAAAGTCTGAAAAAAATTAAATTATAACAAAAATTTTAATTCGAAACTGTAAATGATAATTGGAAAAATTAGAATATCGAGTGAGTCAGTGAGTGTTTATTAACAACAAAGCACCACGATAGCTATTGGCGACGGACCTCGTAATTTTGAACCATGGTCAAGTGATGAGGACGACATCTGAGCTGCCAACCCGGTATCTAAACTATCACACCGCGCCAAGGGAAGGACTTTGAGCCTCGAGAGGTTTTAACGTGCATCAATTCCTCTACCCGGGAAAGGGAACGGGGCCTCTAGTGGCAGTAGGGTATCGAACTCATGACATGCCAGCCACGAGTTCATGACTTAAGGATATTGAAGTAATACAATTTAAACTATGAAAATATTATAAATTGATCCTAGAAAATTTTGGAAATAATGTAAAGTAAACCTTTTCATTAATCAAGATAATTTATATTATTTTCAATATTTAAAAGCTCTTGTTTTTTTTTTATCAAATACGATTCAGAATGCAATTTAGAATACACATCGTGGCAATGGAAAGTATTTTACATGAATGCGAAACACCAAAGTGTGTTTGAAATAGTTCAGACTGTTATCAATTGTACATTAATGGAGCAATAAATTCTTTTAATGTTGAAATTCGAAGACCTAATTAACAACATACATAGAAATCGAAATCATAATAAACTAATTACTTCATAAAAATTTTTTGAAACGAATGCATTTCTTTAAACGTACAAACTAGAGATGCTAGGAAATGATATAAATACGATTTTCTTCCAGATTAAGGCTCTTGGTTTTTCTTCCCTTTTATAGGATCCAAGAAAATTTAAATTCGCACTACCTCAAGACCAATTATAACGAAGGCAAGGTTTGGGGTCCAGACCACCTTCTCCATCCATCTCTCCACCTGCAACCGCCGCCCGGGCAGCATTAAACAAACGCAATTACCACCACAGTGGAAGATCCTTATAACAACTGCATAATCAACTATATTATCCACGAAGAGAATCCTCCAAGTAGCACAAGTCAACATGCATCTTCCGTGACGAATATCTATGGACCCTGTCTACCTAGAGCGCTAAGCCTCCCAGCAGTGGCCATTATTAATCATGGACGGAAGGGGCCTTAACAGTAGATAATAATTGGCTTCCTCTCGTTTCCATAGGGATCCAGGGGTAGATCGGGCAGGTGACACCCAAATTGGGGCAATTACCTGCGACTGACGGATCCTATTGTTCGGCCTCTAGGCATTTACTAGCGTGATGAATAGGTCGACTAGAGACAGTTAAGTGGCATCTCCTCCCGTCAATCAACCCGATGGCTCCACCCACGATTCGGATGACGTCACGCGCATTGTTGTTGTTGCCGTTGCTGGAAAATATATCAAACTTTAACAGGGGGGAAATTTAAACTGGGTAGGAGTACAAAATTAACTCTTTTAACTCGGAGCTTCAGTATTAAACGAAATATATTGCTGCATCTTGACCATAGTGTCGTTAACGGTCACATGATGTGCAGTGCGAATTCATGAACTTTAGTTAAAATTATAAAGGGAAGTTTTTTAGAGATGCAGTGGCGTAAGAGTAATCTTTATGGTAAAAATTAAAAATGTGTTGGTCTATGAGGGTAGGGGTTGAGCCTCTACCCCCCCCCCCCCGTGTACTTGAGCAGATATATTTGCATTTAATTTCTATATACACAATCTCATGGATTTCAATTTAGAAAGTCAGCATCTATACAAGTGATTTTCAAACTGCAGTACGCAAAAATCTGCGGGTAGTTCAGGAAAGAACAAATATAGATTACCAAAGAACAAATATATGTAAATAATTTACGAAGATCCTACGCGAGGGATTCCTTAGATCATAGGTTCCCAAACTTTTTAGCCTCATAGACCCCTTGACAGATTTTTCAGTTTGGGGTAGACCCCTACTAACCTAATATCAAATTTATGCAAATTTATCAAATTAAATGTGTTTTTGACAGCTGGTATAGAGTTAAACTTAAGAAAACACATGCTGGTAATTTATTTAGTTAGTTAATTAAATTAAAATTTAATTGATGCATAAAATAACTGAGAACAACAAACAAAAGCTTTTAGAGGGAGGGAGGAATCTGAGGGTGCAATATAATAAATTTCAACATTTGGCATCAATCTTACCAGGTTTTAACACTAAATATATCTCATCGGTTACTAGTGACCAATTTTTACTTCTTTCTTTTTTGTTTTGGAGATTGGCAAGCGCACTGAAACTCCTTCTCAATCGGAAAAACAATTAAAAACTTTCTCAAGATATTCCATAATATGGTATAAATAACATTTATACCTTTTTTAATCTAAAATTGTTGACATCGTTTCTAAACTTTACTTCAAGATCTTCGTTAGTGCATATTCCTAGAGCTTAATTCTTATAATTTTTTTTAAATTATATATAATTTTATATAATTATATATATATTTTTTCAAAGTGACCATATGAATTCATTGTCTACTGTGGTACTACGATAGTCAAAACATTCTCAAACCTAGTTTCAAAATCTAAAAAAGGGGCATTTAAATGTTGGCGACGTTCAAAATTATGCTCCTTTAGCTTAATGCTGGCAAGAAATCCTGAAATGGAATTTATTTTAATACAATTTATGCTGTCGCCTTGTAACTGCAATTAAACCTCATTAAATTTAGTAAATAAATCTGTTAAATAGGTAAGTCTAGTTTCTACTCGGATTAAATTTCCTTTTAATATTAGTCACAATCTGATTTGATGAGAGCCACTATCGTAGACTCCTCCATTTACTCCTCATGGACCCCCAAATTAATTTTCTGCTGTCGTGGACCCCTTGAAGATCGTCATAGACCCCTGGGAGTCCATATAGACCACTTTGGGAATAACTGCCTTAGATCTTCATTGTTGGTCAAAGAGTTTAAAAGAAAAAATCTCGAGAACTACCGATTTCAACATCACTGGTTATTCTTTTTTAATACATTATAACAGATAATATTTGGAAAAGAAAACATATTTGGTTACTTTTCCAGAAGAGAGTAAGCAATAAAGAAATGAAACACAAGTTTGTCAAGAATTTCTCCAAGAACAGCCAAGGTAAATGTGTTTGCCTACACTGTTTTCTTTCTTACCAGTCTGGTCAAGGAAAAGAAATTAAATTTAAAGAAAAATGGGCAAGAAAAGGATTGTGAGAAAGCATTTTAAATGGTGTTTGTTCAATGGAAGAATCATATACCAAGCCTTTAAGGAACTTTAAATTTATTTGATTACAGCGGGACACCAAATTTATCAAAAATATTTAGTGAGTGAGTGTATATTAACGTCGCAACACAAGGGCTATGGGAGACGGACCTCGTAATTTTAAACCATGGTCAATTGGTTGTTAACCAAGGACGACACCTGAGCTAGCACCCCCACCCTCACACACACCGAACTTCTACAACACACCAATGAGAGGATATTGAGCCTCGACACCAAAATATTTAAATAAAAATGTGTATTAAATTTAGGATGAGGGGGGGGGGACTGTATGCACTGCGTTAGCTGTTTTCTTCCTTTACATAAAATGGAAAAGCAATTAGTTTGAATACATTTTAAAGTAATTTTTGTAAAGAAATATATAAAACAAACTATAAAACCATGAACAAAATAAACTAAATAAATCCTAACTTTCATTTCCATACAATTAGGCAATAAAGAGGGACCAAAAGCAATTTTTTTGCTTGTTTTATTTACAAGATTCGACCACGATGAAATATGTTCTTGACACCCACATTTAATTTATGAATGTGTGGCATATTAATTACAATTATCAACACCCCCTCAGCAAGTTAAGAATTCACTATAAAACAATGAACCAATAAAAATTAATTCTCAAGTTTGAATCTATCAAATTCATGGCATTGATAAGAAGGTCGTCTTTTATTCCAGGCAGCGTCTTCAGCTCAGCGCTTCGCAGTCGACCCCTTTCGGAACATACATCAAATACGATAGAAGGTAGCAGATAAAAATGCCAAGGTGCGTTCCTGAATATAATTCAGGATATAAGTGGGGGTGGACAGGGGGATCCTAAGAGGCTCAGGGATTTCCCCCCACTTAACTACTCAAGTCAAAAATATCCTATCGGAGCCTCTCCTACCTACTGGGCTGAAATCTTCAAGAGATCAAAATGACACCTTCTTCATGGAGCCTACCTCTTTTTTAAGGGAGACTTTACCTTTGCTCCAGGGCTGCTCAGAGAACAGGCGGTCGCCAAAATGCCTGCCAAGCTGAGCCAGACTCCAGGCAGTTCCGCTGAGGGAGAGGGGAATTGTTTTCAGGAATTCATGAATTTGTCTTAATTTTATACAGATACAGTGTTATTAAAAAGATATCAAAACAATGCAATTCTCAGCTTCCGTCGTAATCAATATACAATCGGGTCTTTATCTGACGAAGTCTAAATCCCTAAAAAAAGTTCGTAATGTAGAAAATTCATTAAATAGAGATTCAATATACTTAATACCAGGGGTAGACAGTACGCCGATAGCAGTCGACCGGTGGACCGCCAAGACATTTTGGGGGGACCACCTGAACATTAGTTAGTAATTATATACCGAAATATTCAAGATAGGCCAACATTATGCAAACTAAATCTTCTACTGACTAGAACTAAGAGCATTAACTTTAGATAAAAATGTTTTATTTTTAATGTATTTTGAATTGTTTCGTAACACAAATGCATTATTTGATATTAGTGACTATTATAATTATGTTTGTATCTTGCGTTTTGCTTTAAACACGGTCTCAAAAGTGCAAGTTTATTTTATTGTAGCTATGTAGGTAAGTATACATATTACGTATTTATTATTAAATTATAATATTTATTGTAGACCTTTTTCTTATTTCACCCCACTTACGCCACTTGGTGGACCGCAACACCTTCAAAAAAAAAAGAAGTAGCCCGTTCCCTGGAAAAGTTTGCTTGCCCCTGCTTTTTACACTAGTTCTAGGAAAAAGTTTGCAAAATAGAGATTCGTAAAATGGAGGTAAGAGTGTAATTCCTGCGGTTTGATTACGGATATCTCTGAAAACTCCAGACTGATAAATGAATCTATACAATTTAAAAATTTCTTATGAAGAACTTTCCAATTATATGATTGTTTCTAAGAATATAAATTCAAAGCTTACCTCATAATTAATGATACTTGAAAAATGATATTTTAAATTAAGGATTTTAAAATTAAAAAAAAGAATTGAAATTGTACGATATCTTTATTTTCAATATCATAATATAAGAATACAGTATATTACACATTATTACCACATTCAAAAAGGCAGGTAAAACTTACATATAACGCGCGATTCCTAAGATTTCTACTAAACATGGATGTAAACTAATTTTTTTAATTCTAGTTAATAGGAAATCGACGTGTTGTAATACAAAAAATTAAAATAAAATTGATTGGAAGTTGCACCATTATTAAATATTCTAACCGATGAACTAACTATACGACATTAGTTCAATAGTGAAACCTCTATGATCATAAAATACCAAACTTAATCTGTGGAAATTCTCTTTAATTACGCATAGGCTTTCATGGGTTTCTAGTAATTTTTGTGAGATTTACGGAAAAAATATTACACTAAAACATGTCTAGAACATTCAAGAAAAGAAAAATGTATGAAAAGATTCTGAAAAAAAAATCAACTTGTAAAAATATTGTACACAGAATTAAAAAAACATAAGAAAATTATACTTAGCGGATAAAAAAAAATCTACTCGTTTTAAATATAAACAGAATAGTCCTTATGTCAATTTATTGAAATATCTATAAGCTTTGTAGTAATAATAATAATAACAATAATTCACATAATTTTAAATCTATTTTATCTCTCCTTTTTTTTCCCTTCCATATTATAGATTGCTAAGGTTTAGGCATGTCAATGTGTGCATACTAATATTAAAACCATATAATGTATGTATAAGAGAGTTCGATATGTGAATGACAAATGGTCTTTTTCACATTATCAGTAGAATTTTAAATATTTTTTTTTAAATAATGCAAGTTAAAATATACCTAAAAGCTCGGTTGTTATTTTAGAATAAGTCTTAAATGATATAAATTTCACCATTTCTGTGCTTGAAACTACTTTGAATCGCCAAAATAGCCATAGATGATCGCCAAAAGTCTCCTTTTTTTCCATCCTTATCCCTTGAAAGAGGAAGCCCGTCTCGTCAATCATGTGCAATGTCACTAGCAGCGGCTAGCATCCATCAATAGAAAGCTACCTGCCTTAAAAAATCACCCTACCCTTAACAAACCACTTCGTCCAATGGGGGCAGAGTGCTTCTACAAAGGTTAGTCCCCGTAATAACAGCCAGCCACCATTGTTTCACGCATTTTTATATAAACGTGAGCGCTGTATTTATTCTATCACGGATTTCTTTTTCAGTTGTATTGTTGTAGTTTTGTAGGTTGTCACACAAGGGGAAAAAATTCAATCAAACTTTGAAACTATTAGTTTCAAAAGTTACATTTTTACGATACATTTCTTTTGACAAAGTATAAAAAGGAAAATAATTTAAATAAATATCAAACTAGATACAGTGAATAAATTTAAATTACAAGTTTTATAGAAAATCTCCAGTAATTTTCTTCTAAATAGAATTTCTTACGATGTTTATTTTAAAGGGCTGTAATTCAACCAATTAAATCACAAATAATATTTAAAAGAACCAAAGATAACTTAGCGAGGAAAAAAATACGTATTTCAACATAGCTATTTGATAGCATGTTCTATTATTTTAGTGTCATAGAAGAGACAAGAGGTTAATTCTACATTAATACATATTTGCACTGAAAAATATTCAAAAGCCGGGAACCGGTAATATATCTATTTGCTTTCGTAAGAGTTTGCTTCTGATATACTATGAAAGGTAGCTATACACTTCGGGGAAAAAATAAGAGTTTTTTAAAAAGTAATTTTCAAATAAAAGAATATTTTATACAATTTTGTTACATTCTATCGTCTCAAAATACATACAATGTACTTCTTATTCCAAACTTACTACTTTTAATTGCAGTCTGGTTTGCCGTTATTAATGTTTTAAATAAGATGGGCTTACAAAAAGAGATTTTTTTAAATGCATTTTGTGGTGTTATATAATAAACACTGGTTTAAAATATTTTGCATCTCTGATGTATTTTCTTCAACAGATGTATCTTAATAATGACAATTTCTCAAACATATTCAATGAAATTATTAGAAAGTCCAATATTTGAAGAATTACAACAACAACAAAAAACCAATTTTGATATAATATTTTAAGCGCATCTACCCCTCTAAAAATAACACGAAGTAATTAACTAAAAGTTACCCAATCAGTTTTCAAACAAACTGCAATAATTTGCATTTAATTTAGAAGTATTCTTATGCACTGAACTTAAAGAAAAATCAACCACTTCAATCAAGTCAAATTCAGTCACTTGGTAAACTAATCGAATGTCAATGGCATCCCAATAGACCCCAAGCCCTTCCATTTCTAATTTAGCAACCTACTCTCCAGCGGCGTATTACACAAAATAAGACGAATCATAAAAATTCAGCATCAGGGGGAGAGCTTTATTGGGGCCTATAGCTGCATTGGCCAATAAAAACCAAGATCCATTCTGGCCGAAGGAGCCCGATGGATGAGCAACTGTGTTGCTATTATCGCCACAATGGATTCGATGGTGCAAGAACTTGTCACTGGGAATCAGTCTGAGAAGGACATCCCTCACTTCCGGTACAGAGAGCCCTGGACCGGAAACAGATTCACTCCCTACCAGAACGAAATCCTGCAGAGCTCCAACAGGAATATAAATATTTCATCGAATTAGGAAAACGTCTGGCAGTCTACAAGCTGAAGGTGAGGGTGACGAACCAATAGAGAACACAATCTTTATCACCTATATGCGAGGCAGATAAGAGATAGTTTTCCAGAGAAATAAAAAATCCCTTTTCCGTTTGTTTTTGTGATTTCAGTATTTCGGATAGTACATGTTACCTGATTTCTTGTTTCTTTTAATTATGACATCTAAACTGAAAGCAATGTGATTGCAAATTGTACAAGACAACAAAAGAAGCGTTCATTCTAAGCATATTTTAAAAATACATCAAGCACTACTCAGTCTAGCGCTGTCTAGTAGATTTCTCTTGATGATCATCTCTTTTAGTGCCAACTATTTAAACTGCACTTCAAGTGAATCAAAAGGTTTTTTTTTTGTCTTGTTATCAAGCATCTTAAGTATAAAGGTACCTGAAACACAGTATTCTGCACAACAACAAAAATTTAAATATTAATAGAATAAAAAAAAACATAAAAGATAAGTTTATGCAAATAGAAAAGGCTTAAGTAATGGATTAATAATATAGATGATCAATGTACTGCAATATTAAGACTCGTATTATTATTTTTATTTAGAAACATCATTAGGACATTACCCTGACTGAAACATTCAGATATAAAGATTTTGGATAATACTTAATAAACTTAAAGTAACAAAAATGGTGTGATGAAACATAGTACTTTTCATATAACGAGGTTCCATAAAAAGGATCATTGTGAATAAAAATTAAGTCTTAGCTTCTTGAGTTTTACTTTTTGATATTTCTAGCTTCATTTCTCATGAAAAAGTAATTTCCAGATAGTAGCAAATAGTTTTCAAAAATTCCAATTTTAGATATATAGAAATAAATATATTACTTTTCTTCTATTCGATATTAAACACCTATTCGCAAATGCATTAAGTAAATTCAGAATAATAAAACAAATTGATCAAGGATTAAGTACAGAAAGCCATCCAAAAATATTAACACATAAATGAAGAATAACTGACACTATCTTAGTATTTACAATATCCAATATCAACTATGTATCGAGGGTCCTTTTTTATAAATATATTCATAAAACTATTTAAATGTTACTATTTGCAGTATGATTGTAGATAAAATCTTAAATTAGTATTTTGATATGCAAATGTTTTAAACTATTTCCAAACAGATACATTGCAGAAAAGTGTGTATAAAGCTTATCTTCAATATTTTTTAAAAAATTTGTTTTATTTTATGTAATTTAAATATCTTCATAATTATAAATGACATCAGTTCTTCATTTTGCACGTTTGATATGAAAAGAAATTGCAAAACAATTTATCATTCATATTGCTACATGTTAGCTAATCTGAAAACCAAATAAAATTTCAAGACAATTAAGAATTCAATCACTAAATATTACGTAGATAAAATAAAATATTATTTAATTTTTATAACGCATTAATATCCAAAATAAAACTTCCTTTTTTTCCCCTAACTGATGCTATCTAAATCTCAAAAGATTAATAAGTGAAAATCACCCCGTTCCAAAAGCAATTTTTGAAGAAGTAACTGCCAAAACAAAACACTTCTAAAAGTATAACGAAGCTCTCAGCCGGGGAAAAAAATACATATTAACAGTACCAAGCGATTAAAATGAGACGATGGAACTTAAAAATCACTTCTTTTAAGTGCGTCCCAACGAAAAGGTAACCATGAGAAAAGAGAAAAGAACCCTGTAATATCAATTAGATCGGATTCCTCTCTCCCTTTAAAAGTTCGTCGTCTATTTCCACCTAAAGAGTGATTTTCAATAAACGAGCAATCTTATCTTTCGAAAGAAGCCAGGACAGAAAAATGCAAACTTTTACCGATCTTTTAAGTCCTAATATCCGTACACGAAAAGTTACAGCCAAAGCGATGATTTCTCCCTCCAAAAGAAACGAAACTCCGCCATTAACTAGGGAAGTAAGATTGCTCAATACTGCGGATATTGATATAGATATAAATACAAACAATTTCCTTCTTTTGACTTTTGTTTATGGTCGAAGGGGCCCGATACGCATTATTATCAGCTTCTTTAATTTCTGTTTCGGAATAAAATCTCTCCGCCGCCATCTCTCCTCTTCCGCACGAAATGATGGCGAGTAATTATGTTTCGATTGCGCATTCTAAGCGACGAAAGTAAATTTAATAGTGATTAGGAAAATTTAAAGGCACAAGCGCTTCAGCCGATGAGCCTTTTTGGGGGGATTAATGAAGCTACGGAGAGATGGTTCATTTTTAATGGATTTCTCCGTGTCGCCGCTTTGGCGAAGATTTTTGTCACGAGAATCAGACTATTGGGAAAATCGAATTCGCCAAATTAATGCTTTTAACCATTGATACATAATAAGTATTTATAATATGCTTGTATGGAAAAAAATACCATGCAGTATAAAGATAGAAATTTTAATTTCCATATTTGTGAAATGAGTAATATTAATGCCGCACTATAAAGTAACACGAGACTAATGGCGACGGACCTGGTAATTTTGAACCTCGGCCCAAGTGAGAAAGTTCGTTCAAAGAACGAGAATTTCATAAATAAACGAGTGATATAATTTTTTTAAAATCAATTCCTACTTAGTTCAACAAAGAAATTTTTTATTTGTTATTTTTTATTAAATAATTACAATTTAAAAAAATGCAAAAAAAATACGACAGGATCACAATATTAAGTGGCAAAATAGAAAGCGATTTTCCTTGCAATTGTCCATTTTCCTTTCTATAAAGGGTGTAGGACTTTTTATTTTTGTTTGTAACAATTTCTTCATACTTAAATTTAATTATTCCAATAAAACAGTATAGTAAAAAGAAATCACATTCTTAGAAATTAGGTCATCCCAGGTGGGATTCGAACTCACGACTTTTGGATTAGAAGTCCAACGCGCTGCAAGGACACAATGAACGATTTTCCTTTTTATATATGGTGTTTGAATATTATTTTTGTTTGTTACTATTTATTCATCAATTAAATTAAATTAATGAATTAATATTTGAAAAAAACTGTATTAACATCTAGTGTCATCCACTTAAAGTTTTAAAAAATGTATTTGAAACTTCAGTGAATGAATAAAAAGTATTTTATTAACGATTGAAAATTTGAATATATATATATATATACTAAAAATATTACTAAAATATAATGTAATTTAAACTTTGTGTAATATAGTTTAGCAATCCCCTTTGGGAAAATGTGGGATTCGTGTGTGCTTTTTCAACGAGAAAGTTAACAACAAACTAATATTTTGTTCTTGTTATTTCGATCACTAATTATAAAATTGATTTTTTTACATGGAAAGTGTTTTACTCAATTCCTACTGTTAGTTCATACTCTCGCTATATATATATATATAAGAGATTTGATATAAATGATTGAGATAAATGATTTGATATTCGGTAGTACAGGGGTCAATATTACCCCCCCCCTCCCCCGTCTGTCACGCAGGAGTCCGAGGTTCGAAACCTCTAATTTACGTTAAACAGTTTTCAACAAAATATAGTATTAAGAGATAGGTCTAAAAATCTGAATACGCGAAAACCAAAAACTGCTCGATTTGACAAAGATTAACCGTTCAGCCCATAAGTAATACAACACGAAAACTTTCAACTAAAATTCTTAATTTTTCTACAATATGCATGAAAACAAAATTGTGTTTTTCACACCTGTGATTTAAGATATAAAAAATTAGACGTTTATCCCGAAAAACCTTCTCTTTTATCACATAACATAAAAAAAGGCGCAATTTTTCCACCAAAATAATGTTCCCTTAAACACAATCCCAGAGTAGAGTAAATCAAGGAATAAATACACTCACGTATTTCCACTAGACTTTTAGAGGGCGGTAGGGAAAGAAGAATAAAAAAAATAAAAAAAAATCAAGAAAGGACCGTCTCATTGGTCGCTTCTTGGTCACGTGTCTTGTTTACATATTGTGGTGCGTACGTGCTGGAAGGACTTACCTATTCTGATGGAAATTCGCGTCCCGCTTTCAGCATGTCCACGTACGGGAGAAAATTTTCAAAGGTAATCAAGAAAAGAATTGTGTGGAAACTACATAAATACCGGAATCTTTTCACTCTCTGCACAATGAAGTCGAGCTGAAAACGGGGCCCACCCTTCTCTGGTGGCATCGGAAGAAAGGAAATTTGAATGTACTAGGAACCCTTTCTAATGAAAGGTAGAAACTGCGTTTGGTGCTTTGCATACTGATTCAACTGGATATGACATCTTTTTTCCCTCCTTCTTTCTTTCATGGAAAAAACCGGGAGAAATTTCGGGTGCAATCAAGAACAGTTGAGATTCAAGAGGCTTTTCTTTTTTTCAGCAGTTACAAAAAGTGATGAATACTCTAAGTTTAATGTGGTTAAAGAAGGGAAAAAAACTGTAATAAAAAGTTAATACAAAATTGATTTTAATCTAAATCTGAAATGAAATACCTGCAACGACTAGCAATTTGATGGTGAATGAAATTTCTGTTATTATTTTTATGTACATACGTATAATACCTTCGAATCAAAAGACGTCGCCAAGTACAGCCAATTGTGAAAACCGTTCCCGCGCACGTTCGAATATCGTAGTAATAATAAAGGTGAGAGTATTTGGCAACATATATTGAATTAGCGATGCCTTTCCGTTGGACGAAGTTGGTTGATGGTGAAAAACGTAAATACCAATTGTTCAAATAAATTACAAGTAAAGCGTGGAAAAGTAAGTTTTTAATAATATCAGAACGACCGTGAACGACGTGTCGTAATTACCATAATTTCCTTCCCAATTTTCTTTTTTCAATCCTTTTATTGTGAACGTGCGTGCGTCAAAATATATTTATCAACATATACATAATTGAATTACACAACTTAAGCAATTGTCTCAATTCAAAGAAAAATGCTTATATATATTTTTGTGTTGATATAACGAGAAAAAAAAAGGAAATCAATATTCATTCCTGTAATATGTTCAATGGACTAAATTCATGTGACGGCATAGTCACATGATAACAGCAATCACGTATTACCAAGTAATCAATTCAAAAGTTATAGTCACCTGGCGTTATAGTCACATGATAAATGTAATCAAACGTTTCCAGCTAATCAATTCATGCGCTTTGCCGTTGCCAGCTTTTGCTTTTTACAGAAATTTTCTTTGAAAAATTACATAATTGTCAACAATAAAACGCACTTAGGTACAAAAAATGCACTTGATTTTGAAGAACATATATAATATAAGAATTTTTTTGCACCTAAAAATATATATTTATATATATAGGGAGAGTGAACTAATAGTAGAAATTGAAAAAAGAGCATGTCTGCATTGTTGCACACCCGGTTTGGATAGTTTGACTGAAAAAACGGTTTTCGAAGCCAACTTTTGTCATTGTTTTAACAGTTACATTGTTACAACAATGTAGACAAATCTAAGTTGGCGTCGAAAACCATTAATTAATTTAACTACCAGTAATTAATGAATTAATATTTGAAAAAATGTATTAACATCGAGTGTCATCCACTACAATTTCAAAAAAAATTATTTGAACTTGATTGGATGAATAGAAAGTATTTTATTAACGATAAGAAATAGAGAGAGAGAGAATGTGTGTGTAAGCTAATAGTAGGAACTGAATTAATGCAAGAAGTGAAATATAAATATCCATATAAGAAAAGGGAAGAACGTTTAAAGAACTTATTTAAACTAATTAGAAGTATTTCCCTCGACCAATCAAACTAATGAATTTTTTTAAAAAACTCAATTAAATAATATATGCATGATGCGAGACTTAGAGCCCGCAGCAGAAGCCGCGGATCGATACATACCAATTAACCATTGCACAATACCGCTTTAAAATTCACACACCGAAACAGATTTTTGAAATTACAATGGCATTCCGAGCCTCGGCCAACCTGAACTCTTTAAATTTCCCTCCGGACTGCTTAGGGAACCAATGCCGTACAGAGGGAAAAATTACAGGCGGCAGAAAACCTCTAGAAATTTGTTCCGCTCGGAGCCGCACTCTCAATTTCCGATTTTGCATTCAGGTTGTCGAGTAACACAAAACCGCATCCTCCTGGAATGGCAATCCTGGGCAGGCCAAGGTGTTATGGGCATCGTATACCCTGGAGGGGTCAGGAGCAATGAATCCGGTAAGTCTGATTGCCTCTAAAACCCAGAGGCCCAGGGGGGCGGAAACAAAGTCGGTCATCCTGAATATTAAAGGGCGTAGCCCCCGGTGGCCTTGCCAGATTCCACTTTCCGGTAATCTCTTTGAGGATCTTGACCGGAATGCCCAATGAAATCGAAAAGGGACCTTCCTCGGAGTGACTCGGGTGACAGGAGAGATCTCTCAATTATCGTGCACAGATAGGAATCGAAGAAAATACTCTGGTCACTTACTCACTGGAGCTTATTTATAGAAAGCGTCTCAACTCGCTTTTTCTATTTTTTTACTTCTCTCTCCTTTTTTCCCTCTTTCGTCTTACATTCGCATCAAAGGGAAAAAGAGACTTTCATTGGATAGAAGTGAAAATTAGGGTTGGTTACTCTTTTTTGTTATTATCGAAGGTGGATATCTAATAGGGTTTCTTAGGTGGATTTCGTTAAGCTTTTTTTCCCCTATGTAGGTTTAAGAATTCTTTCCTTTTCCACTATTTCCACCTCTTCGGGTTTTGAATCAAGACCGCATTTCAAAACATTCATAAAATTTCGTTAATGGTGATTATGAAAACTGCAGTTTAAGGCATGAAATCGAGTTAACCAATATATAATCCAACTAATCAATATTTCACTATTTTCTTTTATAGTTCATCCACTTTGAAACGTGTCTATTATAAATCTAACGTTCAGGTAAAATAGAATTCGGAATTTTTGAACCCCTGTCTGGGGGAAGAAGTTGAATTTTCAGCATAAAAGTACGATGATACACCTAAAAAATGATCTAATCAGAAACTTCATTATTTTTTTAAAGAAATTTAAAGTTCGAAAGATTATTGATTAAATTTTTGCTTAAATGAAGGAAATGAAATATTTTTACATTAAAATATTTCCGTAGAACCGCTATGAGTGTTATATATATATATATATTGAATTTTTTTTCAATAGAGGCATGTTATATTTTTAGTGATTTTTATTTAGGTTTTGTGTACACCTATAATTACAACTACAGAACCTAATTCTAGTTTATGTCATAATATAGAACACGATATACTTATCTTTTAATATGAGAATTGCAGATATCTTTAAAATTTCTCAGCTAGCCCATAAAGGGAATTTTTTTTTAAATATTCATCAATTAACAATATATAAACTAGTTCTTTTATGGTAAGGGGGGGGGGTGAATTCATGACAAATGCTTATAACTACTAACAGCAAAATTCTTTATAAAGATTTGAAAAACGGGCAACTGATAATTTATTTTCTCTCTGTTACATGGGAGAATATTTAAAACACGAAGTTTTTCTTTTCTTTTGGAAATAAAAAGCAATACGACATTTATTTATAATTTTTTTTAAAAACTTATTTTCACAGAGTTGGCGGGAGAAAAATTACTAAGCAATTTTAGGAAAAAATTCAAAATTAATAGTGGTTAGTCCTATAAAATTTTATCACAGATTCTATGAATATTCGCAAACTACTGTATTTAAAAACTAGCTGCTTTAATTACAAATTTTTTACTACACTTAATAAAACGAATAATTAAAAAAACTTAGATAACAGTGCACAGAAAAAAAATTATGTGCTTTACCGTTGAACTTTCAAAAACTATTTTATTCTACGCATTTTCTAATTGATATCTTTACAAAATCAGGGGTCCATTAGCACGAAAAGGTAAAATGTTAGTTCCTCCACTAGGAGTTATTCTTCATCCGAACATTTCTATGCGAGTAAAAACAACTGAAGGAATAAAAGATTTTTTTCACACACCACTATACATTACTCTTTTGCTTTCGTGAATTTTTTCACACTTCGGAAAAGAACATTTAGCCCATAAAAGAACGCGCGTAAACTGCCATATAGCTTTTCAATTACGGAACTTCTATTTTGGCGGAAACCCCCGTATCTTTGTGGTCAGATAAGTTCTCAAATTGCTTTGTTATCGGACCCGTGCATCGCCGCTTTTCTAACCGGAATTATTTTAATTAATGACTAACAGTTCCCTCTTCGCGGTTAATTACTTTCGCTTTTATTCACTGGCGCTTTTCGCGCGAACGCTATCTACGTGAAGGTAATCGTCGCCCATTGGCTATTCCTTTTGTTGCCAGATCGCGATGAAGAAACGGTCAACCAATAACGTGCAACTAACTGTTCGCTTCAGAAAGATTGGAGAGGCTGAACAGAAAAAAGAACAAAAAAATGAAGATAAAAAGTTTAGAATGGTTTGCGCTTTGGAGAGAGAAAAAAACTTTTCATTTCCCCCCGCGCTCTTTCGGTATCAGAGTAAAAACTTGATTTGCTATTTCCGTCACTTTTTTCACTGTTTCGCGCTTTTTATTTGACTTTTATTGTTCTTTTTCGAACTTCCTGTCTTTTTTCATATCATCCCAATCCAACGCGACGGCCATTTTCTCAACTAGCTGTATTTGAATATAGGGAAAAAAATTCGTCCTAGAATACTAAAAACAAAGTACAGGTCGAGGAGCGTGGATATTGAACTTTTGTAATTAAATTAAACCCAATTCAGAAATGACAAGAGGTTATTTTCCCCCCTCTTTACTTTTCCCTTTTTATTTTCTTCCTTCCCTTTTTCTCCCTCGAAAAAAGATTTTTCCTCAGCGTGTTTTCCCTTTTCACTTTTTTAACCGCTGCATTTGTCGTGCTAGTTCGGGGAACGGGCACCAGAAGAACAAACACTATTCTTTAATTTTTCTTTGACTCACTTTTTTTCTCCCCTTTTTTCTTCCCTCCTCCCCTCAATACCCGGGTGGTATCGCAATTAAGTCCAAAAGGTTCAATTTCAAAGCTTTGCAAAATTTATCATGTTCGGTAAAGAACAATACTCAAGAAAACAAATGAGAAAAAGGGGGTTGAAAAGGGGGGATGAAAATCACATATATACACATGAAGTGTGGATAAAAAAAAATTTTTTTTTTAGGAGAAAGCGAAGGGAGAAAGGGTAAGGATAAAAAAAACAGAGAAAAAGAAATAACAAAAGAAAATTAGGAACAATCAGTGGGTTTTGTATGCAGATGGAGCCGTAATAAATAAGTAAAAAGTAATTTCCACTAACACTAAAGGGTGTATTCGTTTTGTGTGTGCATATCATTATCTGCCTTTTTGAGCGGTGGGAAATTCTTTCCTGTTAATTACTAATTGATTTGATTAGTCCATTTTTTTCCCCGACACCGCTGAAAAACTTCGGGCACTTCCAACTGGGAGCTAGTTTTTGTGGAGGAGAAACAAAAACTATAATGACTAGCGGTTAAGTTGCACAGGCCATTCTTTTTACACGGGCGTTTAATTCTAATACTTTTTATTGCTTTCTTAAGGAAGTTTTTTTTTAAAAAAAACTGCACGTGCAGGGAGATAGGGAAAGGGTAAGGGTTAAAAAAAATCACTCCACAATTGCCATCTGACAATTTCGACAAAACCACTGCAAACAATTCATTCGTGGAAATATATATAGAAAAAAATTGGAAGTTCCATAAGATGATGGGGAAAAAAACTACTCTTTCCAACCAATATACTTTGTGTTTATACATTACTTTTTTTTAACTGGCAAAAGATTTTTTTTTTTGTTATCCCACAGGTTTTTAACCGTCCTTTTAACTGAAAGATTTGCATTAAGTTGTAATAGAGAAGTTTGTGAAATTTGCTTTAAAAACAAGGCGAAACTTTAAAAGTGCCGCGACTAGGGAATAATTTTTTTCTCCTCCAATCAAATAATTTTTTTCTCTTTTAAATAGAAATAAAAACTTCAATTAGCAGCCCAAAAGTGGTTGCCTAACTTTTTATGTATTTGTAAAAAGTTTTTAACCACCTTCAACGCTTTATTTATATATATTTTTTCCTCCACACATAAAAACACCTCGTTCAATTACTTAAACACAAATGTCCACTTTGTGTTGCGCTTTTATAAAATTACAAAACAAGTTAAGACAAAAAGGAAAAAGAAATCCGAATCCGCAGCAAATGTGAATTTTTTTTTCCAGTTTCATTGTGCGCGGAAAAAATACTTTAAAACATGAAACAGTATCATTAGAAGCTTTTTTTAAGGTCACCCAATGTAATCAACGATACAACGTTTAAATAGATGGTGATATCTTAAGTAGGGCTAATCTTAAGAATTAATTTTCATCTAAGCAAGCATATAGTAAACCATTAAAGCGAATAATTTATAAAATGCTAAAAAAACGTAGAACCAAAAAAAGCAAGAACGTTTCTTTTAGTAAAAGAGGAACACATTTTAAACAAATTCACGTAATTTATAAAAAAAAAATATATTACTATTAAGAGACAAAGAAAGTTATCATCAATCATTTTTGCAGTTCTAAATATTAATTATAACAATAAAATTACTACACAATACCACAGGGAAACAATTATGCTATAACAAGGGAAAAATGCATATTTAAATATTAAGCAGTATATTTTTAAATATCAAGACAATAGTCAAATATATGCTTGAACTACACAAAGAATTTAATTTACTACTTAAAAGTGAATTTTTTTTCCTTCAAAAAGAAAAGGTATTCAGAATTTTCATAAAAAAGGGACTTCAGGCGGTTTCTTTCAAATCGGAAATTCTCAATCCTTTTTTTTAAAAAAAAAAAAACGAGATTTTTTTTAATAAAAAAAGAATCAGAACAGAGTGAATGAAATATTAAACGGGGAAAATTCTAATTTAATTTTTATTAACGTCACATTCAGAAGCAACACAAGAGCTATTGGCGACGGACCTCATTATTTTGAACCGAGATCAAGTGAAGAGGAGGTGACACCTGAGCCAGCATCCCCCTCCACAGATTTTTAGACCACGCCAACATGAGGACTTTGAGCCTCGAAAGCCACTCTACACGGTGGAGAATCTTTAGTGGCACCAAGATTCTAACCCAAGGCTCAATAACGCTGCCAATGAGTTCCAAAAAATGCCACAGGAAAAAAAGAAACTTAATGTAAACTAGATGCGGAATAGCATCACGATATGCTTATACTTCAGAGGTGGAAATACGTCATTTAGGAAATTTAAGGTGAGGCAGAAAATTAAAGAATATTATATTTGTTTGGATGGAATTGTATCATGTCAAGCCTTTTACCAACGCCATCTACTGTATTTATCTTCTGCGCGATGGCAACAAGTTGTTTGCTTCGACTTGTTTGTGTGATATAATCTAGGTAGAATGCTCAGTTCCTGTACTGCCCCTCGCTAAGAGAGGTTCTGGCCGCACAAAGCTGCTGGCATTTGTCTATATCTTTTAAACGCAAAATTAAAGTGTTAAGTTTCTTCAAACAAGAGTCACATTTTTATTAGCCCTGTGTGGCGGACAATATTGAAAATTTTTTAACAATAACCACTTGGGCTATATCACAGCTACTACATAATTCTAAACAGGAAAACTCGGGAATTTAGTACGAACGGAAAATATGAAAGCGAATCTAATGCCTAAACAATAAAATAACCCAAAATACGATATAAGCTGCAGTCTAATTTTAAAACCCATTTATCTAACCTTCACTTCAATCCATCGACAAACGACGCTGCGAATATTCACCTGAAAACTTCTTTCAAGAAAACACTCCTTACAACTCAACACACGATCCAACTTCGAGAAAGCAGCTCTTTTTGGGAAGATCGGCAGAGCAATTACCTCCAGACAAAAGGATATGCTTTCTTTCAACCAAAACCCGCAATATCTCACCACGAAATTTCAAAGAGAGCGCAAAGAAAAATAAAAGAAAAAGAAAGAAAAAAGAAAAGGCAAGAATTCTCCCCCTGCATTATGCAAACAATCACGACTTAATAAATATCCACCCCTCTCGGAGAAAAGTCACTGGGAATGCGACTCGGACGGTGATGGCTCACACATGAAGTGGCCGTTCATAAGTTTAACCGCCATCACCAGATGATGATCATAATCACGATAAGTAGAAGAGAAGAACCCTCCAGAGAATTCCTTGGCAAAATTCTTTCAACGGTTTCCCCTTTTGTGGCGGATGCCACTAAAAGATCCATCTTTCTGTTTCCCTGGTAATGGCGGTTAAGACTGTTTTTCCACTCGCCATCCACTCGGGGCTTTTCTTGAAAGGAGAACTACTTTGGGAAGGTGAAAAGTGGTGGACGAAACAAAAGGATTGCCACACATTTGGGCAAGAACGATAATTTAGTGGGATTCTCGAAATGAATTGTGGCTCATGGCTAAGTGTAATCATTACGTGAAGTCACTTTTAAAAAGGGAAGTGGTATTAGTTGACACATTAGGCATGCTTTTTTAGCACCTTGGTTTAATAAGAATAACCTGGCACATTAAAATGTTAAACGACTTCATCCAAAGTACTTTTCAATAATTGCGTTTTGAAAACAACTTTAAGGCTGTCTTCTCCTAATGTCAAAGTATAGAACAACATTTCGACTCATTTTTCATATGGAAAAGTGTTCCATTATCAATACTGCATTTTAATATCACTTAATTATGAAAAGCAGCATATTTTAATACTGTTCAACTACCTTAAAATTTTTTCTGTATAAAATACATCTCATATTTAGTTTATTATACGTAATGATAATTTAATATTTAATGTAATCAGTTTCTAGTTTTAAAAAAAATTACAGAGTTTTCAATATTTTATTATAGACAAAGCAAGGTAATTACTAAACATATGTCATTAAAACCATAGAATTTAATGGAAGTATTGGGACATATTTCTTCTATCTCAAAATAAAGTTTAGATCCCATACATGGGGCTTTAAATTATAAAAGGATTAAATTTCCTATGTATTAAGAAAGTCTACAATGAACGCATGAAAAATATTCAAAAGATAAATTATTTTATTAAAATGAAATTATAGTTATTTAATTGCAATTCCTGGCAAGATGATATACGCAAACATTAATCCCACCAAACAATTCAAATATCGCAGTAAATCTGCAATGAAAATTGCTAATGTCATCAAATGCATTTCATAAAGTTAAATTCTTATGTTTAAGTACTAGCATGAAATATCAAAAAAAAAATATATTCATTATTGAAAAAATAGAAATATTAAATTAAATTATTGACAATCATAGACAAATGAGAGCAAAATACCCACCAAACATTCACGCAGAATCCTGAAATTGATTCATAATGCATGTTATAGTTTAAATTTCAAATTATTCTCAATGATTGCAAATACAAACTTGCTTGTATCTTTTCTAAGGCAAAATAAAACTTATTTAATGCACAAATTCTAGCTTTATTCTAGATAATTATTACAATAACTTATTCACACATATTCACTGCAGTAAGTTTCTCGAATACCAGCAAAGCGGTAGTAAAGATTCCTTTTCATATCGCATATAAATTCAAACTCAGACATTCAAAATCCTTTCAATTTTCATTCAAAATAAAAACGTTTCCTCATACGGAGAGAAAATAAGATACAAAAAAACTTCATCGTCTTTTAGCAAAACACGAATTCAATAATGTAAACCTTTTACAAAGCAAGACAAAGGTGTTGAAACAAATTCTTGGGACCAGGTAATGGAGGAGCGAGCGAATTCCTGTCTACTTTATCTCATTTCTCCTTCAACAGGCAGAAGCTTGACGTAACTACCTCATATTTATTTCATTCCTCCTGTCGAGGAAAAAGTTTTGATCCTTCTTGTCTCTCTCTTGTTAAAACTGTTTGGCTGCAGCCTCTTATCTAAAACGAAGGGACAAATTTATTTGGCTTCTATTTTTGACAGCGCAGTCTTAGATAGGCTGTTTACGCTAGAGTAATTTTTTCTCCCGTGTCGTTACTCCTGGTTGTCTGTTCAATGTTTGATACGCTACATTTGGCCCTCAGCGTGCAGCCCTTTCTCATGATAGGATGAGTAAGATTTTCTTTTTTTCCCCTTCCGTCTTTGTAATAAAGTAAACGAACCCTGAAAGTTGTTTTCCAGAAATTATTATTGCAGGTATAATCTATTGCGTAGCTTAATGGAATACTGTCTTTCTATATGAAGTACACTATTGTTCTCCCTGAAATTAAATCTAGTATAACATGCTTTTGGATAAGTTATAAGTATCTGCTTGAATCTTTTTTTTTAATTCAGACATACAGGGATGAAAAATGGATCTTACTTTTCTAAAACGTATATTAAAATAAATGCATACTTAAACCTTTCACTAAGTCATCAATAAGACTACCAGAAATGTGAAACTAACTAAACGAAACAATGAACTACATTTCGTAATAATTAGCCGGCTGGGTGGCGTTGTTGGTTAGTCGCTGGCCTTCTGCACCTAAGGTTAAGGGTTCCCAAGTCGGTGGATTTTCGTGATGCAGAAAATCGACAGCGGCCATGTCGTATGATTATATGACATGAAAAAAAATCCCTTAGCTGCCTGTTTGGCTTGGGTGCTCTCGACAAAATTAAAACCCTAAGTCCCACAGCTCAGGTGTCTCCCTCTGGGGAGGAAACTGGGCGTCAAAATTATTTACGGTAACTTGTATTGCCTATAAGGTGCCGCACTAAAAAGTGATACCAGCTCCTGGGGGAATGTACTAGACCTACAAAAGTTAGATAACAATGCGCAGCCCCATTAGAGAAGAAGACATTTCGTAATATGTATACTTTCTTGATATTTGTTATACAATTATTTTTACTAGTACTTTTACCACTACAAAGTATTTTACAAGCATGTATACTAGTATACATGTTTGCATTCTACAGACAAAAGGTAGACTTTTTAAATATATAGACAATTTTCTTTATAGAATCTCTTTCAGAAAATAAACAATTCAACTAGAATAGCAGAATAAATTTCAAGTCGTTCGTAATTTCCCTCATAACGCAACATTTGTATAAAGACAAAAACGAGCTCAATTCTTTATTAGCTTCGATCATCAGGGACGGAGAATTGTTGTGGCTCCAGGACCATACTGTGAAAGCGGATGACACATGAGGGCCGTACTTTGTGATTGCATGTAAAATGATTGCATTCATCAATTAAATTTGCATCTTAGAAAAGGTAGTGTCATTTTTTCTTCAATTTATTTATTATGCTAATTAAATAACATATATAGCTGCAAGCACATTTAATTTAAGAATCAATTTAATAAGACAAATGTGTGTACCCTATTACCTTTTTTGACTATCTTGCTAAATAAACTCTCCCAAGCCTAGATACATGCTATAGCAACATTAATTCCAGATAGGTTTTGCGAAATGGATTACTCTTATCAATCTTTTGAATTTAAAATCAGCCTTTAAATACACGCTAGTTATTTATTTGCGAATCTTTTGAAATATTTTCCACGTACTTACAAATATTAAATTCCTTTCCCCCTCATTTTACTCTCATTCGGGGTAAAAAGCTCTTCAATTTATGATACAATAAGATCTTTTTAAACTTTGAAGCCCAGCCCTTTTTCAAAATAAATTCAATCATCAAATGCAAAACATCAACAGCGGATAAAATGGGATAGAGGAGGGTATTAAAGAGTTGTATATACAGGGGTAGGGTTTGGGGGTTCAAACCCCACCCCTGTGAACCCCACTGTTTATGTGGTTTTCAACCCCTCCCACATAAATCAACAGAATTTTAATTTTCAGCATAATTACGTCCAGTGCTTTCGTCTAGGTTTTCTTTTAAACATAACCTCACCCATGAAAGTAACCTATATACGCCACTGCTATTAAATAATTATTAACTATAAAAATATTTTTCGAGCATTTTTATCTTTCGATGCCATAGAAGAACAGTTTTAGTTATTATTAATATTTCAAATAAAATTACTACACATCTTTACATTTAGTAAAAAAAAAAAACCCCGATTTTAATGAAAGTATGATTTAAAATTCTTTAAAATGTCGTTGCAAATTAATTTTGTTTAAAAAAAACTGAGGGCAAATTAAGATATTTTATCCAACGATCTTGTTACATAAGTCTTTTTGAATTGAAAAGAAAATAACTCAGAAGAAACCAGTAAAAATATAAGACAATTCACAATCATATATGGATATCACTACGTAAAAAATAAGCATACACATTGAATCCCAATGAGCTTTTACCCTACAGAGGCACACGGCACCTACAAATAACCGAAATGGTATCCATAATTATTTCATTTATCAACAATTCTAATGTCACATATTTCAAGTAATGTGTCTCCCGCCTTCCCCTACAGGAATAAAAACACCATCGGAACGAATGTCATCATTTTCACTGGCATCTCATCTAAGAATGAGAGAGATTTGGCAACCCAATCCACATACCAAAACACCAAAATCCGCCATAATGCGCGTCAATCACGCCGTAACACGCCCACAAGCACAAACGTCCAGCCAACAAATAAAAAACCAAAAACTTCTTGACATACAACCTAAAAGGGAGAACAATAAACACATCAAATTTTTTTTCAGCCTCCTACCCCTTAGTAAACTTCCCAATGGAGGGACCCGGTCATAATACGTAAAAACCGCAGAAGGGCACACCCAGAGGGCCCTGCAGCGGCACTTATGTCTTGCCCGTTGCTTACGTAATGTCGAAAAGCGGGGCCCCCTTCAATGGCTCGCTGTCGGATTTGAAGGAGGGAAATTTATAGTTATCTATTGTTTGGCCGTTACACTGGGTTCCTGCGCGCGGGGGGAGGGGGATGTCAGGGGGACCTTCCCTATGAATGGCGGTAATCAGTGACAGGATGTCATTTGTCCGCGACTGAATCCGCGGAGCCGCGAGAGCGAAGTAGCGATGGTGATGATGATAGGGATGTTGAGCTGATGGATGATGTTAATCCGGTATTCTGTTGCTCGCGAGTAAAATGCCTTTAGGAGAGAGAGCACGAGGAGGAACATTCTTTTTTTCCCTCTCCTCCCTTCTTTGCTTCGTCCTCCCCCTTTATCGGTGCACTTGCCTGCATTAAAGAAGAGTAATTTTTGTTTGTAGGAAGAAATCTTGGCTAACTTCTTCAAACCAAAAGGGTTGTTTGGCAATTGAATAGGATGCGGAAGCGGAGGGAGAGGAGAAGGGAAGACGTTGTGACAACTTAAAAGGATTGCATATAATTACGGATTTATGTGTTCCGGGAATCCAAAATGTTAAAAATAAGGCGGGATCGTTTGGAGTGCCGCGGTGATTTTTAACCGTCGTGCGAGGTTGGTGACAGGGTAGGTTAAGTTGTGCGTCTATCCATCACAAATTTACCTTTCCGTACTCTTTGCAACTAAACACAGAAAGATATTCATTAAGGTTATTTAAGTTTTTACTAATAAATTCAGGTATTTCAGCACTCTTACGATATGCTTAAAAATATTTTTCTGTAAATGCGTAACGATTTTCCATTAGTAAAATATAGAAATAATAAATCGTAATCGAATTTCCTACCACACTTTTAGATACATTATACCTAGATTTACGGGACATGTCATTTTGCAGGATTTTCGAACTTCACGGGCAAAATAACACGTCATTACTATTACCCCCCCCCAATTAATGCTGACAATTATTAGTATAATGAGTTGAATATGTCTCCCCTTCAGCTTTGTTATTTTAAATTCTGTATGATAAGTGCATAAGAATAACAATAAGAATTTGAATAAATTTGAACTTGTTTTTGTAATCCCCCGCAACAAATTTCATTAATTTACATTAAATATGGGTAAAGAGAGATTGCATATCTCTGTTACTAACTAAACTAAATTAAACTTATTATTAAAAATAACAAAATAAATGGTTACCTATATCTGTCAGTTTGGCAGGTGTCCGTACAGAAAAGCATATAAAAATGTCCGTAAATCTAATGTTCATTAAATTGGATTATTATAAACCCTTTCGTGAAAAATATAGATAGTTTATTCTCAAAGCGATGCAATTGTTTTTTATTCATAACAATAAAAATCACGAAAGAATAATTAAAAAATTTAATTAAAATTTTTTTTTCCGGAATTCAGTTTCGGTTAGACTGCAGTACTTGTTACAAGAAAATTTTAATTCATTAAATAACTATAATAATATCTATTTTCTTATATTAAAGAAAAAACTATATATTTTCGAATATATTTAGCTATGCAGTAAATTACATTTGTGTTTTAGCAGAAAGAAGAAAATTAATAATCAGCTCTAAAACTGTACAAAAACTTAATTTCATTTTTGCTCTTTCTCTGGAAATTCAAAAATTGAATGAACATAATTATTAACTAAGGCGAATTTAAATGCATTTTGTAAACAACAGAAGATAATATCCGTAAAGTATTTTTCTCATATACATCACTTCTCAAGCTGTGAAAACAACTTCTACAATTCGTAAAATCCTATAAGTTTTTTTTTATTCCCAAATTTATGCAAATTGGGATTCAAATTAAAATTTATACCGAAACTTTTGTTTAATTGTTATTAAAAGAACGGTAGGCGGACAATTCCCGGGGATTCGTACGAAATACTCTTTAAAGCTTAATAGTAAAAATATACTTAATAATAAAAAAAATTTAAAAAATAAAAATTTGGTTATTTGCTTGCTTTATATTATACTGAATGTAAAGAAAATGGCGGAAAATTTACATTTTTACAAATTACAAATTTACATTCAAACATAACAAAGAATGAGAGGTGTGAAAATCCTTACATAATCTTCAACCATACATAACATCTCACAATGTTCAGTTCTTTTTGGAACAGGAAAGTGTCTTAAGCGATATCGTTTACTGTTTGTTTGGTAGTTTCTAAGCAACAAAATTTTAAAAGAAAAATAATTATACAAATTTGAGAGGTTACACCAAATGCTATAATACCAAAAACACATGGGTAAATAAAAATTCAGACTTTAATAAACAGCGGAGTCAAATTTCAAAAAGAACAAAAAAGGTCTTTATTTTAGACAAATCGCACATGTCTTATTTAACAATCACACGGTACATTTCCCAACAAAACACGATTAGTAAATCTGGTTCCAGACAAGGCATACGTGTACGCAGAACTTATTTCTATCTACCAATAAACCAGAAGCCTAAAACGCTGCAAAATACACAAAACTTTAAAAAAATATTAAAGGGGAAAGAAAGACAAGGGAGAGGGAGGGAAGAGCAGCTCGGTGGTGTTGTTTGCCACGGAACAATCTCCGATCAAAGAGCGGCCGCAAGTTTACGGCTCAGACTTGATCCCCGTATCCCGAGGCCAATGGCTTACGTTCCATTGAACTGATGACTTAATCCCGGGGGCCGAGGGATGTTGCGGAGGGATGATAATAACAGTCCGGCATCTACTTCACCGGGTCCGATAGGGGGGCGCCTCACCGAGACTTTTGGGATGTGACATGCCAAAGGTAAGGTTGGTCACTGGTTCTAGAAACTATTTTGTTACTCATTTTAATAATGAGTACCATAAGCTCAAAACATATGGGATATAATGATGGATTGATTATTTAAGTTGCATAAGAGGTAACAAAAATGCTCTTTATGACGAAAAGAATACAAACATTTATGAATACGTAAATTTACGTCATTTCAAGCAAGGAGGGCGTGCGTAAGTGAGAGTTATATTAACGTCGCAATAAAAACTCGATGGGGCTATTGGCGACTGACCTCTTAATTTTGAGCCTTGGTCAAATGACGAGCTGGGACTTCCCTCTTTTAACTACCACAGCACACCAAAGGAAGGACAATGAGCCTCGACAGATTTCACGTGCATTGGCCCCCTCTACATGGCGGGTCTTCAGTACCACTAAGCTCAAACTCATGACACACCAACTGCGAACTTGTCACCGTAAGGGTTCTTAAATGAAGAGGGGGCGGGGAGAGAGACATAAATTTATGAATATATAAATTTGATTTCAAGCATAAAGGGGAAATATATAAGAGTATGTTACATATGATCTCATCTAAATACATACCTTTTCTTATGGATTACACATTTCAATCCTTTTATTATAAACAGGTAGAAACTGAGCATAAAATTTAGTTAACTAAAACCTTTCTCGTACGCCTAAAAATAAAACTGCCTTCCTCAGGAACATCTTAAGGCTGGCTCCAGAACATCGGCCTCGAGGGGATCTTTTCCTGTCCTCGTCTCGGCCTCAATAAAATCATGTTTTGAATAATTTTAATCGTTAACTATTATTCTTAGACATACACTCCGAAAAATGAAGTATTTTGAACTATGTACCAATTGGCAACAGTAGTAAAACTGCTAATTTAAAATGCGATGTAAATTTTGCAGATTTAAAATGTAGAAAATGAATATTCTAATTAAACTTTATTTTATTATGGATTGATTTTGTTGAGTTTACATGTATATCCACCAAATTTGATATAAGGGTCGAAAATGGTGCCTTCTTTTTTTTTGCACACTCAATAAGTCTTAAGACGCAATTGGCATTCCCTAGCATATGAAAAAATGGGTAGGATTCAGAACCGATATTAAAAACACGTATAAAGAAATTGCTTACTTTCTATTGGATAGGGAAAAAATCATGTATGGTATTACGCCAGCATAAATTTTTTCGATTAAATTACCAAATATAAGTAAGGAATTTTCAATAGATGTAGAGCTCATTAATACATATGAAAAACAATGCATATCAATCATGATCATAGAGTGACTAAACCTTCGATCATATTGAAATTGAATTATTGAAACTTTAACAGTAGCGGCACTGCAGTCTCTTTTGTTTGTCTACTTATGAATATACGTTCAGAGTATTATGTGAGTTGCCTTTGTGATGTCGAAATAAAAGTTGTTCCTCTATGATTGACTGTCCGACCCATTCTGATAGGTATAAAAGCTTTGTTTTTGTCCATTGGAATTATTGAGAAAGAACATTTGATGTTAAGAAATATTTGCGAATTTTTCTTCGTTTTTAACTGTGAAAAAATTGAATAAATAATTTACGAAAACTTACGATACATAACATTCTGAAGAACAATACAACAACTATCCATGCATTTAAAATCTTACCAAATGAAATACAAAAATGTTAATTTAATAATTAACACTAGATATTTTTTTAAAAAAATATGAAGCTTTCTTTTAATGAAGACATAATTCAAGATATATCAGTTTTTTCTCCTCACCAATACTGTTTAATGAAAATATGTTTTATAATTGTTTATTTTACAAATATTCTTTATTCATGAATTTATTTCACATTATCAACATGCGTGATGATTCATTTAATTTATCCTATCGAAACCAAAAAAATGGTTCTTAGAAGTAATGTTAAGTCATTATATGTACCATTATGAATTATTTGTTTTTAAAACTCTCTATATCAGTTCTATTCAGCGAGGCAAAAGCTACCAGCAAAAGAATCTTTTTCGCAATGAATACCCAATCCCGGTTTCTTCCCATAGCTGACAGATGAAACTGGGGAAAAACGGAGAGAGATTGACTGCCCGGATCAAAATCTGGACTTTTCGAAATCGGAAGTCACCGGTCGTTGGGTTCCGTCGTATAGCCCCAGCCAGGGCTCGGTGATGTACGGTTACGACTTGAACGTACCGAGTAACTGGTCCGTAATTACTGATGAGAGGATTAAGGGACTGTAGGTTAAACGCCCAAACCCCAATGGTAATCGAAGGTTAACTGCTTCCCGGCGACTTTTTGGCGACTGAGGCTGTCCTGGAGCGTGAAAAGGATTGGCGAGGTGGGTGTGGGCGGGCCAATAGGAACGAGGTTTTCGGATTGGGATTGCAGCAATTTATCGCCAACGGATCTAGGTTCGAATAAACGTGTCTACTTTCATCCCAGGCTGGAAAAGAATCTATGTAAACAAGAGAGAGTGAAAAAAGGAAAAAAAAATCTCGCCATCGTTTAATGTTTTTGTGGCCTCAGACAAAGGGCTCAGTAACTCAAGATTCTTATCTTCTTCTTGCAGGAAAAGTATGTTTTTTAAACAAACTTTTACTCAAAGAATGTAGTATTTTTTAAAATAAAACAATAAGAAATATTTTTTAGAATTATGTGTCAGGAAATTGCGAAAATATAATTTTAAAAGTTTTGAAAGAAAGAATAAGTTAAATACCAAATACATAACTTTATGCACAGCAAGATTGTTTGAATTAATTGTGACATAATTAATTAATTACATATATAGTAAATAATTGTCCACTTATTTAATCAATATAATCAAGTTATGTACTTACAGACTTTTATATTCAACCGAACGTTAATTGCAAAATTAATAGAAATTTACAAAGAAATTCCAAAATCATTTCGATTTATTATTATTATTATTACTAACGACGTATTTTGGAACCACATGAGAGGTATTGACAAAAGATCTAATAATTCTGAATCAAGATCAAATAACGAAGGCGATACCCGAGTTGGTTGTCCCACTCTCTCCAGACTTCCACACCAAAGTGAGGTCTTTGAGCCTCGACAGATTGAACATGCATTAGATCTTTAACAAGGCAGATAATTTCGATACCGAAAGAAATTTTTTGACCCAAAAAGAATAAGCTTATTTCCTGAAAAACATAGAACTAGTGAAAAAAAAGCATTATATATTCTAACAAGGCAGTAAATTGCTTTCATTGAAGCCCTACTAAAATTACATGGATAATGCTATTTCAAACCAAAATCAAATCACTACGGTTTCACAAACTTCTCTAATAATTATCATTATTGTAACGATTTTTTTGAGATTAAAAAACATTTTTAATTTTTTAAACAAAGTTTAATATAGTGAAACGTGTACTTATACCTGTCATTGTAAAATGCATTATAAAAATTAATTGAAGATAAAATTATAAACACAAATGTAATTACTCATGGATGAATGTCTCAAAACTGCCTCGTATGGCATAAGGGAAAATAATACTTCTAATTTGCATAAAATGCGTTAAAAAAATGTAAGTTTTCTTATTCATATATTACATGATGTATTGAAAATTGTTTACCACCGATTCACACATTACGAATATAAATATTATCTAATAATGTAGCTTTTTAATGAAGTAATAGTGTAACTTAAGTATCAAAATCTTATAAATTATATTAAAAAAGTAAAACGGCAGAATTTGTTGACTTTTTTTTGTAATATACTACATGAAAATGCTCTTTAATTTTTATTATTGCGACATTATAAAAGTAAAGTAAAACTATATAAATAGTTGTATCGGTCTTCTATTTTAATATTAAAGAGAAATTTATGTGCATCGAGTTTAATTTGCCATTGCACGTTATGGATTTCACAATTTTCAAATTCATATCACTACCTCATATATTTATTTTAAATGAATGGCAACATCTGAAAATTTCAAAATATCCCAACGTTTCTCACATGAAATACAAAAAGAAAATAACAACACTGCATGTACTATAAAGAATTAAGGCCTCAAGAACTCTTCGTGCGGAAGTTAAAATTCGTCGTTTTAAAGCATCCCGGGTGGGAGGAGGGATGAAAAAATCTCTCTTAGTCTACGTGATAATAAAATGAATACAAAACCATCACTCAGCAATAAAACGACCTCCGCAGCCATCAGGGCCCAGTAACCGAAAGCAACAAACCCCGGTCCACTTTTCTCTCTTCCTCCCAAACGGATGCGGAAGAAGCAAGGGATGCTCCGTGCATCTCCATCCTCCGAAATGACTCAGGAACGGAAGTTTTTCGGTTCATCCAAACGTAACGCCACAGAGAAGAGAGAGGGAAAGTTTTTGTGTGCAGGGGCTTACTGCAGGAAACCTGAGTCACAGTACAGGGGCGAAACCCTGCGGGGTGGTAGGGAAGAGGAGAGGAACCTGAGAGGGTCCTCGTTGACTCCTGACTTCCGGCCAGCGGAAGGTGGAAACGGAGTTTGAACCTAGTCTAACAGAACTTGGCAGGAAACATGATTCAGAAGCAATAAGCATGAGGTAGTCAATTTGAATGCGAAAGGAATGAATAGGATGGACGGAGAGACTCGAATGGAATGTTTTACAAAAATTGAGGAAACTCTGTGAGCTGATAATGCCATTTAATGGAAGTTCATTTTTAAATTTTTGGTAATGTTTTGAAAGGTAGAAAAGGGGGCTAATTAAGCCTGTATTTTTATTTAAAAAAAGAATATAGGCTTGATCAATAAATATTTTCATTAATGTTTTCAGAATTGAATAAATTTTATGATAAGCATTTATAATAGAACTGGGGAACAAGCTATTGAATTATACCTACTAGAACTGGATAGTATAATAGCATCTAACATCAATGCATATACTTCAATATATTATGATTATTCAGCGGTAACGGTCAAATAACAAAATGTTGAATTATGTTTATTAAATAAATAGAACGGAACTAAAGTGATATTGCATAATAAAAAATATTTTCAATTAATTTTCATCATAGAAATTAGTAAGAAGATATTTTTGTGGCCAACCTGATTATTAGACATAAATGTGTAAATAATAATAAAATTTTTAATGGTTCACTATAAATATAAACAAATATATTTGCTATTTGCTAATGAAGTTGCAATCATATAAAATCTCTTTACGGTATCCGACTACGTACAGAACCGTGATTTTGAAAAAGCATGTAAATGAATAATTTGTTTTATATTTAATATCACCTGAATTAGAATACAGATATAAAATTCTTTTAAGAATATTATTACAATAAAGAATATTTTAAATGCAATTTTTTGGTAAATAATAAAGAAAAAATGTCATATTTTCAAAACATTCTCCTTTATGAAAAACGACTACACAATAATATTTTTCCTTCTGTCTAAAACTTTTGTATAGAAACTGAAATATATCATTTAGAAATGGATTTCTTTATATTTTAATACATCAAAGTAGAGAAAGAATTTTAAAAAAAAAGGTTATTATTTCAATTAACGGTAACTTTGAAATATAAATTTTTTAAAAATCCCAGTTCATGTTCTGCAGAGAAGTCTAAGGTGTATGTAACACAAATAATATTATTATGGAAGCATTTTTCATGACAGGAAAATGTTTAGTAAATTCTTCATTCTTTAAAAAAAATTGCATTTAAAATATTCCTTTAGTGAAATATTTCTATATTGTTTTAAGGTATCCGACTACCCTAAAATTGTGAATTAACACGTTTTACTCGAAATGTGTGTGTGGGGAAGGGGTGCTTTTTTTTTTTTTTTGTTGTTGAAAATGTTCAAAAACGGACAGCGATTGCTCAGAAAGTTTTGAAAATAATTCACTAAAATTTTTTACGTATGTTCTATATAATAGTAGAAGTGTTTTAACCTTCTGATTTATCAATCTTTGTTTTATTACAAAATTTACAGCCCCTTATGTGAATATAATTACTAGTTTTTTAAGCAATTTCATATGATAAAAAAGAAAAAGTGCTCTAGATTTTGTAAAAATTAAAATATCTCTTATCCTGAAGGTCATTTCAAAAATGAATAACATGGCAACACATCAGAATTGAATAATTGGAAATCTGTTCATAAACTTTGGGTTTATATTATATTCTATATTTGGGCTGCGTTTATGTTATTTTTTTTTTTTTTTTTGTCAATTTTACCCATTTTAATAATAATAATTTCTTTTTCTATTCTCAATTTTAGCATTTTTTTTCTTAAAATTTTCTAAACAAGTCTAAAAGCAACAAAAAAATCTTCATATCTCCATTTTTTAAAAAAAAAAAAAGTTGTCGCAAGTAGTCATATACCTCAAGATGATTATTACATGCATATTCTAATTCAGGTGATAATAAATATCAAAGAAATCATTTATATACACGCTTTTTTAAAATCAACTGTTCTGAACGTAGTCGGATAACTTAAGAGTTCAAAAAAGATAATTACAAACTACAAATTACTCCCCCCTTTTTTTTTAAAAATAGAAAACTATTTATTTTGTTACAAAAACTAACATAAGCATCTAAAGATCATAAAAATTGCCGCAAAATAAAATCCTTGTAGCATTTGTAGTCAACATGTATCCAAATTCGACATCGCATAACAATATCTAGTTTCTAAACCTAACAATGCATTTAAAACCAATCTTGTGCAATGCATGTACTAAAAGCTTGTAATGTATTTAAAAGCAATCGTGTTCAAATGGCCATTCATCCACTAATGCCCTCCTTCTATAATCAATCAATGTCTGCATTGGAAGTTTCATCTTTAATCACTTAAAATTTCCTAACAATATTCGCTTCACTGAAAACACCTCGTGGTATACAATTAATATACTAATAAGCTAACTATGGAAAAATTCACACTTTAGTAGTTTTAAATTTATTTTGAAATATTATAAATAAGTATTGCCGTTAACATGCATTATGACAGGTAAATGATAGTGAATATTATTTACCTTTATAAATGCATATTAACAGTATTATTACTTGATTTGTTATTACAACTTGCTAACTACTAATTATTGTATTTTTTACAATATTTCTGAAATGAATTTCGGTATTTTATCATTCATTGTCCAAAAAACAACATCAAATATGGAATAATTTTTTTTGACAGAAAAATAACATAGTATCAGTGGCGCATACAAAGGGGTGTCCTAGGGGTCCGGACACCCCTCAAAGCCCTTAAGTTTTTTTCGAATGGTAATAATCCTATATATATATATATATATATAACGTAAAATTTAATTATTAAGTAATTGTAATTAACATTTTATTTTATTAATTAATGCTAATTATTAATTCAATAATTTATTTTTTACTGTTTTTTTTTTTTGACAAAATCATAAGAATCAATTGGTGTTGTCTTGAGGTATGATACGAATTGGGTGACTTTCGACCATGGACCCCCCCCCCTCCCCTGAAAAATTTTTGTGTGCACTACCGCCTAGTATTAAACCAAATGCTGATTTTACTCTTGCATAGATTGCAGAACATTTACCGTACTTATTCGAATTCTTAACAAATTTTTGTGAAAAATGAAAACTAGTGTAAAATGGTTTATCGATATCCAATTTTACGAAATTAAAAGAAATTTAAAATGAGAGCTAATAAGAAGTGAATAATTAGTTATTTTACATATTTTACAAACTTTTAAATACACACATGAACCTATAATTGCTCCATACAACGAATTTTTCCCCCTTCGATTCTAAGCCTCACCCGATTTTCAGTAGCATTAACATTGAGGGAAAAGTGCGGCTTTGATTCGAGTAAGTACGGTAATGCACAACACGTTTTTCAGGGAATTAAGTGGCCACGGTAACCTAGTGGTTATGGTCACGAATTCGCGTCCGGCGTGCCATGAATTCGAGCTTCAGTGCCACTGAAAACCCGCCGTGTAGAGGGGATGATGCACGTAAAGTCTGTCGAAGATCAATGTTCCCTCCCGCTTTGACTTGGTGTGGTATAGTTTGGAGATTGGGGTGTCAGTCGAACATCGTCCTCGTCACTTATCAAAATTACGAGGTTCGTCGTCAACAACCCTCTTGTTGCTTTATTAATTCATGGAATAAACATATTCCATGAATTAATAAAGTTCACATTATTGTATAACAAAAAATATAATTCTATGATTCGTATCTTGTATTTATATGCTAAACATATAACATACGGAAGTAAATATTGGGTATGAGTAGAACATTCCAAAATTTTGAGAATGCGGTATGATAAATGCGGTTCATAGCTGGGGAATGCTATACGAAAAGTTTTAATATAAACTCGAAGAATTATTCAACTAGAATTCATACCCACGCAAATGAAACTATTTAACAAAATCGGGGGGGGGGGGATTAATGAAACGAAAATGCGATTAAATTCTTGGCAAATATTACATAACTTCTCCTAATTTAAGTATCAAAATAAAAAAGGATTTAGATTACTTTATAATAAAAAAAATCAACTACGCTGTATTTATTACACACTCCCACGCAAATTTCTTCCTTTTTCTCCCGATCCAAGAATAGTCCGAACCATTTTATTCATTTTTACGATCGTGCACCTTTCAAAAATGCGATAAAATTTTCTAAATATCTCCTCTGCTGCTGTCTCCACCAAATGCGCCTCTTACTAACAAACTATTCAACTTACTTCCGCTAATTTTAATTAAGTTGCAATTATGTCCCTTTTAACGAGCAAACTGGAACATTAAAAACAAACCATCCCCGACAAGCGTACAAGAGCAACACAGTTACAGTTCGCGATATAACTGTACAAACGAAATTTAATTTACTTGCACAAGTGCCACACCACCACAAATTTCGAATTCATTCCTCACCAAAAATATTTTTACGGCATTTTTCTCGACAGCGCCTCCGACGCAATATATGCAAATTTTTCCTTCTCGGAGTAGAGGGTTCTCGAAAACAGTAGAAGCCCGCCGCACAAATAAATGAATGAATGGAGATGTTGGTGAGAAGGTATGGGAAGCTCAGGTATGCCCGGGCATACCTCAGACCACCAATCCAACAAAGCCGCTGAAATACCGCAGTACTTTTACTCCCTCCCCCCTCTACGTCCGTACGTCCTTTTAATGTGCACGGTAACGTGGGAAGGTATTTCTCGTTTAAATTAAACTATCCCCTAATTAACTCCGAATCGAGCATTCCAACGTAAAATCCGGGAGCGTTTCTCCGGAGTATGCAGGGTGGAAAGGGAAGGCTGGAAGTGAGTTAAAGGAGGGGAGGGGGAAGGGATAAGCAGATATTTTATCTGTTCCTCACTTTTGTATTGTTTCCAGCATATTCTGGTTGTTTCGTAGCTCAATAATTTTCATTTAGGACTGACTCGGATTACGGTCGGCAATAAAGGCACAACGCAAGAGTTTGGGAGGAGGGAAAAAAAGTCATGAGAATGTTTGGTTTGGGGTTGTATGGCTTTGCTCATGGAGGAGGAGGGGTGAAAGTTAGGAGGATGACATAAGTGCGCCTTTTGGAGTTTAAGAGTGGTTTATGAAGAATGCAATTAGTTCCTCTAGGGAGAAGGAGGGGGAAAAGTTAGGTGAAACGCGAAAAGAAGGTAGAGAGGGTGGACGGAAAAGAGAAAATTTATTAGGACGCTTTTGTTTGAATTTTGCATTTAAGACTGAAATATTTTTAATGGATTTTGGCATCGCTGTTGTGAAGTTTTGAGTGAGTTTTCTGCAAAAGAATCGCTTTATTAGTAAAGAGATAAGATCTTAGAAGAAGAGAAAGAAAAGAAGAAAAAAAAGTTTTGCGAGTACAATGCATGATCCGAAGAATCCCGAGAAGGTACATCAAATGAAATTTTACGATTTGACAATGGTTGATTAAAAATAAATGCGATGAATATTAAAAATTTGTTTTAGATATATGATATCGAGCAATATTTAACGAATTCAAGGCATCTATAAAATATATTTAATACTTGAAAAGCTTTCACGCTATATTAAATCCAAAGATATTTATATACAGTTTAAGTAACCATATATATATATATATATATATATATATATATTTCAAAAAATTATGAAAATTGCGGATTAATTATGAAATTGATTAATTATGGGTTAATTATGAAAATTAATAAATTAATTCATATTTAGAATACCTAGCATCATGAAAGAATCTTCTCATAAATTTTTGGATTTAGTACTCGTATTATACAAATTAGCTAATATTTTTCTACAAATTTATTTGATAACCAATTTTGTTTCTTCTTCAATTATCACTTTTATAAAATACATGTTAGGTCTCATTTACAATACTTCTCAACGACATTTTCTTTTGATATTTGTTAAAATCTATTTCATCAGGTTGTTTTCAATTAATTTTTTCCGTCATTGCTTCTTCCAAATAAAAATAAATAAACTTTGTAATTAAAAAAGGCATTTATTCAAGATTTGGAGGAAAATTATTATAAATGATCTAATGAGAATTTTCCATACAATTTTAAGTTGACAATACTAAATCAATTCACAAATTGGACTTCATCTATGTCTTACATTCAATAAAAAAACAAAATAAGTCTAAGGTAAAATTATAACTGTAACTTTACAAAGCTCGCTAAAAAATTTTCTTTAATCTTATACAAAAATTTATTAAATTATTCAAACACATCAGAAGTACAAAATATTTATTACGAATTGAAGCTCGCAATGTATGACTTGCAGATTAAGTATTACACTTCCAAGTACTTTAAAATTAGACCTAAAACATCATTCCAAAATAACTAAGGAAGCAAATTAAAAAATAACAGAAATGATTACATCAATGATTATTCAAAGATTAATTCAGCTTTTTTGTAGCAATATTAAAAACCGATCAGAAATAGTTATTTCCATACGAAATAAGCTATTAAATGCTCAAGAATTAGAATACTTTCACAGTTGAAATGAATTAAATTTGAGGACACACTAATTTAAAAACCGTAGCTAGAACATAATAGAACATATTAATTTAAAATCGCAGAAAATTGTCGGTGTTTTAATGCAGGATTAAAAGACTAACGTAAGTATAATGAATGAAAAATTATTCATTTTCCCAGTGCACAGGAAGAAGGGTAAAAAAACATACATACGCACACACAAAACTGATTGCAAATTCTCCTGCCTGCAAAAACTCTAACAGAGCTAAACCACGGAATATAATCAGCGAGCCCCCCTGCCTTTTTATTAATTAAACGAACATGTTAAAGATAAACTGTGCCATAAATCTGATCACAAAAATCATTATTATTCCCAAAAAGAAAATTTTCTTTTTGGAGAAGAGATTTAATGATCTTTTTCGATTATAAAGGTAAAATAGCAATCAAAGAACCGGGCCCGAAATTAATAAACCGAAAATCATCACTGGCTATTATCATCCTGAAATAATGAATAAATGACATTTAATTGTGCAACATATTTTTCAATCAGGGAGGATATTAAAATCAATTATGCAAATGTAATTACCAGAGGTCTGTGAGCATTGTTTTTTCATGCCACACCAAAATGACTCATTAAAAACTATGCCATTGGGATTACACGGATTTTCTCATTGCTTTTTTCTAAATGAATTTGTTTTTCATTTGGAATTAATGAGATTAATAGTGGAAGGAGAGAGACGGGGTCTTCTCTCTCTCTCTCTTTTTTTTTTACTATTTTTTTATTACACGGTTTGACCGCTACAAGGCAAAAATAGTAAGTAACTCACTTGATTTTGCTGTCCAAATGATAATTTCCTTATGCCAAATGAATTAATATTTTGACGTTAAAAAATGGCGGACGCAAGGAAAAACTCCATTACGCTTATAAGAAAAACAGCGGCGGAAGAGAAACAATTGCTGTTGCATAGCTGTAAAGAATACCGATAAATGAATTCGAACATATTAAAAGGGAAGCAGCGGCTAATGTGCTTTGTAATAACCACTGAGCTATCGAAATGAATTAAAACAACTCATTTGATTCTTTTAATAAATGAACCATACTAATACCATCAAGGGAGGAAAAAATATTCTTAACTTGGTATTTTTGAAACGTTTCAATCTTAACGCAATTACTATTTGGTTATTTTATTTTGAAGTTTTACTGTGACATTTTTTTCGGTTAGTTAGAGAACTTTTATTTCACTATTCGGGATCCGATTTAACGGGTAGAAATTAAAAATATCGGAAACTCAAATCTCTTATATATTTAATGTTCTTGTTGATAGCATTAAGAATTTATTATTAAAAAAAAGAGCTCTTTTTTAGAATTTGGCAATTACGTGCTACAATGAAAATTGGATTGTAATTGCTACAAGTGTGTATTGACCACAAATGTATATATCGAACAGTTCTTTCAGCAGACTTTCAGTTATATTAAATTGTGTACTCAAACAACGAGACGGTGGCCCGTAAACTAAAATGATTGTTTATTTAGCGACAGTTGGTGCGTCGTGCTCTGTGGTTAAAGTCTACAGGAATACTGAATGCAAAATGTAAACAAACGATGACTACTAGAGGATGGTGTCTTTATTGGCATCTACAGTCAAACGCCAGCATCGAGTCCGTAATCGTGACCAACAGGGTACAACCTTAAAACCAAAAATTGATTTCAAGCTCTAACAAATGTCCAAAAAAAAATTATATCTTTAAATTATCACCGGCCATTTTAATTTGACGATAAAAAAATGTGCCTTGATTGTTAAATACATTTAAACTTTAAGTAAACGATTACTTATTCCAAGGTTCCGAATTAAATGCGTCCTGTTCGGATGTTCGGAGGAGAACAAATGAGAGCAGAACAAATATCCCCCCCCCTATTTATAGCTAACATACAATTCACCGTAGCCTTCCACAGTTTTAAAATTATCTTTTATCTTATGTTAATACCTCATAAAAACCCAGTTATTTTTATTCAGAAACAAAGAAAAAATTTTTAAAAAAAAGATTGACATTTTGAAAAAAAGAACGATGCAATAAGTTTTTATCTACGCTTAAAACAGAACATTTCGTTCATATCTATGTTAAATAACAAAATATAGAGGTAATTTAAATTTTGAAATAAAAAAAAATGACGTAGAAATTGAAATCGCACTATACACCTTTACTTGGACGTTAGATTGAAATTTAAAACAATAATAGTAATAATCAAATGCTGCTTTAGCTTACTAATTGCGGGAGGGGAAAAAATATAAACCACGTGATAAGTTTTTTTACACAAAAAATAAGTGAAAATTCTTTCCATAAAGTGAATTCACTCCATTGAGCTAAAAGAAACACCTGGGATAGTAATAAAAAAGTCTTACTTTTGTTAGACTTGGGTTCTGGTGTGAGACTGGGTTTCTCATCTTGCTGCTTGGGGCTCGTGCCCTCGACGGGTTCGGGAAATATGACGGCTGTGTCGCCGCGCTGAAGGTACTCTTGGATCTTCTTCTCCTCTTCGGGATTCTTTTTGGCTTTGGCCCCATTGATGCGGGCGGGACGGTCTCGGGGGCTGGAGCTGCCGTTCGCGAGAGAACCCTCCTCCGATGGAAGAAGGGGGCCCTTGGAAGGTATGGGGGCGTTAAGGGGCGGCGGCGAAAGGGACGGTCGCATTCCTACGGGCTGGTCAGAGTCTGCATCTTCTGGCATGTGCTCCAAATCGACTGAAATGGAACAAAGAAGATGAATTAAAAAAACAGCCTAAAAAACAAAGATTCGTAATTCTGAACCTTGATCAAGTGACGAGGACGACATCTGAACTGGCACCCACTCCTCTCCAAACTACCAGACTCCGAGCCACGTCAGATTTAACGTGCATCAACCCTTTTACAAGGCGAGTCATCAGTGGCACTGGGGCTCGAACTTGTGACCACAAGGCTACCACACTCACAATTGCATTAAACTAAACTCAGTGGCGCAACAGCCCATTGGAAGGCTAAGGCCTACTGTGTCCATCTCAGTTTTCGTGACCTTGGGCGCTGAGGTGTATGTGCAGATGTTTCGATCAGGTGGTCAGTCTGACGCGAAACCTCATTTATTATCATTATTTTATTTACCCATTTATCGACCCACTGAAGGGAGGAAGGGCTCAGTCGACCTGGCCCAGCACGGGTTTCGAAGCCAGGACCTGTGGAATGGGAACGCGATGCGCTACCTCTCGGCCACTGGGCTTCACAGTTACACTAGCTTACGAATTAATATGCAATCAACGCTAATATTATCAGTAGCGCACACAAACATTTTTCAAGGGGGGAGTCCATGGGCGAAAGTTTCCCAACTCGTATCATACTTCAAGACAACACCAATCGATTCTTCTGATTTTGTTAACAAAAAACAGTAAAAAATAAATTATTGAAATAATAGTTAGCAGTAATTAATAAAATAAATTGTTAATTACAAATAATTAAATTTTACGTAAAAAAAATATATAGGATTATCATCAATCGAGAAAAAAAAACTCAAGGGCTTTGGGGTGTATCCGGACCCCCAGGATTGCCCCCCTTGTGTGCGCCATTGATTATTATCATATGCTATTTTCCGAAAATCATCGTTTTCAAACATTACTAAGAACTAAATTTTTCAAATTAAAAACAATGAAACGTGATTGAATGAATTAAAAGGATACAGACGCTGGAAGATTTGCAAAAACAACACACAATAAAAGGATACAGTTAACATTATTAGTAGATTATTACTTTTGCATCACCAGCAAATAATGCCTTTTTTCGAAGTTGACTACTATTTACCGAAAATTACGAAAAAGTTACTGAAGATTCCAAAGTTGGAACTAATCACAATAATAAAAATTTCGGACAAAGAAAGACAGTAATTAATCCAAAATGTAGTAAACTTTAACTGATCGCCAAATGTAAGGAAAAGCAGATTTAAAACAATAAAAAATTAGTTTAATCAATACTTCACCAATTCTCCCTCTTTTTTCCAAAATAAACAACTAACTTACGCAAAATGTTTATATAACAATCAATTTTAGAACAAACGGAAATAATTTTTTTAAAAAAAAATCCTTAAAACTTATACAAAAATGGAAAAGGCAAAAAAAATCCCTTCTTATTTAAAAATGTATTTTTCTCTGCTAATTCCTGTTTAATTAATTTTGTAAAGAAGCAAAGAGAGCACACACGAAAACTTCAAAAATAAATTACCAAGCGCACAAACTTAAATAGAAGGATCACAGAAAAATTCTTAGGGAAAAACAAATCATTCAGCAATCAATCAGTCGAAGAAAAGTACATTTTAAAGAAACTAAAAAACGCGAACCACGTCGTGAAGAGAGAGAAAGAGGAAGAAAAAAAGGGGGAAATACGTTGAAATTCTAATGGGACTTTTTAAAATTCCCTCTTTCGCAAATAAGTGACCCGCAGCAAGAAATTAAGATCGAGTTACTTACGCTCCGTTACCTATTAATAATCAGGGGGGAAAGCGGGGGAGGGGGGAATAAAGAGTAACAAAAGACGGGGGAAAATAAAATAATGCAACAGAAAACTTTCCTGGAAAAGTTTTGTGAAACAAAAATCAATCAATCTTGAATAATAACAAAACTTTTACAAAGCAGAAACAGTGAGCAAAAATCGACAACAGGTTTGTGTATAGCTGGAATGCAACAGTTGAGAGGAAAAATGGGATGCGTTAAAAGACATTCATTTTGAAACGAAGCAAGGAATTATTTAAAGATTGGGAAGTGTTTGTTTTTGCACCGTCATATTAATTTTCAGGAGAGTGCTTTTTTTTTTTATTGGGTGTGTATACATTTTTGTCACAAGAAACTAAGAAAATTTTAAATACTCTTTCAAAAGTACTTAATTAGCTTTTAAGAAAAATGATATTTATTTTCAAAAAACAGTCGCTTTAAATATAGCAAATCAAACCAAACAATAATTAATGGAAAATTGAATATTGCTCAATATGCCAGAAAGTGCATGTGTGTGTGATTGAAGTTTATAGTTAAATTTACTTACAATTTTTTTACACAAAAAAAAGGTGCTGTTAATGCCTGAAGTAGTAAAAAAAAACTTAATATAATTTATATACATATTAACACAATTATCAAATTAAACAATGTGACACAAATTTATAACATCAATTCGATAATGCCGAATTTAAAAACTTGAACGAAATAGATATCAATTAATTTAAGCAAAAAAAAAAAAAAAAAACTGGAGACATTAGCAGGTGTAAAAATTATGCATTAGCACAGTAATTTTCTTTCGCCTCCAAGCATATACATTTTAACTAATTCAAAAAAAAAAAGTTAATAATAGAAAAATGAATTTTTTTGCTGAATTTTTAAAAAAATTAAACGAGGTTCATATTAGTTAAAATTCAAATTAATATATTGGAAATATTTGTAGAGTTATAGATTATACATTAGCAAAGTAAACTTCTTTCGTATCTAAGTAAAATACATTTTAGCTAATACATTTTAACCAAAAAAAACTAATCATCAAAAAATGTTTTTTCCCTGAATGAATATTTAATCCTCAGTCATTTTGCAAGTAATCAAGTCAAAAAGACTTTTAAAATTTCAATTACTTATAATTATGGTACAGATATTTCTTTGACTTTTAAGTAATGGAGAAAAATATATACATGCAAAGAGAAATAAATTAATGTATTTCTTTTCTTTTTTCAAAAAAAAAAAAAAATCGATTGTCCGGATTTTATTTATTTATTATATTAGAATAATAAAATATATTTAAGAATTTCACACTATATACACTAAAAAAAACTTTTTCCTTATTAAATAAGTATTTAAAAAAAGCTCCCATCTTAAGAGAGTTACAACAAAAAACAATAATATTAACAGAAACGCATTTGAAGAGATTTTAATGGCTTAATGATAAGCCGCTTCGATCGCCAAATAAGCTAAACAGCATCATTGTTGAAAACTCTTCAAATGATTAGACTTTAACTGCAACTGTAACTGATTAGATCGCTGCACGTCAATATCAATGGACTAGTTACAGCTAATGACGCGCGACTCTATCTCCGACACTGACACCTCATTGAAAGGAACTTAGACCCCCCTTCCTCTAAAGGGGTCGGCACAGGGAATCTCCTAAGTTAATATCGGCTGCCCTTGTTTTCGACACACTCCAGTACACGCTCACGTATTTAACCTTACGACAACGAAATTTGTTTCCCGCCTTCCCCGCCAAATCTTGGCGATAAAAATACAGAATGAGAGAAAGAGCAGGATGGATGAAAAAAAATAATAATAACAATAAACACAAGGCGTAGAAAAGAGAGTGTACTTTTTTCTCTCTCTTTCTCTTCTTCTCTTTCCCTTTTAGTTTTTGACTTCTTTCGCGTCGCCAGCTGACGTTATGAATGGAGTCTAAGAGGGAGAGGATGCGGAAGATCAGTTGATGCGGAGAAAAGAGATCCGGACGGAGAGAAAGTTTTCAAACCCAGTCAGTCATCGATACTACAGATTAGTAACTCTCAGTCGAGAGGGAGGGGGTGGCATCGAGAGGGAGAGGGATATACTAAAAAGCAAATCGTCCTCCACACCCCAACTCTTATAACCTCACTTTACTCAGGGCCAATCGAGATCTTTTTTAAGGGACAGAATGCTTTCGTTTTCGTATAGGAATGGTCGGGGTGGAGAGGGGGTATTGTAGAATGTTATGTATATTCATGGAAGGGAGTTTTGGAGGGGGTAGAGGAGAGTTTCTGCTGAAAATTTTCCCCGACGATTCGAAAAATTTGAGTTCACACTCCGATAAGTGCGTGAAGGCGCGACAGAGCGTGCAGGCGAAGAAATTGTGAGGGGAGGGGGGCGAAGGAAAGGCAGAAGGGAAGAATAAAGAAAACGTGATATTTGCCAGAACCAATTTATCCCCAAATTGTTTTTGATGCCGGTGCGGCTCCAGACTTGAATAATATTAACAAAAAAAAAGTATAATAACCAAACTGAAGGGAACAGCACACAAAATAGATTAAGGTGCTTGAAAAGCGATTTAAACACTCTGCTTTTTTTAAATGTTTCGGCAATCTATATTTTTTGAATCACTCGGAGGTTAAAATATAATGTGGAATATGTAATTGAGGACTAAAAATATAAACAAACAACGAAAAATTTTATACAAAGGAAAAATAAATGAATGATTAAAAGAAATGAAGAAAAGTTTCATGGTAAATTTCCTTTTGGCTAAGAAAAAATAAACTTCAAATAACAGAAAAAGGTTATATTTATTCAGTAATATTTTAAATGAATATAAACTTCAATATTAGGAAGTAAATCCCTAATTTTTTCAGTTTTAAGAGATAATATATTTATTTACAGATAAATTCATAATTTACTTATACATAATTTTAAAATAATTGATGACTGTTGGTCAAAATATTTTAAACATATAATACAAGTTGTTTCGAATGTTTGGGTTGTACAATATACTTAATATGGAAAAATATCTTTATGAAAATGCATGAAGCCTTCAATGAATAAGGAACTTATAACTTCCTAACATATGAAACGTTAAATACAGTAGAACGGGTTCAAATAAAACTTGAAGTCTAATTTATTAATTATAATTTTTTTAAAAAATAAGAAATATCATGCATTTTTTGAATGTTTTCTCTTGAGCTATTTACGGTCACTCCAACGACAATTCAGAACTTTACTTATGAAACTTAGTTGAGTTAAAGCTCTTTTTACGCCATCGAGTGGATTTTACCACGGTAAAAATAAATATAAAATTGTTCAATGGATTTTTTATTATTTTTAAATATAATTAACAGAATAAAAAATAACTAATTTTACTATTTTTAATAATTTTCTTTTAATATCCGATTAAAATCTAGTGCAACACACATTTACATCTTTTCCACTCATTATTTCCAACAGAATTTTAAAAAATTCCACGGAGAAAATTCTCGTTTTATCTTTGAATAGCAGTATTAGATATTCCTGAACATTATAAAACAACTTAAAACCACTTTTCAATTTAAAAAAATGGACAAATCGTGGTTCGTGTTCCGTTTTGGATTTGTATCAGATGTCGACGAAATATTTCAGAATGTATTCTGTATATTATTATAATATTAAAGCAGTATATATATTCACACTTCTCTCAAATTTATACTCTTATTGTCAGTGAGTGTTAATTAACGTTGCACTAGAGAGATAAATGAAGGCTATTCGGGATGGACCTCGTAACTTTGATTCAAGGTCAAATGACGACACCTGAGCTGGCACCCCCTCTCCGAACTCCTACACTACTCCAACGAGAGGACTTAGAGCCTCGACAGATTCAACATGCATCAGCTCCTCTACACAATGGGTCTTCAGTGGTAATAGGGCTCGAACTCATGACACGAAGGTCACTAGTCCCTGACCTTGAGTATTGTGACGTTTGGGAAAATTGATGGGCAGCGTGAGAATTAAGAAATTAAATAATTGATGAAGCTATGAATTACAGCTGGTCACAAGTTATTCAAGTTATTGACAATGTACATTCAACAGAATGTTATTAGTGAAGGGGGAGGCAAACACAACCGTTCTTTCCGGTGTTTCAAACAGGACTCCACCACTGTGTGGGGGCGGTAGCCACTTACACACCTCACTCACATTTCCCTCGGGGTTCCGGCTGGTAGGTGGGAGTCGTGTTTTTCTCACAATCATCGGTTGTCGGGGCGATGCCAGATGAAAAGACCCCGCAATATTTTTGGGTGCACGTGTGAATATAAAAGGTGCAATGCTATCTTCATAAAGATATCAACTTTGCAAGCACGTGATGAGAAAACGTTACAGTATGTCTATCGCGGCCACATTTTCTTAATAACATTAACAGTCATCACATTGGCACGTATTTTGTATAAAAATGTTTTTACAATTAATCTAGTGTAGTATGTTTATTAATTTAATTTTAAGCACTTGCGTTTTGCTACACATATGCACAAGATAGTAAGTCCGTGACCTTTGTCTAACTACGTCGGCGAATCCTTTATCTGAGTGGATCTTAAAACTGTGGTCCGCGGATCACCTGTAGTCCCCAGTGTCTTTCTAGGGATCTGCGAAGCTCTCTCGTTTCATGTTAAGATATCCCTCTTTTACAGGCTCGGAAAGGCTTCGTGGAAAATTGAAAGAGGGCCGTCCCAGACTAGATGACTAAATTGCTCCTAATGACAAAACGACTAGAACATGTATTTCGGATGCAACTACAACGTCACTCTTTTATACAATTAGATTTTTACTCTTTCCTTAATTTAAAAAAAAGTTTTTAAAAGGTCTATATAAGCAGACTATTATTGAGGAGTCTTTAAATAACTTAGCTACGTGTTGGGAGTCAGGGAAAAGTGCTCAAAATCTTGGGGGTCTGCGATATCAGGCTGATACGTAAAGGGGGAGGGACACGGGGTGATCGAAAGTTTAAGAACCGCTGCCTTATCTAAATATTTCAAATTATACTTTTTTCCATCGAAAAAGATATAAATAAAAATACTAGATTTATTACAGCCAGTCATCCCTCTAGATCTCTTAAAACTTTTAAATAAAGGAGAACAAAAAAAACAAAAAAAAATTCGCGCTGAATCTAAACTAAATTCTCTTCAAGGGAAGTGAAGGGGGGGGGGGATTCTTCCACTAAATTTTTCCCCAAACAAGGGAATTTTTCCTGGACTTCTCGAAGCGTACGATCACAAAAAGATATGAATATTTCCCAGAGCCGAAGGAGAGAGAGTGTGTCACACAATTTGGAAACACCTTTACCATGTACCTAAATAACCCTTCCCATTTAAGAAGGAGGGCGGACAAGAAAAACACGCGTTACTCACAACTCATAACCCATTGGCAACCTTCAGCACCCCTCAGGGGTAACCTTAGTGTATCGAACTGATAAAAGAAAAAGAGAGAGAGAGCGAAGCTGATCTTTCCGCCTGAACAGCTAGTTCCCTACCGCCTCAGAAAAGGACTCCCGACAACCAATGACGCCTGAACAGAGTTGCAGCAAAGACAATATAACAGGGGTAGGAAAAAGGAAGAAATTTCCAAACCAAATCTGCTCTCTGAGGCGTCACAAAACAGCTGCAGGACAACAGGGATTCCGATGAAAGCGATTGGCTGTTCGCCAGCAAATCGCCCGCCGTGTTTGTTTGTTTATTGAGAAGGAACTTTTTTTAAACATTTCTCTCTTCCCTTTATTTTTTTTTTACGGGGGAGGTCTCTCCACTCTTTGGGAGAGCGTATCCTTTTTTTTTTTATATGTTTTAAGTATAATACGGGAGTGATAGCTTTCTTTTCTTTTTGTGACATTTTGTTGTAGTATTTCGGTAGTATGGGTTTTATGTTTTTAGCCAATTTATGTTTCGAAATGAAAGGATGACGGTTTCCTACCAGAAAAGAAAAGAGAAGAAGGCTTATAGGGTAAAAAAAAAATTAAGAAACGAATCGGACGATTGACTGTTTCTTCAAAAAGAAGATGTTTCGATAAAAGTACCAGCTCTTCCATAGACTTCTTTTCAAAAGTGCATATATTTAATATTTACCTTGATATACTGACAAACTCTTTTCTCTACAATTCTTTGCTGCAGTTCCATGAGTAAAGACTTTTCGTCTTATCATGAGTATTCTAAGACACGAAGTCATATTAATTCTCAACGAATCCCAAAGAGCAACACGAAAACTATTGGCGACTGACCTCGTAACTTTGAGCCTTGATCAAGTGACATGTGTGAGAGAGTCATATTAACGTCATCCTCTAAAGCAACACAAGGGCTACTGGCAACGGACTTCATAATTTTGAGCCTTGATCAAGTGACAGTGAGTAAGTCATAATAAGCATTTAAAGCAACAAAGGGCTATGGCAACACTTCATAATTTTGAGCCTTGATCAAGTGACATTGTGAGTGAGAGTCATAATAACGTCATTCTCTAAAGCAACACGAGGGCTATTGGCAAAGGACTTCATAATTTTGAGCCTTAATCAAGTGACGCGTTAGTCACATATAATGTCCACCCTTTAAAGCAACAAGAGGGCTTATTGGCAACACTTTATAATTTTGAGCCTTGATCAAGTGACGCGTGAGTGAGAGTCATATTAACGTAACCCTCTAAAGCAGCACGAGGGCTATTGGCAATGGACTTCATAGTTTTGAGCTTTGATCAAGAGACGCGTTAGTCATATTAACGTCGCCCCCTAAAGCAACAAAAGGGCTACTGGCAACGGGCTTCATAATTTTGAGTCTTGTTCAAGTGGCATGTGAGTGAGAGTCATATTAACATCATCCTCTAAAGCAACACGAGGGCTATTGGCAACGGAATTCATAATTTTGAGCCTTGATCAAATAACGCGTGAGTGAGTCATATTAACGTCATCCTCTAAAGCAACACGAAGGTTATTGGCAAAGGACTTTATAATTTTGAGCCTAGATCAAGTGACGCGTTAGTCATATTAATGTCACCCCCTAAAGCAACAAGAGGGCTATTGGCAACACTTTATAATTTTGAGCCTTGATCAAGTGACGCGTGAGTGAGAGTCATATTAACGTCGCCCTCTAAAGCAACACGAGGGTTATTGGCAACGGACTTCATAATTTTGAGCCTTGATCAAGTGACGATGACAATACCTAAGCAGGCACTCCCACCCCAAAGTACAGCCCCGCTCTAACGGGATGACTTTAAGCCTTTACTCTGCGAGTTTTCAGTGGCACTAGGACTCGAACTCATGATATACCGACCACGAGTCCCGTGACCGTAACCACTAGGCTACTACAGCCACCCAATCCAATGTGGATGCTATGATCCTATAAATATACATACTACATATAATTGATGACGTTAAAAATTAAATACTTTTAAAACACCAAAATTAGGAAGTTATCCATGATAATTATGCAATGTGATTCCTGTAAAGCATCAACTCTATGATATAAGTGGAGACAGCCTTATAACAAAGACCATTGCTAGGCTAAGAGAACAGGTCATTACAGAGGAATGAAGATTGGTAGGGATAGTAGAAGAACTTATAGGAATTGTGATAACTGTTCAGATATAGAGCTAATACCTGCTAACCTTTTTGACTGTCCAGCTATTTTTGCTGCTCTACAAGAAATAAGGGTTCTGTCTTCGTCAACAAACTTATATGGGGATAATATTAAGCAGATTGCCAAAACAGTCATCTGGGCCCATTGTACTTCCCGATTAGCGTTTGTAGCCCCAGGATCTCAAAATCCCGAGATTTAAATTTTGAAAATTTTTTTCATTAAAATTTTTTAAGAGAGAATTTAATTCTCAGAAAATTAAAAAAAAATTTTTTTAATGAAATATGTAGAATTTTTTTTTGTGCAATATTTTTTCGTATTGATAAATATATTGAAAAAATAATCTAACGGAACGATTTTAATCTCTAAGTACTAAACTACTAGACGCGTTTTAATTTTTTGCATTTAATACTCAGTTTGCGATTAAAATTGACGAGTGAACAAGTAGTTTCGTAAGCATAATAGAACAATAAGGGTAGCTTATTCGTGTGATTTCAAAAAATTGGAAAAATAACAAAACAAGTGTTCAAATAATTTTCATCAATTTTTTTAAATCCTATTTGAGCACAACTATCTGAAATTATTTAAATTAAAATTTTTGAATCAAAGTATCTTTTTATTATTATTATAAACCCCAAACCACAAAAAGCTATTAACATAAATCTGGTTTTTAATGTTTTCTTTTATTTAGGCACCATGGCTTACAAGGACTATTCAGCTAAAAATACTTCTTATATTTGATAACATTTTTTGAGGTTAGAAAACGGACCAACAGCTAAGTGTAAATTGACAGACTGCCAGAAAATATTGAAAACTGGTGGTGGTTCCACAAAAGATCTCCATGGGCCTTTATATTTGGTGCTTAAAATTAAAGTCGTAAACACATCCACTTCTCTACCCAAGAAAATTCATTAAAATTAGAAGCTTGTATATTCAGTAGAATAAGAAGCCGAAACACACGAAATGAAGAAATGTTCTTTTTTTTAAATTTCATCATGTAATATTTTTTATTTGTTTTTTTTTATGATGAATTAAGCTTTGTTTCAGTAAATAATAATATTAAACAAATTCTGTAATTATGTTTTCAGCTTTATTATGTAATTTCAACGATGCTAATGAGAAAGTATTTTTCATAAATAGTTTAATCCCAACCCCGGGACCAGTCACAAGACTAAAAATATCGCAATACTTAAAACGTTAAGCCAATTATTCAGTAAAACGTTCTGTACCCCCCCCCCCCCTCAAGCCATGACTAGAGACGAGTCTTCTTTCAGGCGTCGATCAGGAAGGAGCGAGTGCGTCGTTCGTGCACGTGTTTTTAGTTTGTCCGCCGAAGTTGTAGTCAAAGTTCCTATGCGGGAGGTGGGTTGAGTTGCCCTGATAGGAAGTTTACCCCAACTGACATATAAAGGCCTGGGGATTCTAGATTTAAATTTATATTTCTGCTTTTTAAGAAAATTAATATTCTGATATTTCGGTCTCCTATAAGAAGCTAACCTAATTTCAATACTAAAAATTTCTTAAGTAATTTTTTTCCGTACGAATAATGAGATGCAACAAAAAAAAAAGCTTTGTCTTACTATCAGAAATTACCTTTGAACGTCTTCAAACTTATTTAAAATACCTCGCACACCATAAAACAAATATCTTCATCGCGTCCAGTTCCAATACATAATATCCGTCCAAACTTACTTATTTCCACTCAAACTGAATTTTCGAGCCCATGCTGAGAAAAGAAGGGATAGAGAGAGTACAAAAAAATAAACCAAACCAAATGACAGATAAGATAAATTACGGGTGTCAAAACTTGGCTTTTGTTATTGGTATTTACATTACGAGGAAAAGAGTGCGAGGGCGAACGAGGGAACGGTTACTCACATTTTAATTATTTCCTAATCATGTTAAATTTTTCCTAGCGCGCACCCCTTTTTGTCTAGGCACCCAGGGGTAGGGCGGGAGGGTAAAAACCACCCTAACTTAATTATCACCCGACTTTCCGTTCTTGCACGTCGCATCGCAGCTAGCGCCATCTATCGAAAGAGATCGGAAGATAATCGAGTTAAAGAGTGAACGCGATGATGGTAGCACGGACATGCCGAAGATAGGACGGCCGACCGCGGCAGGGAACTGAGCCGACTTCACGGCGAGATGGCTCCCGAAGTTTCATAGTCTGTGCCCCCGCGCGACAATCGAGTTAGGGACAATTAATAGGGAAAGGGAGAAAGAGAGAAACACATTTCTGGTGAAAGGCTTTTTATTAGATTAGGCTCTGGGGTGGAAACCCCATCCTGCATTAGAAGCAAACACACTAAGGGGTTGCACGAGCAACTTTTCAACTCTTTTCTAAACGTCGCACCCCCGCCTTGTCGCAGGTATCTTTTCCCCTCGTGTTATTCATTCCGGTTTCATAAATCAAAACCTTAAGAAGCGGGGAGGATGCTGATCACGTGATACCAAGGGGGTAAGAGAGGGACGAGTGTAATGCTTTTCCCAGGCAGGGGGTCCTTTGTCTACAATTTAATTTTCATCGCAGTACGTGGAGGAGACATTCAGTGAAAGCTGGTAACGAGGACGTGTACAGATTTGAAGGGGGAAAAAAATGTCTTTATTAAGGATGTCTTCGGGCAGCTGGGTTTGATCGCGATTATTATTATAATTATATTATGGTGGTATCACCCAAAAAAAACTTTTTAGATAATTTCATCAGCTATTCCTTCGTATTAATGTAGGAAATAAAACAAAGCTGGCATTAATTACTGTTTTGTAAACTCTTATATGCAAATTCTATTTAACAATGTTTCCTTGGAAGTCGCCACGACTGTCTGACACTCAGTCCATCCATTTATACATAAAACGCAAGCGTATCCATAGCAAAAATGGATGTTAAGACTTGTACGTATATTTTTAACAAGAAATTTATTATTTGTTTTTAATTCGATTCGAAATCTGACATAAGTAGATTAGAAAGAAAACAGTTAAGCTAAAACAATTTTTATATACATCATAAACGGATACACAAACACCAGATGCGTAGCTACCGTCGTATCAATGATGCACTGTGCCTCCAACATACATATTTTGGCACTTCCAAGTAAGACTTTATTAATCTACGACCCCAAACAATTTTGATACAGGGCCCCCCTCGTGACTAGTTAGAACAGTGACAAACACATAAACAAGAACGGCTTTAGGAATGGGCCAACTGGGCCCGGACCCAGTTATTCACCATCTTTGGGGTCTCGTTTCGTATTTTATTCCATGTATTTTATAGTTAAAAATAATTTTTAAGGTTTCGAAGGATCTCTCTTCATACGATAATAAGAACTTTCTATATCTTACTGATATTACAGACAGTAATTGAATACTTGTGATTATGAACAAAGTTAGACTCAGGGACGTCTTAAGGCATGGGCCTCGGAAATTTCAAACCGCAGGTCAACTGGCAAAAGTGGTCATTATGTGATGACCGTTGTCTAGGCTTAGGCTTAATACCATAAACAATCTTTCAACTCATTTAGTCGAAATGCGGCCATCGGTCGAGCCAATTTGTGCCAAGGTTTTTGAGATTGTAAGTCGAGCACATTTATTTGTTTCAAATTACCGCTTGAACGTGCATTTTACAATGCATGCTACATACTGTTTAGTTTTAAAGATCTCAGGCAGGGTTTACTTTTGTATTACGGTCCAGTGCCCTCAAAAAATCTTCTCTGGGATCAGGGCCTCAAAGAGTCTTGAGACATTCCGGCGCATAAATATCTTACGGGATTATATTTCTTTTCTTTACGTTTTAATAGAGTGTGAATATCAATTTCAAACGCCACTGTCTATAATAAAACATAAATTGAAGCATTACGGAAATAAGTATGGGAAGCAGTGGCGTACACAAGAGAGGGGTTTATGATTTATATGCCGCGCTTTCGTCTAAGGGTTTTTTAGTATATATAATAGAAGGCAATATACGCCATTGATGGAAAGCTTCAAAATATTTTCTCCATATTTCTTGAACAGAGAGAACTCTGATATGTATATTTTTAATGATAACCCATAAGTGAAATGTTGAACTGAAGCAACTTAGTTTGGGTGGGGACAAACTCTCAATATTTTAAAGGTGTACTATTAACTATTCCACATTTTTATACATACTTCAACAGCTATTCCATTTTAGAATATTCACTTGATTTGTTTTTAAGGTATCCGAACACGTTGAAAATGACCAAATTCAGTCAAGATAGATATTTTTGTTTTTTATTTTATTGAATAGACTTTTGACTTTACGAAACATACTTTGTTTTGTTTCTACACTACCTAGAGGTCAAGTTACAATCAATTTTATAAATTTAGAAAAACCGGAAGTGAGGTTTTGATCTACCAGAAGTGGGCATTTAAATTCCTCGAAATCTATCATGGCGAGTCTGATAACTCAAAATAATACGAATGTATTTCTAAAAAACTTTTTGAACCTGATATTTATGTTATTTTCTAGAGAATGTACTACAATATTTCTTATTGTATGAATACTTTTTGAGTTATGGCTTGTTATTTAAATAATAGTCTCATAAAAAAATGTAACATTTCTTATAATGTTTACTCAATCAGCTCTAAAATTTTCAAATTTTAATAAAAAATTAAAATTTTACTACTATTTCTAGATAAATGCATCTAATTTGTTTTAGTAATATTTTTACTAATATATAATTATTACTTTTTTCTCTAACTGCTTTGAAGTTTTTCAAAAATATTGCTAAAACTTCACTTATAATTGTGATTTTTGTAAAATTCAGGTAATTTATTTAAAATTTTGCTAGTTAAATAGTAATATTTATTGGTATTGAGTCAGAAAAGAACATTTATAATGTTTTAGTATGCTATTTTGTTTTTAAAAAAAGTACTCCGAACATGTTCGGATATCTTAAGAGTAAAAGTCAAGATTCCAAGGCGTTATTTATTTCAATTAAACGATAAAACTTTGATTAAATGTAAAACGCGAACATATACACACACCCCTCAAAAAATTCACTTAAGATCCTTTCAAAATATACAGCATCCTAAAATCTCACAATTTCAGGCATCTAATTAATACAACCAAGTCAAGCGCACAGCACCTAGAATCAACTCTCTCCGCAATAAAAATTAAGGGAACAATTTAAATGGGCAACCTTCTTCCCAACCGAAACTCGAACCTTTTTAAAAGGCGGTAAACAAAAGAGGGTCGACCTTCTTTGAAATCCATGGTGTTCGTTTGGTGGGAAGCAGAAACGTAATCCTTCAAAAGGACCGGGCGTGAAAAAGAAAGGGCCAGATGCCAGAAGTCAGAAACAATGGATGCCTTTATCCAGAACTGTTAGCTTAAACCTTTTGTACATTATATCTCTCTCTAGGTTTTTTCCCCCGTCTTTCTTCTCACGCTGCCTTCTGCCTTTGTTAAATTAAATAGTTAACTGTTCGTTGGGAAAAAAGACCACGCGGAGAGATATTGCGTAGTTTGTGGATGCATTACGGATTGCTCTGCACAGGTTTTGAATGAGTTCGTTTCAATGCAGTAACCTTACAGGGTAAGGTAGAAGAGTGTGCTATGTGTGTGTGTGTGTAAAAGAAACGGTGCGGGATTGTCGAGTTTCAAGGGTGAGGAAACATTAAACAAGTGGGCATTCTTTATTACGGTTCAGTCTCTCATATTCAGATGTGCTGAATTAGTTCATTCTATTCACATAGGTAGTTCTTTATACAGAAAGGTTAAAGGAATAATGAAACAGAAAGATTAATGAAAATTAAAGAAACATTAATTGAAACACTGGGACATTAATTACGAATTAACAAGTTGAGAGTAGACACTGTATGATGACCAAATATTAGAAAATTGGATATATATATATTATTATTATGTTTGCTTTAACCCCCCCTTCAGGACCATGATCAATATATACATATATATATATATATATATATATATATATATATATATTATTATGTTTGCTTTCAGGACCCCTTTCAGGACCATGATCACATATATGTGATCACTTCAGGGAACACTATATCATATGTGAGATTGCGTTTTTCCCGCTCTGAGACCCGTGATCACAACGATGTGATCTGAGTTTGGAATGACTATAAACTATAAATTTCGACATATTTTAATACAGTAATGATTATATGTGAATTTTTAAATGGAGTTAGGCTTAACGGAAAAAAATCGCTCGGTCCTGAACGGGTTAAAGGCGAAATTTTTTGGACAACGAAGACGAGGATGTTATTAACGAGCTACATAGCAAAAACAAAACATCCAAAAAATAGGAATCAATAATTACGATTTAGTATTAAAAAGCAGGATAACTTTGATATATATTAGAATAGAAAAGCATTGAGAAATCCTGCACTTTAAGAGTTAAGGAAGAATTTAGAAACATATATTGTTTCATAGTAACAAGCAATTATATACACAGATTTATTTAATGGGCGGAGTTATATTTTAAAAACCCGCAGAGCCGGAAGCGCCAAGACGTAATCTTTATGTTAAAAATTATTAGGCAGTTGGATTATGAAATGGGTTTCAACCCCCTAAACTCGACCCCTGTGTATGCTTCTGGTAACATTGTTGCTATGTTATTATTACGAGCAACCTTGCATAATCAATTATTCACCGGCAATAAATACAGGCCATTTAAAAATTGACATAAACTGTCTAAAAAGCATGTTACTCTCAGTATATTTTTACGCAATAAATCATTCACGAATTGCTTAATTCCTTAAAATAAAAGAGAAATAAAAATAAATTGATCACAGGTTGATAAAATAGAAACCATATTGTGACCCTTATAATTCAAGAATAGCAATATTTTGTAAGCTTAACTAAATATCATCATAAAACCATTTTGTCAAAATACATTCTTTTTTGCAATTTTTTAACATTTATTTGTATTGTATTACAAAATATTTAATGAATCAAAAAAAATATTTTTTCATCTAAAAACTTTTTCAAACAGTTATTGAAAATTGAGAAACTAAGCTATAATATACGAGTTTAAATATTCTTTCAAAAATATTTTGCAATTATCTATTACCTTAAACAATTTCTAAGTGATGCTTGTATGTGTGTGTATTTGTGCGTGCGTGCGCGTGATTTCATACTCTATTATAAATTAAACATTACAGTACCTCTCTTTGTTGTGTTTCATTTGTAAAAAATGGTACAAATCATTTCCGATTCAATATAATCCTTTTTTTTTTAAATTATATAATTCATTTTTTCATTCATAGTTTCTAAAATGTAAAATTAATGAAATTATTTAGGCTTCCATTTACGTAGCAAATTTAAGTTCTCTAAACTGATGCAAATTACGCATGGTGCTTCAGTGCTTTAAAAAAGAAAAAAGAAAGAATATTCATTATTTATTCATGTTGTTACTATTTTAATTTTTAAACTTACATTTAGGATTAAAAATCCCAAGCCTTCATGTTTATTAGAAATTGCATTTCCCAGAAAAAAATGATAAGCACTCATAGGTCTCTCAAGAATTCTAAAAATAATAAGCTGACCTTATAAAAACTGATTTTTAATTTTTACGGCCCACTAAAGATAAATTCTATCAATAACATGATAAAGTTTCTCAGTGTTAAAAACTCCAGTAATTTTTCATCAAGTAAACACAGTTATCAAAAAGCTCAACTGCCCTACAACATGTTTATCTTCCACTACTATCTCTCTAGCTTCGCTTTTACCATCCCAACCCGAAATTGACGCGTGTGGCACCGTCCAGGAGGCAGAGAAAACTTCTTTCGACGTAATACTGCCAAAGGGTTACAAACATCTTTTCTTCACCAGCGAGCAAAACACGACAAGGGTTAACGGACGTCATATTTATAAACACATTTCCCAAGTCCGGTAAAAGGCCTAATTGTGACAACCCGTGGGCGGGAGTTAAAATGTAATCTGATGAGAAAATTGCTTTAGGAAACCTTTTTAGGTCTACTAAATCCGAAAGTCAACATCATCAAGGAATCGCCAGCACTCAATGGGATTTAGAAAAATGGCTGTTCGGCTTTTAATCGAGTGTGGCAAGTGCATAAGCTAGAGGAATCTTGTGTTGAGATGGGGAGGGTCTTCGATTGCCACCATCAGGGACATCTGCTCAGCAATCCGGAGCTAGATAACCAGCTTAAAAGTCAAGAGATCAGAACTGGTAATCCTCTGCACCAGCGAAAGCCGCTTGTCAGAATCAGGTCCACCTAACTCGATACTAAGTTGCTCCTGCAAGCTTACGCGTATTTCTATTAATAGGAGATCAACATTACGTGAGTGGACATAAAAAATTGACGCGTGTAATATCAAAGGCAAGATCTTCCCTGGCGATAAAAAGTGATGATATGTTGAAACTCATGAAATATACGTTGGATTGATTGCAACACGATTACGTATGAAGCTCCGTATCTTGATCTTCGTTGTAGAATTGTAGCAGAAGGGCTTTGTATTAAGTTATATTTATAAAAATCAATACAGAAAACACCGACATCCTTACCAATGGTTATTATAAGATTCAAAATTTTAAACATTTTAACGTCAATATCATGTTAACTTGTAACTGAAGTACATTAGTGTTTCGTTTTTGAGTTCAATGAAAATTATGAAAACTCCAGAGAGCTTTCATGCATATAAATTAATCAGCCGTTATCATCCTCCATGCAATTATTTTGTACAAGAATTTCAATCTTTTCAATAATTTCGCGAACTGTTAATTGTTGTAAGTATCGTGATTTAGAAAATATAAAACTAAAAAAAAATAATTTTACTCAAAATACTTTTAGGAACGTTTTAATTATAAGATTCATTGTTAGTTAATATACATAAAAATAGGTACTTAATTTATAAATTTTTTAAAAAATGTAAAATATTCACTAAATAGACATTAAGTGATTTCTGTTGCATCCAAACGCTAGAATATAAACTAGTAATGTGATGATTTTCCCCACCGATAAGCCTTAAGAATAATAGAAGCAATATTACAATATAGTTAATTAAATTGTGAAAGATATGTTCAATTAATTCCAAAGACATAGTATAATTTTTTTCAAAGATACAAAACATTTCTCTTTACAGAAACAAGTCATTACCTGTGTAAACAACTGAGTTTCAGAGAAATTTTATTCCAAATCGATTACTCTATAATTCTAAGCAAGCGTTAATCGTTTAATCATAAGTGAAATCTACCAGGAAATCATTGAAAACAAAAACAATCAACAATGGATACATACAATATATAGAGTTCATTATAAGTCCAAAACACGGCATTCTAAGTATTTAAGTGTGCAGTTTTCGAGGAAAATGATTGAAACAATTTTCTTTTAATGTGTACATAAAAATATGAACGAAATCTTTTCGCCGTGAGACTACAAAAACTCAGGGAAAAAACCAAATACATCAAATAATTTTAGATCCTCCAGGCATGTAGCGTGCCCTAATAAGAAATGTATGGTGGAAGGAACTGTTCTATATTTATGAACTTTTATTGCTTGAATTTAAAATAACATTGCTTTTAAATATTAATTAAATAGGAAACGCAGAATTTTTAAAAGTGGTTCCAGAAATTTAATTGGTATATATCTTTAGATAGTTAAAATTTAAAACTTAATTCGACTTAAATTTCCATTGATTATTATGAATGAACCATATGAGATGATCTAAGTTATCGTATTTCAAAAGAATATTTAATAAAAGATACACAATAGTTACATTAATATAGCATTATAATAAAATATTTTGCATTCATAATCTTAATAACTTTTGAATGCCAACAAACAATTGAAAATAAAACTCAATCCTAATAAAACTAATTAATGTAATTACAATTTTACACAAGCGACTATTTCTGCACCTATTTTCTTATACAAATAATAAGGAATCTTTTCCACGTATATTGCAATTGTCACATATTTTAAATTAATGACTATTTTGAAAAGAAATGTCAGTGTTTAACAACGAATCTATTTAAAAATAACACAAAACAGAAAAATCAATATATTTTTAAAAAATACTTTGTCTATTTATTAAGTTTAAAGAAACAATGCATTTTTTAAAAACATTATTGAATAACTTAAAGATAGCGAACTTTTTAACAAATTTTAAAGTAAAAGATTATGATTTTTGTCTAAAAAAAAGTTCAAAGCGTAATGAATTTTTCGACTAATTTTTTTATACGCGATACATAATTTTTCATATAATTTATCTCTGATCAATAAAATTCAATAATCAAAGATAAAATGCAATTGAAACTCTAAGTGTACCTGTTAAAAAATATTCTTTACGTGTTTGAACAATTTTAACAATAAAAATACGAGTTCCTCCTTGGAAACTAATATTTTTAAAATATATATAGTAAATAATTACATCAAAATAACTACTGTTTTAAAACTGTATCAGTTATCTTAGCAAAAAATGAAAAATTCATTCATTCAAGAAATCCTTTCCTTAATAGTAACCGTAATTCGTATTACAAAGGAAGGAATATCAAAAAGATTATAGTATTAAGAATGCTTAGAACTAGTTAAGCCGATTATAAAACGGTTATGATATTATCAAAGGATTGAGCATTTTATTTTATTTTAATCCAAACTTGAAATCGGCTGAAGAAAGCTAAAACGAATGATTAAGCTTATTTACATCCCCATCCCCCTTTTTTATTGCCTTTCTAAATCTAAGCAAATTTTTTTTTAATCCAGAAATAAAGTTTCATTGAAACTTTTCCCCGATACATTTTGATTATCATATTGGTTAGAGTTATTATTTTTTAAATAAAAATTTCTGAAGATAAAAGATGTGAACTTAGGTGTGAAATAAAGATGAAATTTATTCTTAATCAAGTAAAGAACTTTTTTTAAGGCGATGTAAATCGTGATGTGATCTTTAATGATTTAAAGCGAGGATTTTTTTGTGATTTGAAGTGACGTAATCCTTTTTTTAGTGATGTAAATCGTAAACTAAATTGAAATAATGTGTGATGCTTTCCATAAATGCTTCAATTTTTGTTACAAGACTCGTCTAAATAAAATTTTACAAATAAAAGGTAGATATTATACTAAACTACGTTATTAAAGTTGTTGGTAAAGTTTCTCCTTTTCTAATTTCCTTCCTTCTTTTTTTAAATATTAAGTTCTAAAAACATTCTACATTCTTCGATTGAAATTAAAACAGGATATCTAGTTTCTTATTAATACTATTTTAGTGATGTAAATCGCAAACTAAATTGAAATAATGTGTGATGCTTTCCATAAATGCTTCAATTTTTGTTACAAGACTCGTCTAAATAAAATTTTACAAATAAAAGGTAGATATTATACTAAACTACGTTATTAAAGTTGTTGGTAAAGTTTCTCCCCCCTTTTCTAATTTTCTTCCTTCCTTTTTTAAATATTAAGTTCTAAAAACATTCTACATTCTTCGATTGAAATTAAAACAGAATATCTAGTTTCTTATTAATACTATTTTAGTGATGTAAATCGCAAACTAAATTGAAATAATGCATAAATAATGTGTGATGCTTTCTGTAAATGCTTCAATTTTTGTTACAAGACTCGTCTAAATAAAATTTTACAAATAAAAGGTAGATATTATACTAAACTACGTTATTAAAGTTGTTGGTAAAGTTTCTCCCCCCTTCTCTAATTTTCTTCCTTCCTTTTTTTAAATATTAAATTCTAAAAACATTCTACATTCTTCGATTGAAATTAAAACAGAATATCTAGTTTCTTATTGATACTTTAAAAAAATTGAAATGCTTTACATTCAATTAAATTACACCAACAATTTGATTCAATGTAGTACCAAACTTATTAGTCTTTTTTTCTTTTTCTCCCAAAAAAATTAACCCACTTTAAAATATTCATTACTCTTGAGATATCCTCAAAATTTAAATCAGCAAGATGAAATTCTAGATCTGAAATTAGGTAGGACGCAAAAGTTGAAAAGGAGACTTTATTGAAAAAGTGGACACTTTTTTTGTTAAAAAAATAAACTCATTTCCAAAAAAAATTCATGAAAAAGTAATTTTTTACCAAAGAAATAAAAATTTCAGTTTACAAATTTATAGTTTAGTCATTAAAGATTAACTATAATTGTGATATTGGTGGTGAAGAAATGTAGAACATGTGCTCTTTCTGTGTTTCAAGTATATCAAAGAGAGAAAAATTCTAAGACTGGTTTTCAAGGGACTTAATATAAATTGGTCTCCGAATTTTCACCCTTCCACCAGAAGTGCTTTTAAAAAGTTCTGTGAATTTGTTGTAAATATTTGTAATCCTTCATAACCTCAAAAAATGTTTTCCTCTTTCCTTTGTAATGTGTGATTAATACTTCTGTGAGCCCCACATAATACTTTGTGGTACACGGGGATTTTATATTTGTTTTCAATAAAAAAAAGCACTAATGATTTTGTAGGAATCTTCGACGAAAGGCTATATTAAAATTAACCTTAAACTTATGCATGTTCTTAATAACGTAACGATTCTATTATTTTTGCATTCTGTAATTTTTGAACTGCCCCTACAATAAACGTAAGCACTTCAAACCTCTTCAAAATTTAGCGAGTTGTGGCACTATTAAAAAAACCTTTCTTTAATTTATGAGATAATTGTTAACTTTAAAAGGAATTTAAATTTTGAATCAATTCAATTTTTTTTTAGTCTTTATTTCAGATACTTTTAACATATGTAAAAAAAAATCGAATGTTTCATTTATTCAAATCTATTTAAAGAGATTTATTTTAAATCAAGCATTATGCAAACTTTATTTTTCTCTCCTTAAAAATAAATCTTAAAGTATATTGAAAATAATTTTCTTTGCTCCAGAAAAGGTTTTATAAATTATAAATTTACCAACATTTTAATTCATTTTAATTAATTTTTTTACCCACTTTAAAAGGTTAGATTAATTCGAGATTTCGCACACTTGTGAAGGACCGATGACAATACAGTAATAGAAAATTTTGTTCCATTGTCCTGATCAGGATTAACGATTTCCCATTTTTAGATTTGGTGACTAATTCCAGATCCCATTTCAAGATTTGGCAACTAAAAAATTAAGTTAAAACCCTAAAGCGAAAACGCTCATGGTTAATACAAAAACAACAAACAAAAAATTATATACAATAAAAGCGTGTTTTTTTAGTTTTTTAATCCAACTATCATTTATTATTTTATCCTTATGTAACAAGCTTTTGCCATTATTAAGGCACCAAAATAAAAATAAATAAATAAAGTGAAAAGTTAAGAGATTGAATCTTTGTGCTATTTATTCCAAACACATTGAAGTAGAACAAATTAAGAAGACTTTCTTTTAAATACTTCTCAAAACTTCTGTTGCGGAGACTAAAAATAAACAAAACAAGAACAAGCACGTTACAATAAAGGCTTGTTCACTAGCTAGAATACCAGGCAACGTTACACCACACAATCAGGTGTCTATCTAATGGTGTTCACTTTGGGTTCCTTTTGAACCGGAGCAAATAAGTGAGTCTTTTAGAAACCTTCCTGAAAGTGTCACGTGACAACACCGTCATTACACGGAACAACCCAAAGAAACTAGGAAACTTGATTGTAGCGATTGATCACTATGTTTTTGTGTTTGTAACTTCACAAGTTTTTTAAAAATTGTGAACAAGTAGTGAAGTTATCACTCTGACGTAATTTTAAATTTTCAGTAATTTATAATAAGTTAGAAAAATAAGTTTTCTCCATAATAATGAAAACAAAATCTCGCGCAATTTTCAGAAGAATATTTTGTCAATGTATTTCTATAATTTTATTAGTTAATGTGTGTATCTGTGTATTAGTCTTATATTTTATAAAAGATTTTCCTCGAATAATTTTTCTGAAATAAGCAACTATGAACAATGATAATCGACTAACTATTAAAATATCCATAAAGTGGAAAAATTAATTTCCATAATACTGAACAAAAATTGTAATTATATTTATAATAGAAACTTTAGTCTATATTAGTTTTGCTTGGCATCAATATTTCTTACAATCAAAATAGAAAAATCTTATGGATGTTTCCAATTACCCTTAATTTGAAATAAAGCTTAGTAAATCTGCAAAGAAATATTTACAGAAAAATAATGAGCTACTTGTGAAAGTAATAGTTTGACTGTCATTTCTAATGGATTTGAAATACAGCAAAAGTTCAAAATGCGAATGGTTTTTTCGAAAAGTTAATTTTGTAATGAATAACATTTGTATTAGTGTTTCGGAAAACATGATTGAAATCTTGAACAGTTGAGTAAAAAAATTATTTTTCTCTACTATTCTTATTAATTATCCTTCCTAAATTTTATTTCAAACGCTAAGTAATAAATTTAAAGTTGAGGCAGAGTTATTTTTAAATTTTGGTGTTCGTACAGTGTATATATATATATATATATATATATATATATACATCAAAGAGAAATTATAATGAGAAAACTACTGATTACTATAATTAAATGATTTTATACATGCATGCTCACAAAAAATATTTAGATTATCTGAATCTCTATTCCAAAAATTTAGTTATCAAGTTAAGTACTGATTCTATTCGAAACAAAAGTTGTGTTGAAAACTTTAATAATTATAGAAAAGAAGGAAGTTTTTAAAAAAGAAATATAATGAATCAAACTTTACTTAAAAAAATAATTTAGAAATTATACAGTTTTTACATCAGAGTACCCATTTCAAAAACTTGAAAAACATTAATTATTAAGCTGCATAATTTTAATCTATGACGAAAGGCACGGATTGTTTCTCGATCCAGCATTAAAACCAAGCTTTAAAAAAAAAAGTCATGGCAGCTTTTTTTTTTTTAAAAAAAAGGATTCTAATTTTGAGGCAATATTTAGATTTTTCATGAGAATGTCTCAAATGCAAGTTAAAGAACCAACAGATTCTTAATTTTTAGCTTAGAGATTACACAGTTCGGCCTTTTCATCTACGTATTTTTTAGAATATAATCACCTATTCGCCACCATTTTTCTTCCGCCATACGCGAAAGGTAATCCCTTCAGTTTTCACTCATTTGATAGAAAAATATCCTTTCACCGTTTCTACAATTACAACACACATATTAGTTCATCATATTACGTTTTAAAAATTCAGAACTATTCAACAAAAACGTAATTTTTGACTTCAATGTGAAAAATTTAATTCATTAGTGCAGAAAAGTAGAATCTCATAAATCCGGGTTTTAAGTGGTCTGGTTTTTTTTTTTTTTTTTTTTTAAGCCCTCTAAAACGACATAAGTTGGAAAGCTAAATACTTTGTACAAAGAACCAGTATATAAAGTACAGTATATATAGAACTACAGACAAGTTAAAATAATAATAATCCTTGCGCACAAGAGAATTAAAATTTCATACCTTACTGACACATTAATTTGGTCAGAAAAATTAATATTTAGAATCTATTAATATTAGCATTCACTCATTCTAAACATTTTTTTAAATGGCAGCATATGGATTTAATAGATTAAGCAATATCCTATTTGATGGGATACAATCCCTGCAAATGATGTTTTTATTCTATCGACGAAATCTAAAACATAACGTATACAGGAAAAAATTATTATTACTAACAAAAATAAACGACACATTGAAACATATGGAGATAATTTATTAGTAATGAGTATTTTTTAACCTAAAAATATTTCTCGGGTTTAGGACATGTCCATTTACTAGAAAAGCTTAAAAGCCAAACGATGAAAATGGCGAGCTTTTTCATTCAACTTCGAATAATATTCTAAAATTAAATTTCAAATTTCTACATCAAACTTTATCCCTGAAATGCTAGGCTAAAATTATGGTACTGTTTTAAATTTCTGATTGAGATAAGGGACACAAAAATTTGTTTTACATTGAGAAGACACAAAATAACACTACTTAAATCCCAGAAACTGAAAACTATCAGCTCCTGAAGAAGAATGTGATCTGAAGGTTTTTCTTTGAATAGTGTAACCCTAATATGGCTTTCAACGATTCACGAAATACTTTTCGGCTGAGTTCGGGCATTTTAATGACAGTGTTTTATTCGTTAATGAGAAGAAAATTATACCTCAAAGCCTCTTTAAGGAGAACAAATTTCGACGCTTTAACAATCACGCGGTTCGAAGTGTACGGTAATTACGAATGGGAAATTTGCATTTTTCGTTTCATTAAAAGTTAGAGGTGATAGTCTAAATTATTGTTATCATTCAATTAATGTATGACACACATTTAAATTACATACATTGAGGATTTAAAAGATGTCTTCTCCAAATGGTTGGTCAAATTTAATCTTGTTTTTTACAGCTGGAAAGTTGCAGTTTGGCCTAATTTCGAATGAAGACTTGAATATCACTATGGCGCGCATACGAAAATAGTATTCTGGAATTTTAACAAAAATCGTTGCATAAAAATTTGAATATTTCATAAAGTTCGAAATAGAATATATAATTTCTTAATCTATTCATTAAAAATTTCGAGAAGCCCACTAACTTTTCCTGTACATCACGTTGTACATGCTAAATGCATATATTTCTTTAACATATGTTATGATTTTATGTTAAACTTCACTGCACTTATTTTCTAGAGCAACTTTCGCCATTAGGTGGTCCGTGAAAAGGTTTTGATGGTCCGCAGAAAAATTAGGACATTATTTATGATTTTATGAAGGTTCAGTTTTAAAAGTAACGAATAACAAAATAAATTAGGGAATATGGATTAGACTTTTTCTTTAAATTATAGATACTACTTTTAGAGAAATTCCTTCTAAGTTAAGCGGCTTTTTAGTACATTTGCGAATGTATCTAGAGACATTTGAAAGAGAGAGTTGGCAATCATGGTAAATTGGCGGCGAAACACTTAGGTTTGTTGATATCGCTCTGCGTTGGCGGTTTTTTCTTGCTTTTCATGAAGTTTCTTTTCACATAAATAAATGACAATATAGTTATAGACGTCCACCATATAGTAGTTAATCATATTAGTTGCCCGCCATACATAAAATTATAAATTTAGTGGTCTATAAAGTTTGGCAACCATTAGCACTCATTGTGGATTATTTTAACTATCAGAACTTATAATGTTAAAATAATTATTTAAAAATGCCGATTTATTAAAAACAACAATAAATCTAAAAAGACCTCAATTATATTTAAAATTCACAATTAAGAGATTTTTAAACAACTTGATATTCGAAACAAGTTTTTGATCAATGTCAACCTACAAGTAGTTAAGACGATTATTTTTCAAAATATGAAGAGTCAGAATAATTTCTTATAGCTATTATTACTTCTAAGATTATCCACATTTACTGTATCAAAGACATTACAACTTGCTATACAGAAACTCTTAATATAATGTAGCCCATTTGCACAAACTTTTCGAATTTTCAGAAATTTGCAAATATTAATTTAGCAGCTTTACAAAAAGTATAAACATTTTAATGGAATGAACATCCATGAAATACAGATATCACGCAAGAGTGAAAAAGTTAAGCGTCTTGATATTCTAGCGCCATCTAGAGACGAAACACAGAAGCTGAAGTAATATTTGTTTCAAAATTTGGGGGAGAGCGTAAACTGATTAATAAAAATATCAACAGTTGCTAGCAAGGTATTTTACTAAATAATCTAGATTACAAATTGATGAGATTACAGATGAGATATTTTAATTATAAAATTTATTTAAAAGAGCTTGAAGATATATTTGAAAAAAATCCAGATAGAAAAAAAAATGATAATATTACAGAAAAAAAAAAGAATTTTTAAAGCCATTTAAAAACAAATTATTTTTAAATAATAATTTTTCTGTTAGTTTCTAATCATATGCTGCTAAAATCGCACAAAATTTCTGAGGATGTTTTTATTAAAATTATTATTATTTATGCAAAAAAGCTAACAAAACATAATTATAATACAAAAATAATATAAAGATATATTCTGTGTATTCGTTTTGGGAACTTTGCTCGACAAATAGTGACGGAAACAGACAGTAAAAAGTTATAACTGTTAGCTATATTTTTATAATAAATAATTTTCAGATAATAATGTAATTATTTGACACGATTCACAGTACTCGACTATCATTTCAAAGTTGATAATGATATAAAAGTTGATGATTTTTTATGTAAAGATAGATTTAATTTATTATTTTAAATCTATCCATTTTATTTTGATAAGTTACACATTTTGTAGTTTTTTTTCTTCCACATTTTACATAAGCAAAGCAACAAAAAAGTAAAACTAAGAAAAATAATGTATTAAGACAGAAAATATAATTAAAAAAATTATGAAAGAGACATTTTATGTCATCAATGTAGATACATGTGAGAATATCTACTAATTTTTTTAAAAAATGTATTTAAAAAAATCTTATATCTGTAATATTTTTAAGTATTTTTAACTAGAGTTATTCTAAAAAATCCAAATAGTTCAGAAATTATACTATATTAAATTGATAAATCAGAAAATTTGAGTATAGTTTTTATAGCCTCTGTAACAGATTATTTTATTTTATTTTTCAGTAGTCACTACATAAAGGATTACAGAAACTCAGTAAATAATAGTAATTCAGAAAGCAAAGAATAAAATTATCTACTCGAAAATTATCTTTTCGCTTAGCTCATTCTAATGAAATAGACGCATCAAATGTAAAAATGTATGTTATCATAAAACACTAAATATAAATCTATCATTTAATAAAATGCAAATTTAACAAAAATGAATAATAATAAACCACGCTTTTATAAAAGAAAAAAAGGAATATAGAAAATTAGAAAATCAGAAGCAGGTAAACAAAAGTAAAGCTTAAATATAAAAATTTGAACTAATCTTAAGAAAATGAAATTTAAATTTATTAAACGGTACGTTTTTATACAAAAAAAAAATTTTTTTTAATTGTAGAAACAAATTTCATAAAGAATTTTAAAACATTCTGACTCGAATTTTCGAACAGCTGCTCAAGACTGACAAGTGTGCATCACGTTTAAAACTTACAAATATGCTTCTTGTTTCCTAATATTCTTGCACTATTTATTAAAAGGGACAATTTATCAGTCATTTTAATAATATTGTTAAGAAAATTTTGTTCCCAATAATAGAAAACATAGTCACAACGATCATTCTATTTCTACAATATTATTAAAAACACAAAACTCTAAAGAAGAAAAATAAATTTAATTATAATAAAAAAAATTCTTTTCACATCGTCCTTTTGAAATCGAGAAAACAGCTTATTAAACAAAAATTAAGAATACAGTGAAAGAAAAATTTAAATAGCCTTTTTAATTTTAAGTGTTTTGACTTTATAAACAACCTCTTTTCTTTATTAATTTCACATACAATTCAATATCTTTCTAACAACACTTATATACCCCTGCCCTTTTATAAAAATATTTTGCATACTAAGCTTGAAAAATACCTAAAATGCTATTAAAATAAATGAAAATGTTACCTGCAAACAGCTTATTGTAAGCAGACCACATCACATCAGGACCGAGGGGTCTTCCAAATGCGCCACCCCACATTGAGTTGTAGAACATGCTTCAATCGTTTGGTGAGTCGACTGTTATTGTCAATGGAATGTTTAGCTTAATTTGTAGGATTTCTTGCCTACTGTTTTACAAGTCTTTTACAGTTCACATTATAAGTCAATATTTTGGTGATCCGGATCTTCAAAGTTTACTTGAAAATTCGTTGTTAATAAAATGTCAAAGAACATAGTCTTTTCGATGGACAGTACCCGACGATACACTTCTCGATGATGTTCAGGTGATAAACTTTTTAATTACACGATTTTAGTTCATTCGTTCAACTGTCAATTTCGTTGTTTGATGAATATTCTTAACTATTCTACTTAATATGCAATCTTTATATACATAAACAATGGTCAGAAATTTTTACCTAACAAAAAATAAAAACTACCTCTTCAAAACAAAATATTATACATAAACAAACAAGTATTGACTAGAAAGTTGCTCAATCTCATACGCAACATTAAAAGCGGAAGCTTCAATTAAAACAAGCACGCAGCACACCGGCGAAGGTACCGTTCCTGCGATGCCGCCGTGAGTCCGCACGAGTGCGGCAGGGCTTGACGTCTCCTCTCGGTCACCGACAGGATCCGCGTCAGGGGTTACTCTACTCGCTTAAACTTAGCGCTAAAATGACACCTGCGATACCGACGCGTTATAAGTGAGCTGCTACGCGGAAGATGGGGATGGTCGGAGGCGGGGGAGGTGCTCTCGCTCCTCTCCTTCCTCCTCCGCATCCAGGGCGCATGCGCAGATGGGCACGCAATACCTCGTGGTCCGTGGAAAACGTTGAGTCAGACAGGAGGTGGAAATCGGCAATAGATCGGAGAGTAGAGATGGTTTTTACGAGTGTTCTCCCCCTTCAGTGTCATGCAAATGAAGTCCGAAAAGGACAGTCCGAATGGGCGCAATTGCTCGCCGGGGTAGATGACAGAGATATCTTTTATGAAGGATCTTGATTTGTTGGGATGAGTCCCCTTTTCTAGAATTTGTCGCGGGCCAACTGTCACGGAGGAAATTTCTCTCTTTAAGCAGAGACAGTGTGTAGTGCCGGGACTTTTAAAAGTTTTATAGCGATTGGGATGTCGATCGGTTAATTTGGGTGGGAATGACCCCACTATAAAGGGTGGGGGAGCAATAGATTTGGGAGATTAACAGGAAAGTGGTTATTTACAAGCAGAACGGTCTTAGTGATGCTCCAGAAGGGTTGTTGTTGGTGAGTGAAAATGAATAGACACGTCATGGCATGTCCAAATGTTGTCGTGCTTCTGCAATGATTTAGATGGTAAAAACACGTGGCAGAAGCAAATGCGATGAAATAAAACTTTTTTTCACACGATAAAAAGCTCTTTTATGGCGTGTAATTTCAATAGCAATATTTAATAACTCTTACAAAAAAAAACTTTAATCACAAAATGCATATGAATTGGAAACGCTATGCTATTTAGCTACTGATTTTATCGTTTTTTAATAAAGGCATGAATAAAATTTTCCAATGCGTATCTGTTTTTCAATTTAAAATTGGTTTTATTATTTTATACATTATTCACTTCATTTTTTTACAAAGGAAAACTTTTAGAGTAAAAGAATCCACTATCTGCTTCAGAACATAATACAAGATGATTTATACATAAATGTGTTTTATGGGATAAATTGAATACTAAAGCAGAAATAAATTATAGAAAGCCCATAATAATAATAAGGACTTCATTATATTATTGTTTGTTAAAAACTATTTTCAGAATGAGAGGAGTTGAATTGTACGTTTAAGATTTATTCTAGCCAAGATTTAAAATAGAGATTTTACTCTTAATTGGTACATGCTTCAAATAATAAATAAAATCAAGGTAATTAACTACAATTAATTGGCTTTGAATAATTGATAAATAATTCCGTAATAACAAAGTCCCTCGACGAACTTTGAGCTCTCTTTTGAGGTTTGCTTAGCTACAAAGAATATTAAATTTTTCTCAAGAAAAATTACGTAAGAGATTTTATTATACTGGCGAGTAAAAATCTGTTAATATACATTCCCAAATAAAATTAAACCAATAATTTTCTTATAACTCCAAATAAAACAAAAATACTACGCACTGTGAAGAACTGATAATTCTCTGTACACAAGTGACGCTAAAATATGCTAGGTAAAAATCTTAATTCCTCTAAAAGCTAATTAATCTTAAAAAGGCCCTAAATAATATGTTTACATTAGTTAAAAGAGAAGAAATTTTTTTTAAAAAAACATTTCCGATTGAAATAAAACCCGTGAGTGCATTTTAGTAAACTACACGAAATAAAATTCATCGCGCGGGCGCAAATCTTTTTACAAATAAATATTTATTCTTATTGATCCCCTCACGTCTACTGATTTCAATCTATTTATCTTAACATTGTATTTACATACGAAATTCATTAATCTTTAAAAATTCAAGTTCCATTACTGTCCTAATATTAATTCACTCCACAGGAAAAAACAATCTATCCAATGGAAAAAAATTACTAATAAAACATGAAATTTTAATATATTTAGAATCAGTGCCGCACACAAGGGGGACCCGAGGACCCCCCCCCCCTTCACACCAAGAACTTGATTTTTTTCCTACTGATTATAATTTTATGTATATAGTACGTAAAATTTAACTAACAATTTGTTATTAATGATTAATTTCATAATTAATGCTAATTATTCATTGAATAATTAATTTTTTACTGTTTTTGGAGAATGATACAATAATGGACTTTCGACCCTGAACCCCGAAAAATTCTTGCGTGCGCTACTGTTTGGATTCAATTAGGCTGAAAATAACGAAATATGTATCTTTCAATCTAATTTTAATGTGATAGTAAATATTTATAAAATAAACTTACCAATTTCAATGTAACATTTAAATTAAAATACTTAGAATCTGTTTAAAACAAAAAAATGGAAACTAAAAGCTTATAGCGTGTGAATGAACTATTAAGTTTCCTTCGTCTTTTTTTCCATGTACAAATTCTTTAAAAAAAATAAATAAACTAAATTTAAAACTGAGATATGAAAATCATTACGTACACGTGACTTGATACTAAGAGAAAGTTTGAAATGAATTATTTGTATGCATTTAAACTAAGGGGGAAACTGAGGAAAAAACGGTAAACGGGAAGTTTTCTAGTTTTAAATGAATATTTATGAAGCTATAAATTATTTATGATTGCATCAAACTTGACGCAGGCTTCTACGAAAACCAAAAATCAAGAACATTAAGTAAAATTCAAGTTTCAGATTATAAAATATACATGTATGACTCCGGAAGTGCAGTTTTGTGGTTTGAGAGTATAGTTGAAGAAAAAAATTGTATTGTATGAATATGAACTCAATGATGATTTATACAAATGCAATTAACTTGTTACACAAGAGCAGTATTCGAGCCAAAACCAAACAGATATCATTCAAGGCTATTGAATTTTATTTCGAAATCTAAAAGATTGAGTTTTTTTTTAGATGTATAAAAAACAACAGTACATAAAAGAAATCATATTAAGTACTTTCAAGGTGTGTGGCCGAATCCAAAAAATATATAAATAATTCAAATTAACAATGTATGTAGTTTATTCATAATGAAAAAATAACACTAAATCAGGGAAAAAATTCAATATAATACAGTTTTGCTAGACAAAAAAAAGTTTTTAATAGAAATGTAATTTTAAAAAAAATCGGAAAATAATAATCGGGTTATATTTTGTTTATAATTATTTCACAATCAAATTTAAAAATAAGAATGGATACGATACAAATGCTTTCTGAAATGAAGTTAACTATTAAATTAACTATTTTTAAGCGATTGCAATAAAGTAATTGAAAAAAAATCTTATATTTTTACATTAAAACGAATTGAATTGAATTCTGTTTTGCTATGTTTCTCAATAAATATAATTTTAAAAATTAAAATGCAAAGTTTTGTTTATTTAGGGTAACAGTAATAATTTCAATACGTAATTTCATACATTTCAAAGTCCTTGCTGACTCAATTTAAAACTACTTATTTTTTTATTTGTGTTATAACTAACAATTTATTATTTTTGTATTTATTTAGTTTTGTGTTATTGTCAATTTTGCGCAAAGATCTATGAGAAATAAAATTACCTAACATATGGATAAAATAGACATAAGAAAAATTCTACATAGAATTATAAAAATATTTTTTCTCTTAGTGTATTTTCATTTGTAAGATTGTAAATTGATTCGTTCAACAATGTAGCTTTCTAGACAAATTTGACAACAGAATTAAGCTAATAAATTTTGTATAGTAGTACATACACACATGAATATTAAATGGACTATCAATCTAATTAATGGAAATATTAACGGGGGGGGGGATATGTTTGACAAGGAAAAGAAGTGTGGAAGAAACTTCAAAAGGGGAATTTTTAAGAAACTCACATCGTGAGCACGCGCCCACCCAGAAGTGCTGGCGTCGAGAGGGAAAAGTTAAAAAATCAGAAAAAGCCCGTATAACGCGGTTCTAAACGGAGGGGAAAGAAAGAGGAAGAAATTTTGAAGGAGGGAACTGAAATAATGAAAACACACCAGGAAGAGCTAATATCGAGAGGCGAAGAGGGAATTTCCATGGACAAAAAGTTTGTTTTCGAAAAAGCCCGTGCATCACTGGACTTTGCAGTTAGTGGAAATAATTTTTAATAATAAATTATTTTTAAAGATTAAAAAAAGAAGGAAAAAGTATCCCATGTGCTGATAATCATCCTCAAACTTGAAGGTAAAAAATATTTTACCATTCAAAACAGAATATTCAAATTAGTAAAGGGGAAAAAAATCAGTTTAACATAATCCATCCCCATTTCCAAAACGCCAAAAGTGATAACAACCAACATAAAATCCATTCTTCTTCACCAAAAGGCTGAAAAAGGAAATAACACGTGAAGTAAAGCTTTATTCCTTATCTCTTTTATCTTAACCAATATTTTCTAAAAGCTTTACAGAGTTGTCCTTATATTTATTTATTTTTCCATTTCGCCTTTTTGTAACTTTTTTTTCCCTCTCGCTCTTCCCGCAATATTTATTTCTTTCCCACCTTTTCTTCACATCCAGAAAAGGAAACATGTATTTGCTCTCCAGAGGGAAAAACAAACAGCCAGGTGTGACCGAGGAAACATTTTTGCGATCGCAAACTTTTCCAAGACATAAAAGTTTACCCCTTTATGAGACATGAAACCGCATTCAGATAAATATACGCACACAGTGACGCATAAAACAGTCGCCCCCCCCAAAAAAAATAAGGGGAAAGGGGGAGAAGTACGAATATGTAATTCTCGATTTTTTTTTAGAATAGAAGGTCTCGCGCGTTACCAGAAAAACTGATGCATATATTTTATATGTCGTGCTATATATTTATACTCTGGACATCTACGTAATCTTATCGAACAAATTTCTAAGATACTATTGTAATGTATTTTAAATATCCTGATTGTTTTTAAAGCGCTTCATGGCCACCGAAAGATATAAATACTAACTAATAGTGAGGGGGGGAAATGAATCTGAAAACTTCAGTGAATAACAGGTTTTAAGACAATAATACACTTCCAAATTTCCCCTTTCCTTCATCTTACACCCGAAAATAAAAATGTATAACAATAAATCCATAAATGTTTTTATATTCATCTTCTACACAAAATTGATATTGTTTTTTAATTAACGATTATCATTCTTATTAATCGTTTAATAATCTTAATGTATTTAAATCTTAATGCTACACTACAGTTAAATTCCTCGGGTTTTTTCCCACGTTTATTAAATTTAGCATGGTGGGGAGAGGGGGGGGAGAATATAACTTTAGAATAAAGGTTGTTCGCACAAATTATAAATAGACACATAACAATATTTGAACTAAATTTGACTATTAAAACTGTAAAAATATTTTTCTTTCAATAAGCACAATATTATTCAAAAACGTTGGGTTTTAATTAAAGATATATTTTATTATATCCTTATCAGGATATATACGCAGTATATTCCCTTATTATTACATTAAGTATATCCTTAAGGATATATAAAAATGAAGTATAAACTATATATTCAGTATAGGGATGTACTTAAGGACATACGAAAAATTAAGAATATACCTCAAAATTGAAAATCAAAAATGAAATGCAGAGCTGTGTAACTATTCTTAAAGAATCAAATAATATAGAAAAGTTTTTCAACATGATTATACTTAAAAAATATTTTACATTTCCTAGAGGTATCTATTGAGAAATAAAAGTTACAAAACGTTTCTAAAATATTTTAGTTATTGTACAAATTGATACCAAAAGAACTGTGTTACACAAAAATAAAATAATCAAAGTACTATACATAAGGTAAAAATCCAGTAAAAAAAACTCTAGAACTAATAATAAATTGCATAAAAAGCTTTCAAAGATGTAAATACAATCACAAATTAAAGCGTATTCTCATCAATGAAGTTTTTAATGAAATGGAACAAAAACCTTCACATATAATACATCTTGCATTCGATTTCTCCCAGTACATTTCTACCTGAAAATTTTTTTGTTACCTTTCTCCTCAAGCGATAGAGAACTGAAGTGAAAAAACCTAACAATGGATTATCTGTGCAGCTAATGACTCAACTTTTCAATGAGCAGCCTCCCACACTACATTTACACCTCGACCCGCCATTTATTCGATTTTTCCACCTTCCCTAATAAGGGATAACAGCAATAACAGGAGATGAAGAGGGGGAAAAAACTCCAATGAAAAAGCAATAAAAAAACTGTGATAATAATTGGATTCAGACATACGAAAAGGTACCATTACGAATCCATCTTCCCAGTACCACGTTTTTGTTTTAATAAATTAGAAATCTGAAGTGCGCAGTTTCAGGAAAGCAAGTGGCTATAGAACAGGACGTGAATGTCAACTATTACAACTTCAAATAATCGATACTTGTAATTGAAGTACTTTAACAAATCAACCAACAACGAAAAGGGAAATATTCAGGAAGGTCTGGTTCACACAGAGACGAAAAATCTATTCGAAAATAAAATTTAAAAAACTATACTTGCAATGGTTTTCGTAATTTTGAATAAAAACACATTAACTCAAATTACGAATTTGTATAAGTTCCACACTAAGCTACATGAAGACTTTAGGGTCGAGTTGAAATTGATAACACCCAATTTTGTACCACAAAAGGCTCGAACGCATGACTTCGCTTAATGTTAAAGAAGAGGACCCGAATTTGGAATATTTGTTCAGTTATAAAAAAGTACTCCCCCACATTAAAATTATATTCTGTTCTAGCCTTCCTAAAATGGGCAGCTTATTTTTTCACACTACCCATTTTTACCAAAGTTTTCTGGTAGGAAATGAGTTTCGTCTCTTTCTCATATACCGTAATACTAAATGAGCTATCTCTTTACATATTAAAAGAGAAAATCAGTCATCTATTAAATAATTTTAAATTTTAAAAAAGCTATATAATAAACAATAAACTAAACTCAGTGACGCAACAGCCCCTAAGGGCCAAGGCCTACAGTGCCCATCTCAGTATACGAGATTTCACAATTCAGATTACAAAACTAAAACTTGATTTAAACTGACTTAGAAATAAAATGGAATATAAGAATGTGTAAAAAAACCATTGGAATACCCATTAAAATCAAGTAAAATGCGATCAAAGTAAACTTGTAGAAGTAACCAATTATTATAATTGACGACAAAAAAGAATGCAGTTCAACAAATCTCTTGACAATAATACTAGGATAAAAATCAGCTCATAAAAAGAAAACGTTAACTTTGAAAATTTTAACTGCAATTCATTTGTACTTCAGTATAGTTAATATTTTTAGATCTTAATCTTACATCTTAAATATATTCAAAGATTGATAATCCTATGTTCTTCAACATGACTTCTAATCCATTAAATTTAAGACACGTTTCAAAATATAAAAATATTTCTCAAAATGTAAGAAAATTGCAGATCAAAATTAAATCCTTACTGATACATTAAATTTTAAAATGGGAAGGAAAAATATTTGCTAATCAGTATAAAAAAACATTACAAGTCAGACAGATGAAAAACTGTAAAGCGCAAACACAGATATAACTTTCCATACTAACTCAAGACTTTTTAAAAAATCATATTCTCATATTACGATTATAATCCCTAAAAACACTCAGAAAAACATAGCAATACCACGAATCAAAGCCTAGAATCTTTTTAGCGACACCACAAGCGATGAACATCGCGATAAATCGGGGGTGAAAAAACTACTTACGATGACCGGATGGCTACTTTTTGAGTAACTCCTGTTCTGATTTTAATTTTTCACGGCAAAAATTTTTTTCTACACCTCCAGCAGAGCATGCACGGCGTCCAAAAGGTGAGAGATGAGTGAAATAACAATAATAATCATCTATTGTTTTGGAATTAATCCTGGAAACAATGAAATTAGCGGTCGCGCTAATGGTTTTTGATATTCCATTATGAACGGGGGAGGCTTTTTCCTTAATTACGCGTTATTTAATTAGAGGGAAAGAAATTAGGATAATACAATTAACTGGGGAACGCTTGCAACTTTTTGTTCAGGCCATGATAAAGGAGATAGGGAAAAAAAGTGAAAGATGTGCAGAAAAAAAAGATGAGGTAGATACATCAGTAGTCATTGTATGATTAGGAAAACATCTTGCAAAACGATTAAGAAGATTCATTTTTTTTCTCTCTCTCTGTCTCCCTTCATCTTGACTGTTATTTTTGAATTAATTTTTGGACTCATTACTAGTATAAGATGGGATTTCTCTCTTTCAGTGATAACAACGGTCATTGATGGAGAGGAGGGATTCTTAATTTCTTTTGTAATTTTCCCGTACATGAATTTTGTTTTTGGATGCAAAAAAAACACAAGCGATGCTTTTGTATGAGAACTGTCTTGGAAAAATAAATGCGCGACGCGATGTTAAGTGTTGTTTTGCTGGAAAACAACATCCGGTTTCTTATCCGAGTTTCATATAATTTTTTTAAGGATTATTCTTTTTTTCACCCCCCCCCCCCAACAGAGTAGCAGACATCTTCAAGAAAAATAAAGGAAAATTTTTATAACAGCAGCATTACTAAAAAGACATTTAGTGAAAAAAAATGTAATAATTAGAGTAGATTAATTCATATATCAATTTAGTTTTTATAGATATTTAACCAAAAGGAATTGCAGATTCAGAATCCTTATCACAGTCAAAATTTGAAGCATTATATTTTCCAATGTATTTGCGGTACTTACAAGTTCCATATATTCTGTCGTAATGCACGCGCACCTATACTTTCAAACCATAATTTTTAATTTTTAGGTATATTCTCTGTATAACGATAACCTATTTTTTAAGGAAAAACCTGAAAGGTACATGAGCAATGCTCTTATCTTTGAAGTCTAGATATATTATGTGAATTGATAATAAAAGTATGGAATATGAAACTAAACTTGACATAATTAAAAAAGAATGAAATACAGCTAACAATTCAGATGTAATGGAAGATGATTATTTATTTACGGATTAGAGAAACAGTGATGGTGAAAAGATGAAACAAAATTCTGTGATAAGCCAAAAGCAGTGTTTCTCAAAATGCGGGGCGCGCCTGAGGGGGCATGAAAATTCTACGTGGGGGTCGCGAGCATATCAAAAAGTCGGCGATAAAAATATTTTTTTTAATGCTAATTTACTAAAAAGAAGCAAAGAATATTCCAAACTATGTGAAAAGTAATATAATACTATCCTATTACTTAAAACTTAAAATATTTACTATTTAAAAGTAACACATATACAAAATTTATATACTACTTATACGGATAAATTATGCTCTTTATAATTAAGGTCATACTGTAGATTTAGTATTAAAGTACATTATTATTGCATTCAATACATTGTTATTGTATGGGGGGGGGGACAAAGAAAATTATGATTGAAAATTGGGTCGCCAATATTGAAAGTTTGTGAAGCACTGGCCTAAAGATATAACGGCAGGCGAATATGACGATCTTTTCACGTATCCTATCATGAAAGTTGAAAGGAATTCATAATATTTCTTTTAAATAAACAGTATTTAGAAACATGCATAAATCTCCTTTTTAATACTCTTCTTTTTATTTTTAAAGCTGTCATTTTTTGCATCCGTCTTAAAACACGCGCCTCTACTTTTCGATCTCACTTTTTGTGTTAAAAGTGCGCGTTATGCGCTGGAATATGCGGTAAATGTGGTAAAGAGTAAAAAGTACTCTGTCAGACAAAAATTCATTTTATATTAATTACAAAGATCTTAATAAATAATACACATTAAAAATTATTAAACACAAATCATATTTATGTTAGTATCTTAAGAGGGAAAATATATTTAACAAACCATTATTCCTGAATAAATAGGTATGAAATCATAGTATCAAAAAGTCTAATAATACAAAATGTTACCTAAAAATAACCTAGATATAAAGAGCTAAGTTTTAAAAAAAATCTGTCAATATTATTAATAGAACATTAAATTTAAATATGCGTTACACTCTTTCGTATATGAGGTATGAAATATGGGTGCAAATTTGAATGATTATTGAAATTAAATTCAAGAAAAATCGTGAAACGTTTTCGAAAGAATCAAAACAAGTAAGAATTATTATAATGAAATGTTATTATAAAAATGATAATTATGATGCAAAAGTAAAGTTATATCAACAATTTAAAATGCATAGTAAAAGCATTCAAGTTATTGCTCAATGAATTTCGAATTAAAGTCCCATTTCATCCACAAAAACTTTTGTCGTCCTCATATCAATTCTATAAGGAGAGATATATCCTTTACATAAATTTAAAATGTATCTAACCAAAGACAGCAAATCGAACAATATTAGCTCGGAACACCAGAGCTCTCGACACAAATCGAAGATTCAATAAAGACAAACCTTTCCACTTATTTTGTTTTCTTAAATCTTACACAAGAAATATATCACAATAGGAGGAGGAGGAGGGCAGCTCTCTTACGAAATAATACCTTATATTCTTCCCCGTTATTTTATATAGAGAGATAGATCTATTACTTTATTCGACGGGTTTCACTTGGCGCAGGAAATTGAATTGAACATTGGGAAAGGGATCTGCGAAGGTGAGTATTTTCGTCTCATTTCCGTCTCAGTGAAGTAAGAGGGTGAAAAAAATTGAGAAAAATATTACAAGTATTTTACAGTCGATATTACTACCATAACCCCTCCCACCTCCTGGAAGAACACTTCACAGAAGCGGATGGCAAGATTTTTCCCGAAAATTTATTTCAAACACAAAAGCTTAGTGTTTTGAAGAAGGGGTGTTTGCCGGAATAAAGATTAGGGATCTAGCACGAATGGATTCGATGAACTATTCAAAGAAATGCAACTGTTTTCAGTGTGTATGTGCGCTGAGAAGTGAACATCAAGGAACGGTTATGCTGGCATAAAAACAATGAAGATATAAGATATCAAAAGCCCATTAGAAATAATAAAAAATTACGCTAAAAATAAAAAGGCATTAGAATAGAATATATGTGATTAATATGAAATTTCCAGGTATATATGCGAAATAGGACAGGTAAAAAATACACTGCCCCAGGCACGCAACTGGATCACAAACACCTTTTTAGCTGTCCTTCCATTGTTGGTGCCCTTTTTAAAATAGACAATGACTGCAGCATGGACATCCTATACTCGAATTGTTCCATGGACGTTGCCATGGCAGTGATTCACACCTTTGGTAATATTTGACTATATCTTTATGTTTTGTTATTACCACCTTTGCACTTTGACATACACGACAACAACAACAGGACAGTTACAGACAGAAGTGAGCAAAGAATTTTATTCAGAAATACCAAATAACACATTAACAAATTATGAACTAAGAATAAATTCCTTGGTTATTTCCAGGGACATTTAGCACTTGAGTCATGTGAACCCGTGTCCAGGACCTCGATTTCAGAAAAGCCTTGTCTCGTTCTCTAATAAGCCTCTGTAGGATAATGATTCGAAACTTTTTAATACTAAAATGTTATTTCAGGACATATTCTCCATAGCCTGGACATTTCTGGCATATTCCATTTATGCCATGTCCGTCATTCGTATCCAGCAATGATGGTACATGGTGGTCAGGGACGTCTTAAGACTCTTTGAGGTCCTGGGCACTCCTAAGCTCTACCTAAGATCTTTAAAAGTAGACAGTAGACAGCATGCAATGTCAAAACTCGTTCAAATGGTAATTTTATACAAATAAAGGTGCACGACTCACAAACTCAAAAACCTAGGTACAAACCGGCTTTACCAATAACCATATTTCGACTAAATGAGTTGAATGATTGTTTATGATATTAGGCCTAGGCCTAGACATGGACAACGGTCATCCCATAATAATGCAATCTTACTACGTTTGCCAATTGACATACAGTTTGAAATTCCCTGTTTTTAGGAGAATATGTAAAGAGAATAATATTGAGAGATTAAAATTATCTGGATCATGATCTTATTAAGACAAAGTCGAGAAAGAAACGAGACCTACACTCAGGGAGAGGCCCTGGACTCGGGCCCAGTTGGCCCCTGCTTTGAAACGTCCCTGATGGTGGTGGGCTTAGAACAACAACCACACACCATCATTGCAGATTTAGTCGAAAGTTGGCTGCCTCGGTCGGATAGATTTATGCCTAGGTGTGTGAAACTGATTTGTAACGGGTTACCGTTTGTACGAGCATTTGACAACGTATGATATATATTGTTTACTTAAAAAGGGTTGAAGGCACAGTCTAGTTTTGTATAGAAGCCCCTGGGCCTCAATAAGCCTTAAGACATTCTTGGTTATTTCCATTTATTATTTTTAAAGGGAAAGGAAGTAGAAAATTAACAAAAAAAGTAAAGTCAATTATAAAACGGGAATGATCCCAGTGTTAAAAAAATACGCAAGACAAATTTTTTAATTAACGACAGGATCAACAATGCTCTCAATATTCTATAAAATGATTAAGCAGCTTCTATAACTGCAAATTGTTAACAAGTCTGTCAATACATTTGACTAAATAATATTTGATATTTCCGGAATATTTTCAAGTATACTCTCCATAAGAAACAAAACTCAGTACTAGAACAAACTTAAAATTTCATTTCATGTCCCACAAAAACAATAGCTAGAAGTTTTTGAATATTGCGCTAACTTTCTCGTTCAATAAACAATCATTATGACTTTTTTTCTCCAGTTTTATCAAATGATACCAGTGATCATCATATCTACCACCATAACCTCAAATCTCCAACGTAATTAAAAACCGAACCATCAATGCCAAAAACTGTTCGATCGAATGTAGATATAAAGAACCATTTTCCCCGAAGATGGAGATCAGCTTTCAGGAATGGACAATTAATTGCAGCAGACCATATGAAAATGAGCGAACCTTAATAAATTCGAAAATGCAACTTAAGTTGGGAAAGCATCATCATTTGCCATCAAATAATTTGCCTAAAATTTGCATCCATAATCGTCCCGTCCGACATTAGGCGCGGAGTTAAGATTTCTCCCCTCACAAGAAGAATGTCATTAGAAGAAGTGAACTGAGATCATGGGATTTAACCCGCCGAGTGTCGATTTCGTTTAGCAGAACCATTAGGAGACCAAACTCCGCCATCAGGTTCCCAAGTTGTTACCCGGAACTGAACGCACGCTAATATCCTGGATAATTGGAATTTCGAGGTGTCCCACCTCTTCGCCATGCAATGGTCGCGACATTTTAGGACATAAGACTTCTGGAATTGGAACACCATGGTTTCCTCAACTTATTTTGCTAATTGAATTTTACACTGTGAGTATAGCGTTGCACTTGATATCAAAGCATAATGGAACATCGTAAGCCAACTCTTTATACACAGGTTTGATTAAAATATGATAAATTATATTGAAGAATGCGTGTCTTCAGAAGGGAAAGGGGTTGAGATAGCATCTTAGACGGTCAATTTAAGTTACTGAAGATTTAAATACCAATATTAAATGTATACAGTCCCTTGTTTTTTTCAAAATAATTTTTGCTCTGAATTTATAAGGAACATTTTAAATTCTATCAGAACTAAAAGAGTATGAGTAATAAAATAAATTTTAAAATGATTTCTTCCAACCGTAAATAAAAAAAAATCTTATCCAAATCCTTGAAGAATCCCATTCCCAGAGGTCGTTAAACAACGGCTCTTTAGTCTTCTGTGAATTATTAAAAAAAATAATTTATGCCAACTAGAAATTGTTTCCTTTTTAATTATTTTGTAAAAAAATTCCATTGTATTTACATGTTTGATTCTCTTAAGATTGTAATTTCTGTGTTAAATTATTTTTCATTAAACAAAGCTTACTGAGAATTAGTAAAAACATTACAATTATTTCTATAGAGAAAAGGTCTAACTTATTTAGGTAAAAAGATCTTCATGGGAAAATATACATTTAGTGATTTCCAGCAACACATACTTATTTGCATAAATGAGTTGGAAGGAGATTCGATCTCGGTACCTTTCATTCCGTAAGCACGTAACTTACCGCTGGACCAAAATGATCACATTAGTTTACTTTAGAAACATCGTTTGACGTCCGTTAGGTTACTACTTTGGTGAAGGTATGATGGATTGAAGACAGACAATGAAAATCTATAATGCGTGCTCAGAATGTTGCTTATGGTACAAACGATGCTCCACTAATCATAAAAGAGTAAATAGATTTTAATGTTGTTTGTTACTAGATAAAATGTGAGATACATTGTAACACAATGTTCTACAGAAAGGTAAAAATTATGGAATCATAATAAGTGTTGCCAAACGACAACAAAGAAATTAAGAATTAAATTAGTTCTCTTCATGATTTTGGGCAAGAGATACTCTTAAACACCCAAATGAAGAGACAGAACCATATTTTATGGAAAGCTTAAAGGTTAGAAAGAGTGCTGAAATGACTTTTGTAAGAAAGAAGATCAAAACCAAATTTTAATTGGTAAGGTAAACATAAAATTCTAGTATAAAGCACTTACGATATAACTGGTACAGAATTTCTTTAACAAAGCTCGAAATTAAAATTCACGACATTATGAAATTTTAAGAATGGTTGCTGTTGCATTGTGCCGCAGAAATAAAAAAAATATCCTCGACAGTTCTTATTTTCTGAAGAAATATAAAATATCACTTTGGATAAAATTGTATTAAAATATAATTTTAAAAATATTAATTGAAGCCCATGAAAGACATACTCGCGATCACCACCAGAAGCCTCCCTTTTCTAGAGCAAGCATGTGTAAATATCGTAAAATCCAGGGAATGACGCGCACTTTTAACGCAAAAAATAATACCTAAATTTAAGGATGCGTGTTATACGCCGGGTATAAAAATGGCAGCTTTAAATATAAAAAAACAGTGATGAGAATAAAGAAAATTAGACTTCTACATGTATCGAAATACTGTTGATTTAAAAAAAAATGCTAAAATGCGGCCCCGTTGGAAAAAAAAATTCCAGTGGCCATATGAATTCCTCAAAACATGAGACACAGCAAAACCTATGTTAAAAAAAATCGAGGATTTGCAACCATATATCTAAAAAAAAGTCAATTTACTATGCTTACTCTCGAACCTGTTCTGAAAATTCAGCTCACCTGCGAATAAAGAGATTGGTACAAAAATAAAATTAATTAAAATAAAAACTAATAACACAAAAAAAAATCTGCAAATGCCTCATTTCTCCCGGACAGACCCCCCCCCCCATACCCCACTTAAGATGAAATCAAAACAGGGTAACAAAACTCACTGGACCGAGTTCTCAACATTCATCCCCCCTGCCAACTCCAAGCATAACCGACCCTGGATCATCCCTGTCAAGAACTGTCACCGTACCATTTACATGAAAATCGGCCCAGGCAATTCAACGGCAGAGCAACCCCCCCTTCTCGTTATATAGAAAGGGTGGTCAACGTAGCGATCCGAAGGTTTCTCCAATTTCAAAGATGATCGGCAGAACACTCCCCCGGTGGTATGAATAACATCCCATCCACAACTCAACGAACCGCATAATGTGATTATGCAAGTGGTGCGCTGCCCCCGGATCTCCAGTGCCCTGCACTAAAACTAATAAGGACGAATTTTATTCAATTGTCACGAAGGGAAAACGTAGCCAGATGAAATGTTAGATCCTTCCAATGAAAGGGTTCTCCAAAGCTTGTGCCACTTCCAGGCAGGAGAGTCTAAATCACCCTTTTATGTGGCTTACTGGAAATAAAATAGGAACTTACGGCGATATCTTCATATGCGAGAGGAAAAGAACAGAATTTAAAGCTTTCTCTCGATGATGTACTTGATAATAATCAAAGTAACTAAAATGTATCCACTGAAAATGGTATTACAATAGTGCTTTCGTTTTGATCTATAAAATAACAGAGAACATCTGAGGGATGTTCTTGATTTGTCTGAATAAATTCATGCAAAAAAATTGGCAATTTTATACACGAAAAATAAAACAATATTCGATGCGTTTATAAGTAACGTTTGGAATGATAGATAGATGACACTCACTGATCACGGTAATTGTCTTTAAGGAAAGAGCACTGATTTCCAATTATTCACTATCAGTGAGTGAGTGAGTTATGTTAACGCCGAACTATAAATCAACACAAGGGCTATTGGCAACGAGCCTCGTAATTTGGAACCTCGATCAATTTATTACAGAAAAGAAAATTATCCTACAGTAAGTGAAGAAGATTTGATCAAATGCAATAAAATATCGGGGAGAAAAAAAAGTTAGTTACCTTAAGATTGTAACGGGTCCATCCGCGAACCTTCAACTAATCCTCTCGGGGTAAATTTATTTCTTTTTAACTGTAAGTTCTATTGAAAATTTTCTCCCGAAGAAGACTTGATTAATGCAAATGAGTTGCATTAATCAAGCGTGGACATTTAGGAACGCGAAGTTAGTCGACGGATATATAGTCGATGGATATATTAGTCGCTGGATGTTCAATTATTGATAATTGGAGAATAAGTTTTTAAAAAAATAAGCTTGAGAATTACGACCTTAGTTCGAACAAGTAAGAGATTTACCGTAAAGTCTAGCGTAGAACTCCAGAGTGTTCCAAGAGTAAGTGGAGTAGATTATACTCATATAATAAGTATCCTTAAGCCGTGTGTGTGATTGCTCTTCTAATTAGTTGCGTAGTGCAATTCTTACCATTGGTTTAAGTAAGTGGGATAACAAATTTGAATTTGAAACTGGTTATGGGTGATCTTTACTCGAACCCCCAAATACCAACAACCGCTCAATTAAGATTTAATTTCTATACTTAAGCACTGTGCTTGTATAATTTGCTTCAGCATTTTGGAAATTAAATTCGAAAATGATAAAAACATAATTTACTGTTCTACCAAAGTAATATCTTAAAACATATTTCTAAATTGATCTAGGTTGATTCTAAACAGAATAAACTTAAAATACACCTAAAATGCGGCTGAAATTTCTATTTAAAAATTTTTTTAAACAGAGTTTCTATTATTTTTTTAATTAGTGAAAAAGAAAAATATCTGATTCTATTTTCATAATATACGAAATACTTTTTTCTTTTACTTAACTACATTTCAGGACAAAAAGAAGTTTTATAAATTAATTTTTTTTACAAGCACTAATTCTATGTAATATCAACGATGCCAAAAACTTAAAAAGATTATTCGATTTTCCATATATGAACAGATTTGATTTACACTAATTTTCCATTCAATTAAAATAAAAGTATAGTCAATAAAAAAAAAACATTTTAACAATTTACTTACCGTTTTTTTCCATAACAATTTTTTTTTAAAAAAAAATTATTTTAATATATTTCTTAAATCTTCACTTTGATTCTAATTAAATCTTCACTTTCTACTTCTACTAATTAAATCTTCACTTTCTACTTCTACTTATTAAATCTTCACTTCCTACTTCAATGTTCTTATTTTCTATTTTACCACACAACGTGAGTAAAAAACAATAAGTTTCTAAGTCTGAAAAATAAATCGTTGAAATATTTAAATGTTGAAATATGTAAACTAAAAAAAAGAAAGAGTATGGATATGCCTTTAAAAGTACCGGAAAGCTACAATTATCATGTAAAAAAATATTAGCATAGCATAGATTATTTGTAGATTATCATACTACATACATTACTTAAATGAGAAAAAAAGTTTCATTTTTTTAAATTAAAATGACATCCAGTTAATATAGTTTATTTGTTCGTCATTATTTTACAAGTAAAAAGCAAATAAAAATGTATTACAAAAAATATAACTGTTAATTGTTACAAGCTAACTTTTTGAGATTTCAAAACCATGTTTAATAAAAATGCAAACAATACACTAACATTTACAAAAAAAAAACATAATTTTAAATAGATAATAGGACCAAAAAATACATGTTCATTATAGAGATATTTTACATGGTAACCTACCTCTTGAATCTCAACAACAAAAAATTTGGTGTTCTTTTTAAAAAATAAAATGTGTTAATCATTAATAACAAAATGATAGGAAGATTTTAATTGTTTGAAAACAAAAGTAATTTTTAATGGAAATTTTTTCAAAAAAATTTATTGAAATATAAATTTGATTTTTTTTTTAAAAATCTAAGTTTCTCGTTTACTGTTGAACAAAAATGTGAAACCTCCTGTAGAGCAAAACACTTCTTACATTCTAAAAATATATGGACAAAAGCACAGAAGGGAAATCGCTAGTGTAACATTTTTTTTAAATTTGGCCTATGGGCGGGGAAGGTTTACCACTGCTATCAGAGATATATGTTTGGCGTTGCTTACAGAAACTTTCATTTGAACAATATATCTCAAATTGATATGAGCTGAATATATGTATCGTATGTCTTAAAAAAAAAGTTAATTTTCATATTCAGTTTCCTCAAGTGGTGCAGGCAGGAATTTTTCAAAGGGAGGGGATATCCACCATTCTAGTACCATACTCTAACAGACAGCCAAATATATTCTTTCGATTTTATTGATTGCAAGAAACAAAAAGCAGTAAAAAATACATTATTAAATAAACAATTAGCAATAATTAATAAACTATAAATCATCAATAACAAATAATAAATAACTTAATTACACAATTATTATTAATTAATTATCGTTGCATTTGTTTGGAATTATTTTACGCACTACATACATAGGATTACAATAAATCGAAGAAACAAATCACGGGCAAGAATGGGAGGAGAAGGGCAGACGCATGCCTCCCTCCCCTTGCGTGTGTTACTGATTTCCTCAAA